>CM045758.1:30332313-30577313 GCA_025200525.1 Camellia lanceoleosa
AACGAAAAGAACGAGACGACAAAGAGAGGAAAGTGAAGACGAAGGTCCCAGTGGGAAAAACTTGGTGAGCAGCGGATATTTTCATCTCTCTAAATTGTTCGGATCGAATTGATGTGTCGCATTGTTTTTTTTGTTTACAACAATGTTAGAGGGTCTAAATTTTGTGGTTCAAAAGTGATTTAAATGGTTAAAATAATGTCGTTTTGAGTACAAAACAACATTTAAATGGCCAAAACGTCGTTTTGGCCATTTAAACCACTTTTGAGCCACAAAATTAAGATCCCCAAACATTTTCCTTTTGTTTAGGACTTTTATTAAGTGTGTAATTGCACACCATGTGTTACTTACACAAAAAGTGTAAGTGTAAGGTGTAAGTATAAGTGTAAGGTGTAAGGTGTAAGTGGGTTGCATATTTTGTTTAGGACTTTTATTAAGTGTGTAATTGCACACCATGTGCTACTTACACAAAAAGTGTAAGTGTAAGGTGTAAGTATAAGTGTAAGGTGTAAGGTGTAAGTGGGTTGCATATGGTGTGCAACCTCAAAAAAAGTATAAGTGTAAGGTTTAATTTTTCACAAAAGGTGTAAGTGTAAGGTGTAAGTTGCACACCATAATCAAACCATTTTGTTTATTTTTTAAATTTATTTAATTTTAGACGGAGGTTAGATTTGAGGTTTCATCGGTCATAATCAAACCGTTAAATCGCGAGTATTACTAATAATTTATATTTTTAATTTGTAAATTCTTTTATTAAATGACAATGATAGATTTTTGTATTTTTGTGTAAAAAATATACTGCTTAATTTTGTCATTTTATTTAAAAATTAAATTAAATA
The DNA here is from genome assembly GCA_025200525.1 of Camellia lanceoleosa. Lineage (NCBI taxonomy): Eukaryota > Viridiplantae > Streptophyta > Magnoliopsida > Ericales > Theaceae > Camellia > Camellia lanceoleosa. The sequence continues at coordinate 30,333,150 of CM045758.1, forward strand.
GTTTTTAAATAAAAATAATAATAAAATAGTTTTGATAATGTATGATTTTTTTATATGTATTTATTATTAGTATTTGACAATTTACTTGAGGTTATGGTGAGTTTTATTATTATCCAAAAACAATATTGACAAGTTGTATTATGTTTAAAATTTGTAAAACTTTAAACTACTAAACCGATTCGCATCAATCCATCAATCCACATCTGTCAATTCGGCGAATGGATGTGAATTGATTTTTTCAATCCGTCCATCCGACAAACTGATGGCGAATTTAAAATTTTTTGACCGCAACCGAATCGCGAACACCTCTAGTGAGGATGTATCTATATACCTCTTATTATTACAGAAAAAATAACATAATTTTATAATTTTTAAATTATAATTATAAAAAAAATTCATAACTAAATAAAAAAAAATTATAATTAAATATTTTAAAATAATATTATAATTAGAAAAAATTAATCATAATTAAAGAAGAAAATTACGTAACTAAGAGATCATGTTTGTTTAGCTCTATATGATGGATGAGATTAAGAGTACGGTGAAATTAAGTGAGAAGATTATTAATGTAATGGTATTAAATTGGATATGTAGTATAAAAAGTATTTGTTCGTACACCACTAGATTAAGAGCATCTCCAACGGTAGTAGGCATTTTACCTATTTAAATATTACTATAAAGTATACATTTTATTTTGCCTATCAACTATTTCATGTTTCTACTCCAACCATACTCTTTATTTTAACTATTCATCCAAATATTATTAATTTTATAGAATGCCACATCAACAACAAAGATGGAGGGAAATAATCCTAATGATTAAATACATTTTGCCTAGCCTTGAATGCTAGCTACATGTAGCTAGTGAATGTGAGCTGAGCCAAAATGCCTAATCATATGCCTAGTGCATTGGAGTTGAAAAAAGTGAATTACATTAGACATTTTGACTAATAAGCATTATATGCCTAGTGGGTTGGAGATGCTCTAATAATACTATAGATAACATTAATATATAAAATAATATTTTTTAATTTTTAGTATTTTTTTAATATTATAATAATTATTTTTTTGTTCTAAAAAATATAAATTTTGCTTAAAAATTATTTAAAAATTTATGGAAAATTTACCCATAAATCCTATTTTTTGAAAAGTTGAACCATTTAGTCCTAAAAGTTTTCTTATGCACCATTTAGTCCCATTTTATTTTAATAATATTATTCTTTAATTTTGATTATTATACAGATTACAATACTACCCATTTTGTGGAATGATTATTTTCTAAAAATCTGCAACATTATGAAAACATATACATCAAACACCATTAGGCCACTTATACATCAAACACCAACGTATCTGGGCTTACATCAAACATCTCTCGCTCTGTTTCAACATCACCATTAGGCCTCTCTCTCTCCTACTTCTTTCTCCATCATTCTTGATCTTACCGTCTACCGACAATGTCCGTCACCGTAAGTCCACCGGCCGTCCGATCTTTCTGTCTTTCTCCATCCCAGGTGGGAATCCGACGGTTTAGGATGGCCGTCCGATCTAACGTTGTCACCGTCGCCCCAATCTTGACAAAGTTGCAGAAAGATTGCGCTACTCCTTTGCCCCTCTTGCGCCACGTGGCCGACTCCATGGCCGCCGACATGCGTGCCGGCCTCTCCTCTGACACTGGCCAATGCCGTCGCGGTCCGCTCTCCCGACTCCAACGCTACCGTACTCTCTCTCATCAAAACCTTACTCTATATCTATTCGCGTGTAGATATATATATATATATATATATATGTATGTATGTATATCATGCACTTTGATGCTATGAGCTCTCGATGAATTCGAGCCCTAGTTGATCTCTAACACTCAACTCTCTCATCCCCTGTGGGATTTACAGCAATAGAACACAGGTTCGATTGATTTTTGTATGGGTGGTTTTATGTGTGTGTGTAGTCAATTTTCGATTGACTTCTAATTGATTTACTTAACAACTGTGATTTGGGATTTTTAGGGTTTTGATCGTTGAGCAAGATCAAGAAACCAGATTTTCTTGATGATGATGATGATGCTTATGATGAATTCGGAGGAACCCTAACCCTAACAGTATCTACAACGTCCCTCTCGTTAAACATCAGCGTCACTTTCGAATTCAATTTCGAATTCATGAGTTTTGGTTATGAGATATGGCACTGTACAATGAGAAGCTCTGGAACAAACACGCGAAGCAATTCACACATGTGATCTGGAAAATGGGAGTGTGAAGAACGATGTTTGATGTTCGATTAGGCCCTGATGTTTGATGTTTGATGTTCGATTAGGCCCTGATGTTTGATGTTTGATAGTGGAGATGTTCAATGTTTGAAGAACAATGTTTGATGTTCGATTAGGCCCTGAAATTTAATTTTTTTGTTGATGTTGTTGGTCCGGAATGTTTGATGTTCATATGTTGATGATTAACGTTGGTGATGTTTGATGATGTTTTGTTAATGTTTGATGTGTTGATGTTTTTGTTTGATGTTGTTGATTTTTTTTGTTGATGTTGTTGGTCCTGAATGTTTGATGTTCATATGTTGATGATTAATGTTGGTGATGTTTGATGATGATTAATGTTGCTGATGTTGTTGATGTTTTTGTCAATATTTGAAGAACAATGTTTGATGTTCGATTAGGCCTGAAATTCAATTTTTTTGTTGATGTTGTTGGTCCGGAATGTTTGATGTTCATATGTTGATGATTAATGTTGGTGATGTTTGATGTTTGATGATGTTTTGTTGATGTTTGATGTTGTTGATATTTTTGTTTGATGTATATGCCCTTTATGGTCAATTTCCATATAATGGGACCTTTCAGTCTATCAGAAAACTTTTAGGACTAAACAGTGTATAAGTTGTTAATTTGGGATTTATTGGTGCATCACCCAAAATTTATTAATTCCCTCACTCAATTTCTAATCTCAACCCCGCTATGGGACTGGTAATCCTACCAACCAAACACTCTACTAGATAGATCTCACGAACTATTAATCTAATCTCCCACTTCAAAAAGCAAATAAACATGGCCAGGCATGGTGTTTTGGGAAGTTGGTAAAAAGCTGACTTTTTGGCTTTTTTAGCTTATTTTGTCTTTTTGTGAGAAAGTTTTGTGAGAAGTGATGTGATTGTTTTGTTTTTTGTGGGAAAGTTTTGTGAGAGGTGATGTGACTCAAAATTGGTAAAAAGCTGGAAGCTGGCTTTTTACCAGCTTCCCAAAATGGCCCTAGTGTGCATAATAAAATTCTCTCCAAACTTGATTTAATTACATTCACACCATGTAATGTATTAAAGGTTAATTACACTTATATCCCACAATTGTTATTAATATTATTTTGTTTTTTTTCAATTTTGAAATTTTACATTTACATTGCGAGGAAAGGGAAGTAGTAAAGGTGATGGTTATGATTAGGATTACAAACGAACAAAGTCATTCGTAAATATGTTTGAACTAGGTTTGGTAAAAGTTTGTCCGAGCTTGATTTGTTAATTTTTTTTATGTTCAAGTTTGAATTCAAACTCGCTAAAATTTTATTAAACAAACTCAAATGCATTAAAACTCGGTTCATTATTTATATATAAAAATATGTATAAAAAAATAAGATAAATATATTATTTATATATTTAAAAAATATAAATATAAATAATAGATAATTATAGATAATACATTTAGTGGTGGTAGATATTATTATTATTGTGGTAACATATTTTTTTTAGTATATTTATAAATATTGTATATATAATTGTATAATTAAAGTTTCAACTGTAACTTTAATCTCATATACAAGTATAAATTTATAAAAAAAAAAATTTGCTCATTAAGGCTCATAAACAAGTTTGAGTTCGGTTTGTTAAATTTTTATTGAGTTTGAGTTTGAACTTATTAAAATCTTAATAAATAAGTTCAAATATATTAAAATTTGCCTCAACTTAGCCTGTGTTTGGGAAGGTAGTTTAAGGCTCAATTAGCCACATACGGACAAAAGTGGCTAATTCAGCCACATGGAGACAAAAGCATGGCAGGAGCTTGGCAACAACCATTTCACAAGTAAATTTATGAAACTACCCCCACACGAAAGAGGGGCTAATTTAGTCTCAGCATCAGAAATATTCAAAGTAAAAAAAAAAAAACCTTTTTCCAAAAAACATCTTTTCCCAAAAAAAACAAAGAAAGTTGAAAAAAAAAAATTAAAAACATTTTTTTTGTTTTTTGTTAAAATATTTTATAAAAATACATTCAAACTCTATTTTATAAAAATATTTTTAAAATATTTTAATTTTTTTTGTTATGTGTTTGGTTATGATTTGAGTGTAGAGTTGTAAAAGTAATATAGAGTTTCGAGTTATGTGTTTGGTTATTAGTTTTAAAAATAATTTACTAATTGAGTTTTATTTTATGTGTTTGGTTACGATTTGAGTGTAGAGTTTTTTTTAATTTAAAATATTAACATTTTAAATTATTTAAATTTTTTGAATGTTTAACTTATTTAAATTTTTTTGTTAAAATAATTTTTTGAATATTTAAATTATTTAAATTTTTACGATTTAAATTTTTTGAATATTTATTTTAAAATTTTGCTTATTAAATTATTTAGATTATTTACATTATTTAAATATTTAAAATAAAATTAAAATTAAAATTAAAATATTTAAAATAGACAGGACAATAAAATAAAACCTCACTTTTTATCATTCCACAGAAAATGAAAAAATAAATAAATAAAAAACACATGAAAAACCATTTGCAAAAAAAAAAAAAAAAAAACCTAAAATACATAAATTATTTTAAAAAAAATGCGCCTCATTCAAAAATATTTAAAAAATTACAAAAACGTAAATTCAAAAAAAAAGAACGACAAAAATACGCCTCATCCAAAAAGATTAAAAAAAAAAACAACAAAAATTACCATTTGCCATTTAATTTACAAATAAATAAAACACATGAAAACCTATTTTTGAAATATAAAAACAAATTAATGTGCACGAATTAAAAAATTCCAAGAACGTAAATTAAAAAAAATAACGAGAAAAATATGCCTCATTAAAAAATATTTTAAGAAAAACATAAAAACATAAATTACCATTCGTGACGTAATTTAAAAATAAATAAAACACATGAAAACTCATTTTTGAAAAATAAAAAAAAGTTATTGTATACCAATAAAAATAAAAAAGATTAAAAAAAAAAATGCCAAATCCAAACCCAAAATAAAAAAATAAAAAATTTAAGTAAAATACGCAAAATCCAAACCCAAAATAAATAAAAAAAAAATGTAAGCAAAATACGCCAAATCCAAACCCAAAATAAATAAATAAATAAATAAATAAATTTTTTTAAAGGAAAATACGTCAAATCCAAACTGAAAAAAAAAAAAAAAATTCAAACAATTTCGGTCCTGTACATGGTGCTGACGTGGATGACCATTTGAGTGTGAGTTTCCATGAGAATCATGTGTCAAGGGTAGTTGGGTAATTTACCATAAAGACACCTCACAAAAAAGTCAAAAAGTCAAAAAATTCAAAAAGTCCTTATCAAACCAGGCTTTTTAGCCTTAGGCTAAAATAGCCAAAAAAGTTAAAAAGCCAAAAAGCCAACCCACTTCCCAAACGGAGGCTTAGAATCATGAATTTGGATAAAAATTTAAAAAGAGAAATAAAATTAAAAAAATCTAAAAATACATAAGGGATCTTAATGCAAAATTCTAGACTCTATTTGGTTTAATTTTAAAATTATGATTTGAGTGTAAAGTTGTGATTTAAGTGTCGAGTTGTGAGTTGAGTTTTAAAAGGAAAAAATTTGTTTCATTATGAGTTTTGAAAAAAAAAATTGAATTTTGAATTTTGAAAATTTTGAATCTTGACAAGAGTTTTGAGTTGTATTTTGAATTTCGAGTTATACTTTGAATTTTTTTGGATTTACTTTTTAAAAATGTTTAAGAAAATTTTGTTTTTTATTTTAAATATACAATTTTTATTTAAATATTTTGAAAAAAATTATTTTATTTTGTAAATATTTTAAACTCAAAACATAACTCCATACTCAAATCGTAACCAAACACATAATTCAAAACTTAATTTAAAAATTATTTTCAAAACTCATAACCAATCACATTACTGAAAACTCAATTCAAAAACTTTTTTCAAAACTCATAACCAAACTCTTTTCAAAATTCTATTAGAAAAAATTTTTAAAAATTATTTTTTATTTTATCCTTTAAAATTATTTTTATTTTCTATTTTTTTGAAAAAAATATTTTGTTTACTTTATTTTTGAAGAAAAATATTTTTTTAATTTTTCAAAAAATATTTTTTGTTATTTTTTTAAGTATTGACCAAATAATTTGTTATGATTTAGATATACATGGCAATCTAATTTTTTTTTTAATTTAAAAAATTTTAAATGTTAAAAAATTAAAATATTTAAAAATATAGTTGTAAAATAAAATAAAAATTAATTTTTAAAAATTTTTAAATACGTAAAAAATATATTTAAAATATTTTAAAAAATAAAATATACATATGTATGAAATACATTGCACATTAAAGTGAATAAATAAATATTCAAAATATAAAATATTAAACCTAAAAAAATAAAATATAGAAAATTTTTAAATATTTAAAAAAATTAAATCCAAAAAATTTCAAAATACAACTCAAAACTCAAAATACAATTCAAATTTGTTTACAAAACTCATAACTAAATAGATTTTCTCTTTTCAAAACTTAACTCAAAACTCATAACTCAAAATACGACTCCACACTCAAATCATGATTCTAAAAATAATTTTAAAAAAATAAAATAAAAAATATTTTTTTGAATATTTTTTTATATAGAATTTTGGAAAGAGTTTGGTTTTAAATTTTGAAAAGAGTTTTGAATTCTATATTTGATTATAAGTTTTGAAAATAATTTTAGAATTGAATTTGATATGTTATTATAAATTTTGAAAAAAATTAAATTTTTTTTATTAAAATCACAATTCTAAAAGAGCACGAAACGCAGGCCTATATTTTCTTCCCAACTCTATCATTTTGGTCTTCACGTCACTCCAAACTGTTGGACCACTGGGTTGCTGGTTTGGACTTGTGCCTCTTTATGTGGATAATTGGAATTGCTTAGTCAAATTGGTCTTCCAAGCTTTCAAAAAGGGACCAAAAAATAGATTCCACATAAAATATTTTTATTTTTTACAAACGAAATATATAAAAAAAAGTAAAGAGATATACTTTGTTTGGTTAGAGTTTTTCAAAAATATTTTTCAGAAAATTCTATTTTCTTATTTTTCGTTTTTTTTTTTTGTTTTTATTGAATTTTTTTAATATTTTAAACAATTTTTTTACTTTTTAGATATATTTGTTGACATAAAACTAACCGAAGAATTACTTTTAAATAATCGACTCATTTTATCTTGAAATAGTTTACAGTGAGCTCAATACATTGTCTAATTTTATCATGTTTTCACATACGATCTTTTCACACATACCCAGTTTGGAGAACCCCTAAAATCCAACACTGCCTAACCAAAAGGTCTTACCTAGGACTCGAGACGAAGGATGGGTGGCTAATAGCAACGTGGAAAGACACGGATACAGATTAAGGCAATAAATAGTAAACAATTTCAACACAGGAGAATGAGTAGACACAGAAATAATGATTCAGTAAGTAATAGAATACAACATAACTTGGCTCTGATACCAAATCAAGGTTTAGTAATCAATGAAGAAGATATAGAAATACAAAATGATAAAATTGATTTAAGTTGAAATATACCACGTTTACCAATCAAAGAAATTTATAAAACTACTTTTATACAAAATACATTTAATGTTAATCTTCATGTTAAAACTTTAGAACAAGTCTATACTTTAGAAAAATCTAGAGAAACATGTCAATTATTTGATGCTAATACTATTAAACGTCATTTAAAAACTGGTCACAATTTTATTCATTTAGGATTAATTTAGGTTGGCATCAAACCATTAACACAATAAGGTAAAAATACTTCTGTTTTACTATATTTAAGAGATGCTCGTTTTCTTGATTATAATGATAGCTTAATGGGCATGATGGAAACTGGTCTTCACAAAGACCTGTCCATTTCAATTGTTTTCCTGATTTCACTTTTAGTCTTAGAGACCCCCATATATTAGATGCTTTAACTCTAAATATTCAATTATATGACTCATTTATAAATATGAAAGAAAATGTTCATAATATTGCTTTAATTTATCGTGTTCATTACAAATGTATTAAAATCAATTTGAATGTTCAAGTCTTACATAAAAGTCCTAAAGACAAAACCTTACTAATCCAAAGTAGTAATAATGATAATAATATAAATATTCCTCAAATGATTGAATGAAAAAATATTACTCTCCCCGACCAATGGATTACAGTTAATGAAAATTACAAACAAAATCAACGACAATCTACTTGTCAAGATATTCAACAATTTATTGATGGATCTGTTAGGATTAAATTTAATCTATCTCAATCTTCTCGTCATAGTACTTCTAGTATACCTACTGATATTGAAACTTAAGATGAAATATTTAATATACTTTTATTCAAAAAAAATATTCAAATTCATCTCGGTCACAATTCCCATAGTAAAATGAAAGGAATTGATAATTCAACAATTTCCCAAATTAGTAAACCTATTTATTCTACTCACACACATCTACATGAAGACGATACTGAGTCTCAAGACTCTCAAACTCAAACTGATTTCGAAGTTATACCTCTAATAAATCCTCAATTAATGACTATTAGTAAACTTTTTACTTCTGATCTTGATAAATTACATATTGAATTTAAATCTAAAGATAATAGGACTAAACGTTATGCATATCGTACCAAATATGATTTGACTCAACAATCTAAAATTACTCGTCAATGGTACAGATGTATGATTGAACATAAAATTGAAATTCCTTTCTTTGAATATTTAGAAGACTATTATAAAAAAGTTCAAACCATTACAAAACATAAATGGAAAACTTCTCCTACTACTACTATTAGTTCTAGCCATCCTCCTTTATCTACTATAATTATTGATCATCACGACTCCGAAATCCCAGCCTCTCCTTTTAAGTTACCTGGCACTAACCCTGAAATCAAAAAAATTATTGAACAAACTAATTATACTAATCAATCTCTAAAAACAATTGGTAAACAATTAGATAAAATAGAAACTAATTTAGATGATTATTCAGCTAACAATACATTTACTAAACAATTTTTAGATCAACCATTACTTAATATACTTAGTAACCGTTTTAAACGTAATAGTTTAGTCACTCAAAATAATTTTACTGTCAAAGCCATTAAACAATTATTTACTAAATTAACTACCTCTGAAAAAGTTTCTCCATTTACTGAGAAAGGTCTTACTGTATTAAACCAACATCCTACTCTTAAATCTGTTTCTACTCATTTAGACCCTGACACAACTGATAATGAAATTAATAATTTAGCTCCACAATTTCAATCAACTACTCTGAATAAATTTCATTATTCTAAACCTAATCTTACAACGCTCACAAAAAATTAGTATTTAAGACCTACTCCCCTTAATCTCCAATATGAAGAAACTGATCTTAGTAATCAATTTTTTGTATCTGCTAAAAAATTATACGAATGGAATATTGATGGTCTCAGTGAAAATCAAATACTTCAAAAATTAAATCATTTATCTATGGTTGCAAATAGTTATCTTAGTAACTACCCTGATTATACTCAACCTGAAATTGTTTCCTTAATTACTTCTGGCTTTACTGGTATGCTCAAATCTTGATGGAAAAAATATCTAACTGAAGATCAAAGAGAATCTATTTTACATGCAAGTCAAAAAGATGAAAATGATTTACCTATCTTTAATGAAACTATTGGCTATTATAAACCTGATGGTATAAATACATTAATCTGCACCATAGTTCGCCATTTTATAGGAACACCTACTAATATCTATTCTCGTATACATGATCAACTTAGTAATCTCACTTGTCCAACTTTAAGTGATTTTCGATGGTATAAAGATATTTTTACCTCTAAAGTTATGTTAAGAGAAGATTGTACTAAATCTTTTTAGAAAGAAAAATTCATTAATGGTTTACCTAGTCTTTTTGCTCATAAAACTAGAGATGTTCTTAGTCAATCTACAACTGTTATTGAATATGATAATTTAACTTATGGTGACATTATTAGTACTATTCAAAAAGAAGGCCTAAGAATGTGTATTGACTTAAAACTTAGTTAAAAAGCTGCTAAAGATAAACATAAGGCTAAATACGAATTAGGTAATTTCTGTGAACAATATGGCTTACCTCCTGGTGCCCCTTCTCATCGTAAAAAACATAAGTACCATAAACATAAATGTCACGACCTGCTCCCCGTATCCAAGGGTTAGGCATCGTGATGGCCAGTAACCGAGGTTACCTCCGGCCAAATCTTAAACAAATCAATAAACGCAAGTGGAAGAAATATTTAAATAAGGGCACTAAAATAATCATTGGAGTTTCTATTTTTATTATAAAATGTATTAACCAAAAAGGCCGATATTTACATATAAAAAATATATCAATAAAAGTGCTTTGTGCCCATCTCACACGTTGGTCCCGACATGTCACCTGAAAGTGGTAAAAAAAACTATAAGCTCATGGCAGAGTGAGAAATATTATATTAAGAGTATAAGGCATAAAATTCACCATGGATCATTAGTTAGGCCAAAAAGAGTTTGATACATAATACACAATCATTTGCCATATACCTCAGATCATTTAATACATATAATGCGCATTTAACATATAATACGAAAATCATTATACAACCATAACTACGGTACATCACTAAGTGCCAAGCACTACACTGATCAATAGATCCACGACAATCACTGGACCACAAAGTGGTCAATCACTAAGCCAATGGTTATTTAAGTCCCCCAAGGCATAGGACTCCCGTGGTGGTATTCACAAAATATATTTTCACATAAGGTCATAGCTAAATATTCTTTAAAAGCAAAACAAACATATCCATGGGTTTCATTTTAAGCAAATAGGGTTCAGAAATAAAACCACATAACTGAAACCTTTATAAAACATAACTTTTATTAATATACTAATAAAACATAACTTTTGTAAAATAGATTTTGATAAGTTAAAACATACGTAAAATATATTTTGAAAACTCAAGGTATAATATAATTCACTTTAACTTTAATACCTTAATTTTCCTTTTCACTATCAAAAAACCTTTCAACTTTCACTATTCTTTCTTTTCTTCCTTCTCTTTCTTTTCTTCCCTTTCCTTTCTTTTTCTTCTTTCTTTTCCTCATTTCTTTCCAGGTGAGCGCCTCCCAATTTATAGGGGAGGCGAGGCATCCGCGGGCCAACGCGTGGCCGGGTTCTCTTTTGATGAGATTTAATTAATAATTACATAGATTCGTTCTTATTCTTAATAGATATTTAAGATAATTATTTTTTGACTTAATATAATTATATAAATCAATTAATTCTTAATTAAATTACACTTTATCTTACACTAACATAAAATTAATTATTTATTTTAGTGTCACACCCATTATTATTATTATGAAAAATGATTCAGGCCTCGACAATTCGAGGCGCGAATTGGCTCGAGAGAGGAGAGAGGGAGGAAGAGGGGGAGAGGGAGAAAGAGAGAGGAGAGGGTTGTCTGCCGTCGCTCAGCCATTGACAGGTCGCCCGCCGTCGTCATGACCTCGCCCGTGGGTCGCTCGCATGACAGCCGATTTGCTTGGCCTCCTCCTCGCCCCCTCCTCATCCCGTTCTGCAGAGCCCCTCCTTTCTTCCCCTTCTTCTCCCGTTCTTCCCGATCTGCAACAAAGAAAAACAAAAAAAAAAACTCGACACCAAAACGACGTCGTTTTGGTGTCGAGGCAAATTCGAGGCAAAGAATTCGAGACCTCTATCGACTGTATTATTATTTATATTATCTATATTATTATTATTTATATTTTGACCTCTAAACTTTTAATAATTATATTATTTTATAAAATTACGCATAATAATATATAATAAATCATATATTTTTTTAACTGAGATTAAATAATATTAGTATAAATTCTATAGCATAATTAAAAATCTGGGTTGTTACAATAAATCATCTTACAAATATTCTCATAAGTATAAAAAGAATTATTCACCTTCAAAATCAAATAATAAATTCTATACTAAATCCAAAAAGAAATATTATAAAAAATCTAATCCAAAATCTAAATCTAATAAAGATATTACTTGTTATAACTGTGGTAAAAAATGTCATTATTCTAATAAATGTAAAGAAAAATAAAAATTGAAAGATAAAATTAATCAATTCCAAATTAATGATGAATCCAAACATCAATTATTTGAAATCTTCCAATTAAACCAATCTGATAATAATTCTTCTTCTGATAATCCTAATACCTCATCTGAATACCATGCACCTAGTGATGATTCTGCTAATAACATTGAATTAGGATGTAATGATATTTGTTGCAAACAAATCACTGTCCTTATTGAATTAATTGACCGATTAGAAGATCCCCAGTTAAAACAAAAGTATACTAACAAATTAAAATCTTTACTTATTAATAGTGATCATAAACCAAAGCATGATAAACTCATTATTAGCTTATCTAAAACTTTAGAAAGATTTAAAAATAAATAAAAAGAAGTTACATTACAAGATTTACAATGTGAAATTAATCAAATTAAACAAACTATTAAAAATTTACAAAGTAAAGATAGAGCTATAGAAGATGAAATTATTACATTAAAACTCAATCAAAGTTTAGATAATTTCCAAGAAAAAGGTTATAAAACTCCTGATGAATCTGAACGTACTAACCCGGATAATCTTTTGTTTGATAATAGTTCACGTCAATCCCATAATCTTGAATCTAATAGATTAATTCTTATCAATAAAATTCATATTCAAAAATGATATTCAAAAGTCAAATTAATTATTAATGATTTTGAATTAAATATTATTGCCCTATTTGATACTGGAGCTTATCTTAATTGTATTCAATAAGGTTTATTCCCTACAAAATATTATGAAAAAACTAATGAACAGTTAACTTCTGCTAATGGTAGTAAAATGCATATTAAATATAAATTTCCTAAAGTTCATATATGTCAAGATAATGTTTGTTTTAAAACATCATTTGTTTTAGTCAGAAATATGACTGATAAAGTTATTTTAGGAACACCGTTTATATTTTTATTATATCCATTTACTACATCTAGTGAAGGAATAACTATGTTAGGTATATCTAAAAAGTAAAAAATTTGTGAAAAAATGATTTAAAATTCATTAAATATCAAAAATATAAAAAAAATACGAGAATTCAGTATATTTTTTTGTATTTTTAAGTATTTATTAATTTGTTAAAATATTTTTTCACAAATTTTTTACTTTTTAGATACATCTAAGTAATGTGCATATAAAAAAGTAAAAAAAAATGTTTAAAAATTTAAAATTATTCACAAAAAACAAAAAAATACGAAAACTAAAAAATTCAATTTTTAAAAAAACTTAATTCAAAAAACTCAAACCAAACATACTTCTTTTCAACTAATAGGATCACCAAAAAAAATAAAAATAAATAATGAACTAATCAGAGATGATTTAATTAATAATTACTTTTGCACCATACTAAAAGGTCAATAGTTCAAGTTTTGCACATTCTCCCTCCCCAAATTACAGTGGCATATATCAAAATAAAAAGAAAAATCGAGCTGGTCACACAATTTTTGTAATAATGTTTAGGGTAAATTATAAATACATCCCTTAAGATTTGATTAAAATATTATGTGGTTCTAGAAATTATATTCTACCCTCTGAGATTTCTAATTTTATAAGAAATTATTCCTTTTATTAATAAATTATCAAGTCAATTACTAGTTTTTAATAATGTTAAAAATATATTTGAATTAATAATTTAGATAATTTTATTATTATATAGGAGAGAATTATGAATTTTTTTTTAGTTAATTCTGTTAAATAAAAAATTCTAATAATAGAGTATTTGTAATTTTCTAAACCACATAAAATAATCTATACTTTAGGCAGATCTGAGGATGTATTTGTTATTTATCCTAATTTTTATTTATTTATTGGGAATCTCCAATGTATCAATGGCATATAATTTCATATCGGGTTTTGATTCATCTCCCGAAAGGGGGCCCCCGAATTCCCCGATTTTTCATTTCAAGTAAAAAAAAGAAAAAAAAAAAAAAAAAAAAAGAAAACAGTTTCTAAAAATAAAAATTAAGAGGATTATTTTTAGGAGAATTTTTCATTTTCCTTTCATATCCATATGCAAGTCTTTGTAAGAGTAGAAGTCTTGTTTGCTTTAGTACACGTTTGGCTGTTGTAACATCCACTAACATATATAATAGTGTTTTTTTATTTTCCGATGTAATCAAATATATACATATATATAGTAGTGTTTTTATCATATCATGTGATATGTTATCTTTTATATGTCACATATAGTAACATATAACTTTTGGTTATTGTAGCATCCACTAGCAGATATGGGCGCTGTTTGGGAAGAGGCGTCTGAGGCTAATATAGCCTCATTTGAGAAAAAAGTAAAAAAGTAACACTGTTCAAGGTTTTTCCACAAAAAAAAAAAATATATATATATATATATATATAAGCTGCTGCCCGGACAGTGTAGGTTGTCCCTACACTGTCACAGCCGGAAAGTATTACATCAATGGCTAAATTATCATTTTATCCCTTTATATCAATTTAAAAAATTATAATCTAGGGATAAATGTGTTATTTTAAATTTAAATATCATTTCAACACACTTTTCAATACAATAACTCAACTAAAAATTTATCTCATCTTTTCAAATACAAAAACTAAAATAGCCTACTAAAATAGTAAAAAAGCCAAAAAGCCTCTAAAATAGTCACTTTCCAAACGAGGCCATAGTGGTGTTTTTATTACCAGTGCAATTTGGACGGTTCAGTTGGATTGGGAAGTTATTCAAGTCTAACTCAAGTTATACTGAGACATGTCTAGATCCACCCAAATTCGAATTGTAACTCGAGATTTCCTGTCCAAGCTCAATTCAAATTAAACTCGAATTGTAAATGATTTTTTTTTACAACTATATTATTAAATTATTAAAATTTGATTTTATTTATATTTTTTTTATTATAGAAAATTATTAATACTATCAAAACAAATAATTTATATCATGTAAGAGAGATTCTGCCATAATAGTCCTTACAATTTATGAGTGAAAATTAAAAAAAAAAAAAAGTAAGATTTTATATTATTTGTATATATAATACATATTCAAGCCTCGTTTGGGAAGTAGCTAAAATAGTCAAAAAGTCAACTAAAACACATCACATCACCTCTCTACTTTTCTGCACACATTTTCGTAAAAAGTCAAAAAGTTACTAAAATTGTCTGTTTCCAAACCAAACCAATATGATTTAATAATCTAAATTACTTTAATGTCATGTAATGACTAATAATTTATATATATATATATATATTTAATATTTTTATATATCTGTATATGTATAATTCGGGTTTTGGATTGCTCGGATAGTTTGACGTCTTTGCTCAAGTCCGTCCAAATTTAATTCAGATTTTTGAATTTTTACCTAAAATTTAAAAATATCTTATCCAAATCCTAAAAAAATTCAAATTGAATTCAGATTGTTTGGATAGTTGCACCCCTAACTTTTATCATAGGGTTTGGTTATGGTGTGCAACTTACACCTTACACCTTATACCTTACATTTACACCTTACGCTTACACCTTTTGTGAAAAATTAAACCTTACACTTACACCTTTTTTGAGGTTACACACCATATGCAATCCACTTACACCTTATACCTTACACTTACATCTTATACTTACACTTTATACTTATACTTACACCTTACACTTACACCTTTTATGTAAGTGACACATGTTATGTACTTGCACACTTAAAAAAATTCCTTTATCATATCGTGTGATGTGTAAAAATCTTTCCAGATTATCCGTAGCCCCAATTAAAAGCTGCAAATTTGCAATGAAATGAACAATTTTGATAGAAGTAATCGTATTAGTCCTATAAAATCCAATGTCGTTGCACACAAATTAAGTTCAATGACGTTCATTTTCATTCCCTTCGGTTCATTGGCACCCGTTACGTAATACAGTAATTTAATTATTTATGAACAATTTATGACTGACTCGTATCAAGTTTAATTTAAGTAGATTTAAGTTTGGCTTGAATATATATATATATAAACAAAAAATATATATAAATTAATATTTATTTTTAGTAATATATAAAGTAATATTTTCATTAATTTAAGTTTATTTCTATTTATGTTTGGCATTTGTGTAAATTTACATTTTGATTTATGAAATTTATTAATAGCAATAATCTTTTCTTTTTCTTCTCTTAATGTGTAAGATTGATTTTTCTTTTCAATCCCTAATATATCTATATAATAAAGTAGGATGGTTTTTGAATTTATCCTATACACATTTGTCCTACTAGGACATTTGGACGGCTTAGATCTATTTAAATTATAAAACAACAGCTGAGATATATTTTTCAAAAAATATCTTACATGTATATTTTCTATTTTTCCGCTTCTCTCTCTTACTTTTTCTTTTTCTCACCCATCATTCTATGATCCCATGATCCCACCTTCATCTCTCTTTTCTTTTTATTTTTTTTATTTTCTCCCTTTTTTATTTTTCTCTCTATTTGTTTATTTTTTTTTTATTTTGTCATTTTTATTCACTTATTTTTATTCATATTTTATGAAAAAATCTGCGATCCCAGAATTAGGAGCCAGATTTTACTGTGTGTAGTGGAGATTAAATTAATGAATTTTATCGTCCACAAATTAAATGAATTTGAACAATTAATTATTATTTTTGAATATATTGAATACTTGATAGACTTCATATAAATCTTCAACATCTATATAATAAAGCAGGATGGTTTTTAAATTTATCCTACACACATTTGTCCTACTAGGACATTTGGACGGCTCAGATCTATTCAAATTATAAAACAACGGATGAGATATATTTTTCAAAAAATATTTTACATGTACATTTTCTATTTTCCCGCTTCTCTTTTACTTTTTCTTTTTTTCACCCATCCTTCCATGATCCCACATTCCTCTCTCTTTTCTTTTTTTTTTTTTATTTTCTACCGTTTTTATTTTTCTCTCTATTTGTTTAGTTTTTTTTTTTTTTTTTATTTTCTTCTTTTTTTCAATATATTTTACATATATTTCTATATAATGTTTGTATGCCCGTAATACACTAGGACATTATGGACATACATACAATTTTCATATAATTGTATAAGCAAAAGCAGTATTGTATGTATATCTGTGAAAATTGTATGTATGCTAGGTATATTTATTTATCTAACTATATATTAGATAAGTAAAAGTGAGTTTTCGTGAGGAGTTTTGTAAGAACTTCAAAATTTTATAATAAATTTGTGATTTTATCAAATTAAAAAATAAATTTAAATAGTATTAAAATTACAATTATATTCTAATTGTAACATTATTTAGACCGTGCCTTTAGACACAGACATACGCTAGTTCATTTATATAACTAGATTGACTCAAGTTAAACTTGAGCCTCTCAAATACGTGGTGCACTTTGAGTCTATTCATTTATATAATTAGGTCGACTCAAGTTTAACTTGAATCTCTCAAATGCTTGATACACTCAAGTCTATTCATTTATATAACTAGATTGAGTCAAATTATGCTTGAATCTCCGGAGCTTGACTTCAACTATTCTCCAACACCAAACTCAACTATTCCTTTGGCAAAAAACCAATCTATTGTTAAAAATGCAAAAATTTTTTGACAAAAATAACATTAATGTTATTTAAACCATCCAATGCGAAGGTGACACATGACAAATAAAGGGTATTCAAATACCGAAAAGTCCTACCTTCGAAGGTGCTCACGTGAGCTGCGAATACAAATCTTCAACTAACAAGTTATAAGCGGGCATGTAAGAAGCACGTGAAGAATGAGTTAATAAAGAGTAGTTGCTAGCAGTTAAATATGCACAAGAAATGATTATGGCCCTAAGAAGTAGAGAAAAGAAAGAAAATCATAGTGAAAGAGAACGGCCTAACTATTCCGAAGGCGCCAAAAGAAGGCTATAAATAGACAGTCCAATTGCTCCAAAGGCGCTAAGAGAAGGTTATACATAGATGGAAGCAAAGATTGAAGAGACCCCGACCAAATCTGGACTCTACGTCTTTGTCAATTCATTTATCTTTAAATTTCTGTACTTTACTTTTATGCACTACACTTACATTTCATACAAGTAAATTAGCCTTGTAATTTTAAACCTGGTCAGTTTAAAAGTTTCGAAATTGTCCTTACTGAAGGTAACATTTTGTAATTGTTTATTTAGTTAATCAATTGCAATTTCTGCTCAATCTCTCCCTCTCATTCTGTTACGAATTTGAGTTAAAATTTTGATTCATCTTTTCAACACAGCACAAAAAGTCTTCTTCATTGAGATTAAGAGAATCTTAACACAATTACTTAATAAAAATTAACATATATTATTTGTAAAGACTTTTTAGATTTTTACTGACACGCTTAAATTACATTTTTAATATTTAAAATGTCAAAAATAGTCAACAACTAGCATGTTAAACTAACAATGAAGGCATATATCTCTTCATAGTCTGACACCAAAGCCCTCTCCATTATTCCAAGTGCTCTCTAAATTATTCCAATACCTTAAGTTTTCCCTCTCCATTATCACTTGGGGGCATGGGTCAAAAAATAAAACTTTAACCACTCTAAAAAAAAATCAATAAACTTACCTAATTAATTCTACAAAACCAAAACACTACTCTAACCGTTCTAAAAAAACCCAATAAATTAATTTCCTAACCAACTCTCCAAAAATAGAAAAGTTTTAAAACACTAAGATTTCGCTTGATTAGAAAGAAATAAATGATAAAAAAAAAAATTGGTAGAAAAAGTAGAAAAGAAAAGAAAAGAATATATATTCTCATATGAATTTCATTAGGATGAAATTTTTACAAAAAATAAAAATTCTAATTATAAATAACTAATTTTATAACAAATTTAAGCCTTTTTATATTTTTTTTTTCAAAAAAACTAAAAATTACCATACTAATTCACAAGAAAATTAACCAACACAGGCTCACAATTAATAGTCTAAGCTAATTAGTTCCTAAAACAAAAGAAAATGATGGAGAAAGGACGCAGAAAGTTGAAGAAAAACTTTCTTCTTAAGAGTTAAAAAGAGAAAGTTAGAGAAAATAATTTGTTTAAAATGAAAAAAGTAAAAAGTGAGGGAAAGAGAAAAAGAAAAATTAACTTTTCTGAGTTTGTTTAGTGGTGAAAAGTAGAAAAAAAATTAATTTTCTTATAACTCGTATTTTAACAATATAACTAATTTTTAATTTCTTATAAAAATACAAAAAAACACACTACTAAATTTATGATTTACCTAAATTTTTAAATTTTTTTCTTACAAAAATATTATTGTTTTCATTTCTTTGCTTACACTCAATAATTTTCTATACTTGCATTTTCTACAATTTTATTTTGCTTTCACTTTCTACTTACTTTGAAATTTATTTTTTTATTTTATTTTCTACCGTTGAATCTCTTAGAAACCAAAAACGAAAACCCCCCTACCCCAAAATTCCAGTGAGCAGTTCTTTCAGTGAAAATTTTAGACTAGTAATTGTAGGGAGACTTTTGAAAAGTCCCCTCCAAAAATAGGCGTATGCTGCTATAAAGTGATGCGCACACGGTATTCTTTAGTAAAAGGCGAAAGAATAGTTCGCTCCGTGCTCACCACACAGCTCCGTGAACTTTACACTGCGGTCTACTTGCAATTTATCGAAATTCTGGTATCTTGTGTTTTCTTAATATTCACGATGTGGGATAGAGTTTTCAACATTATTATGACATCCCATAAACAAGCAACATGCTCAGTTGAGAACATGGGTTCAATTATTTCTTGTTTTTTTTTTTATATTTTTTCCATTGTTTTTTGGTAGGACTTTGTTGACGTTGACAAACAGTGATCAGAATGAATACAGCTGAGATTTTGAATTTTTTGTTTTCAAATGGTAAAGGTAAATGGGACCTTGGAAAGACAGGAAAATGTTAAATTAATTGCAGTTATGATGAACATCTATAACAATGTTTGTATTTGTGATGATTTGTGTTCTTTAGACTACATGACAAAAGGATTTGGTATGAATGACTCTTCATAACTATTGTCATTCACCTCTCTCTCTCTCTCTCTCTCTCTCTCTCTCTCTCTCTCTCCACTCAATTGTTCTCATTGAAGTCTGAAGTAGTTAGTCTCAATTGTTCTCATTGATGTGTGTAGTAATATATTCCTTTGTTGTGGGATTCACACTTCCAATTAATCTCAACCATAAGAATGCTCTTTTATAGGAAATGTTTTTGAGTGTGTAGTATTTGTTCTCTCTCTATTTGGTCTTGAAAGTTGTGGACATGAATTAAGCCCAATGGCAACACCATTCTTTGTGCTTGAGCTGAACTCGAGCATAATCTCAGTTCTTTATGCTCAACCTCAACCCAAGTCGAATTCAAACTTTAAAAAAATGGACTTATTTACAATCATGCTTCTTCGTCAAGTCCTATTAATTTAAGGGCACATTTGATTCTCACTAATGATGAGATTAAAAGTTGAGAGAATATATGAGAATTATTGAATTGTTAGTCTGGTGTTTGATTGCAGGATAATGAGAAAGTAATTGAAGGAGAGGAATATGTGAGTCCTATTGAATGGATGATACTAAACTCTAAATAATTTTAGTACTTGTATGAAGGATTAAATAAAAATAAAATGAAAGATTGAATAATACCATAGGTAAGATGGTATTAGAAAGATTAGGCCTTTCAAAAATTTTGTTTCTTTTATCCAATCTATGGTATTAGAAAGATTAGGCCTTTCAAAAATTTTGTTTCTTTTATCCAACTATAAAAAATAATTATATCTTTTTATTCCATTTTAACCATAGCTCTTTATATACTATTTATCCAATCTATTATCC
Source organism: Camellia lanceoleosa (assembly GCA_025200525.1). NCBI lineage: Eukaryota > Viridiplantae > Streptophyta > Magnoliopsida > Ericales > Theaceae > Camellia > Camellia lanceoleosa. Next base: position 30,354,297 of record CM045758.1, read on the forward strand.
TATATCCTTCATGCCTATTAATAATCCCATTTTCTAATTCCAACAAAAATAATTCAAAAATCAAATAATTCTCCCATCCTATGTATCTAATTCCATAAAAAGTAATTCCAAACTATTTTTGGAAATCAAATGATTCAAAAACGAAACATAACCTTATAATAACAAAATTGATTCAATCAAAGTCCCATTACTATTATAGTAAAAAAATTGATTCATATGTAACTCAATGAAAATATTATAAAAAGGGGCAAATTACTGTAACAGTTTTTATAGTTTAACGCTTATGTCATTTTAGTTCCTGATTTTTTAATTGTGATACATTTGATTCTCAATTTTGAAAACAGTCTATTTCAAGGATAAAGTTGTAACACCCCAAATTTCTAACCCAAATGATAATACAATAATCATGATTTTTTTAAGGAAAATCGAATATAAATATCCAAACTTACATTACATGATACAATAGTTCTTTATACAACAATACATTAATTCAATCATAAGTAAATAAACAAATAAATACCCTCAGGAGTTTACAAGTTTCTAAGGCTTAAGCTTGATTACACAAAACGGTTATTCAAACATACACACATACAGCCCTTGGCTTACACACAGAGTTACAGCACAATGAGAGTCTCATACTCTCAACACATATTTCATCGCTTTTAGTTAGGCGGCATCACCACATCTTTTCCTGCACAAAAATCACGTAGGGTAAGTATAAAGCACAGTAGGAAATCCTTAATAAAGTATATACATTTTATACAAATTTCAAGAGATGAAATGCACATGCTATGCTATGTCCATTTTTGAAGATAAATCACATTTTCATCTTTTGAAAACCATCATGCTCAATGATGTCATGCAATTTCAATTGTTCAAAACTTAACAATTTATTTCAAGGGCAGTAAATACGACTCTAGTAATCCCTAGGTCAGTGTCTGCAAGTAGACTATACAAGTACTACCAAATTGTCATTTTTATCGGTATTAACCGGAAGGCTTGACACATATCTGCGCGAATTTTCGGTCTTTCACCCCAGACTCTCAGGCCAACTTATTCAATATCATATACACCACCTATCAAGACTTATCAACGTATTTAGCCCAAAACCATTTCATGAAAACTTGTTTCTCAATATTCTTTTCTAAATGCAAGTTTTCAAATCAACTTTTAAAGTTTAATGTCATTTCAAGACTATTTCAAGACTATTTCAACGTTTTGAACAATAATTTCCAAAATGAATAACAATTCTCATATTCCCTGAAATTCATCATTTATACAAATATAAATAAGAAAATTTTCAAACATCCATTTATTTTGACACACAAAATAAATACAACAATATCATTAATGAATTTTCAATTTCTTTAAAAAAAATTTCCAAATTCTAAGTTTTCTCACCAAAACTATACAACTCAAATCCTTTGAAACAAAACTTTTCAAAATCATCTTTTTTTCAATCAATGAAGATCAAAATCCATAAGATCATTTTAAAAGAATAAGAGACAAACCCACTTTCAAAATCGCTCAACTTCTTGAATCAACAATCAATTTTCAAAACTATCGAAAGATGATTTTGAAAATTATATAGATCTTGCAAAAATATATATATATATATATATAACTCTAAGAAAATCCCTACCTCAAGTTTTGAAGAAAAAATGAGATGAAACCCCCAAAATCAACGGTGTCGAAACTCGATCTTTACTGCACACAACGAAACCCTCGAGAAGTTAACTAACTTTGATGAAGAACTTATGGTAGAACTCTAATGGATCTTGAAAAATCAAGATTTTGATCCAATTTGGCATAGTGAAATGTAGAGAGAAGGGAGATGAAAAGGTTTTTAGAGAAAGAGAGATATACAAAAGTGATTTGAAATATTAGATTCACGAACTAATATAACATGGTTTGCTCGAGCGTGGAAAACCCCGCTCGAGCGTTAAATATATTTTCCTAGTACTTTTGCAAACAGGTCAAACTTCTAAAACCAAATATTCTCCGCTCGAGCACATAAACGGTTGCTCGAGTAGACAAGTAACTTCTAATGCATTTTGCATTTTTGATTCGGGGGCGCTGCCTCTCAACCCCATTAAGGCACTGCCCTAGGACCCGCCAATGGGCGCTACCCCCTTGTCACAATCCAAACCTGTCCCTATAGGTTTAGCATCGCAACCGGCCAGTAATCTTGGGATTACCGAAAGCCTCTGAGACAAATTAACATAATATTAGGGGCTAGCGGAAGTAAATAAAAAATATACAACGTCCATTGAGCTGTGCAGACGTATATGAGACAGAAAAATTTAAAACTTTTTATGTATAGATATACGTATCATCCTTACATCATAATATACATACAGATTGGACAAAAAGGACTTAGCCCCATTTACAAAACACACAAGACTTGTTTAACCAGGCAAGAAAACCAAACTTAAACTTTAAATCACATGGCCATAGTCACTTGATATATTCGGAACCTCCACGGGAGGCATATATTTAACAACCAGATTTTTAATTATTCTGTAGAATTTATACTAATATTATTTAATCTCAGTTCGAAAAATATATAATTTATTATATATTATGCATAATTTTGTAAAACAATATAATTATTAAAAGTTTAGAGGTCAAATAATAATAATAATAATAATAATAATAATAATAATAATAATAATAATGGGTGTGGTAGTAAAATAAATAATTAATTTTATGTTGGTATACGATAAAGTGAAATTTAATAAGGAATTAAATTATTTATATAATTATATTAAAATATTGGGTTAAAAGATAATTATCTTAAATATCTATTAAGGATAATAACGAATCTATATAATTATTAATCGAATCTGAGGAAAAATGACGCCTAGTCACGTGGAGGCCACGTATGCATCTCTCCTCCCTATAAAAGGGGAGAAGGCATTTCACAGGTGAAGAAAGGAAAAGAAGAAAAAGGAAAAGAAAGAAGAAAAAAAGAGAGAAAGAAAGAAAAGAAAGAGAGGAAAGGAAGAAAAAAATGGTAGAAGCTAAAAGAGTCTTTGATAGTGGAAAGAAAGAGTAAGGTATAAAAGTTAAGGCGAATTATATTATACCTTGAGTTACCAAAATATATTTTACGTATGTTTTGACTTACCATATTTATTTTATACAAGTTATATTTTATAAACTATTATAAATTATATAAACATTTCAGTTACGTGGTTTTATTTCTAAACCCTATTTGCTTAAAAGGAAACACATGGATATGTTTGCTTATATTTTAAAGAGTATTTGACTATAACCTTATATACAATTATGTTTTGTAAGTACCACTACGGGAGTCCCATACCTTGGGGGACTTAATAACCATTGGCCTCTGTTTAACCACTTTGTGGTCCTCTGTTTGTCATGGATCCATTGACCTCTGTTCTGTGCGGAGCAAAGTGTTGTGCTGAGCTAAGTGTTACACTATTGTGGGAGCCACCTCTAGAATCCGTACGAGCCACCTCTTGAATCCGTACCTCTATTCTGTGCGGACCAAAGTGCTATGCGGAGCTAAGTGCTACACTATTGTGGGAGCCATCTCTAGAATTCGTACGAGCCACCTCTTGAATCCGTACCTCTGTTCTGATTGTCACTTCTGTGACCTCTGTTCCGTTCTATTCTGTACTGTGGTTATGGTTATATATTTACATAATTTTTGTATTTCAGTTTCTGTTACTCAAATGATTTATTCACCAAATTGAGTTATATAAATGTTTTGGCCTAACTAATTATCCATGGCTATTTCGTATCCCTTATACTCTTGGTATAATATTTCTCACTCTGTCATGTGCTTATAGTTGTTTACCAATTTTCAAGAAACATGCAATTCAAAAATAACTTTTGGAAAATCTTAGATGTGAGGCTGCGGATTAGACACACACAGTACTTTTATTGATATTTTTATATGTAAATATCGGCCTTTTTGGTCAATATAATTTTGTAATAAAACTAGAAACTCCGATGATTATTTTGGTATCCTTATTTAAATATTACTTTCGCTCGCGTTTATTTATTTGTTTAAGAATTGGCCATAGGTAACTCCAGTTACTGGCCATCATGATGCTTAACCCTTGGATACGGGGGAGCGGATCATGAAAACATAGGTTGGCTGACAAAAATAGATCCCAGGCAGATGTCTCTAAGCCTGGTCACTCGTCTAATCACCTACATACATAAATAATACAGTGAGCTAAAACTCAATGAATAATAACAGAGTAAAGGGTTTTAATGAATGATGTTCCATGTTAACTTCAGAAAATAGATTCATATTTATTTCAGAAACAGAAACAGATCCATATTTATAATCTTGTCCAAACCATATACACAAATTAGAGTTTATGCTTAATCATACGTGGTACATCCATTAGCGATAACAGACCAGATGCAGAACAGATAGTGGTTATGAATAACCAGTTTTATAAAGGAACCTCCGGATCCGGGTAACAGAGAATAAACATGCTAAGCTCCTTGATGGAGCCTTTGGTACGGGTAACAGATGACAGACATAATAAGTTCTATAATAGAACCTTCAATACCGGGTAACAGAGAATATACATGCTGAGCTCCATAATGGAGCCTCCGGTACGGGTAATAGAGTGCAGACATATTAAGTTCCATAGTGGAACCTCTGATACCGGGTAACAGTTAACAGATATCACATGATACTAAGGATGCCACGAATACATTGTAAAAAATTGGACAATCATTCATTACACAAAACATATCATTTCAGAAAACAGATCTTAATTCATCATGCATAAATTAAATAAAGTTGAATATAACTTTATTAAGTTATTACTCACAGATAGTAGCAGAAGCAGATTAGACAGATCAAGCAGACAATAGCGCGTGACCTACACAAACACATAACATATACACATTGAAACACAATATTACTCCTTTGATCAAACTTGACTTTCTTGTTTTCTGTCTAAATAATTCGAAGGCCCATTACGCTTATTTTTTCTTTGGTCAGATCAATCGGGTTCTCATTTCACAAATCTCTTTTATTACTAAATCATTCTTTTCTGAATAAACCAATTCCTCACTTGGCTTCTTAATCAAGTATCACTAAGTTAATGACTTATTCTTTAATCAACTAATTTATGTTAGTTGGTAGCTTATTAATCTTTGTTGAGTCATAAATCATGTCTAGAATGCTTTTGGAAGAGATGAGAATAAAAATATGAACTAAATGCAGCTTTTCAAAATATGCTGAGAATAGTTGTTCGCTCGAGCGACCCTTTCGTCGCTCGAGTGGTCTGTAAAAGACTATAAAAAGTACTGGAAGCCTTCAACTTGCACTCAAGCGGCAATTAGTCCGCTTGAGCGGTTTGTAAAATTCCAGAATTTCGAACTTCTCAAAAATGGCTTCCAAACGCATTTTCAATTCTTTTTAAATCTATGCATATCTTGATCAAAACTATGAAAATGCCTTAGAAAATATAAACACTTATTTATTCATAAATTATTTGCTCAAAATCTTGAAACATAATAATTAATTTATTTAAATCAAAACCTTACTTAATTTCAAAATCAAAACCCATGAACTCATGGTTTTCTAAACTTCTTTTTCAAAATTAAATGTACAATTAGAATATCAAAATTTGTAGAATTTGTTCATGCATGTAGGAACTAGACTCAAACTCATGTAAGATATTTAAAAGCAAGTCTAAAATAATTAGCTTTCATAATCATGAACATGCATGTAACTCATTTTATGTTCAAAACCCAATTTCTTCCTAATTTCATGAATTTAATCTCAAATCCTTCTCAATCTCAAAAATCTATGATGCATGTAAATTTACAATATCCATAATAAAGGCTCAATCGCTAATTTTTTAACATAATTTTCAAACACTTCCAAAATCCAATTAAACTTGTATATTAATTCAACCTATCAATTTAATGATTCTATTTTCAATTTGGGCAAAATCATTAATTATCATTATGAATCAACTTAGGATTTTCAAGAAAAATCAAGACTTCCAAGAAAAATTAAAACTTTTCATATCACTTCTTTTTATTCCAATTTTCCTATTGATTATACACCCAAGGTTTATAATCCATAATTTTATCCCAACAATTAAATCCTAATACTTCAAACCCTAAACCTTCAATTTCCATGATATAACACTATATGCTCAAAATTATAGATTTTGCATTTATATAATCAAAATACCAAAAATCTATCTATTAATGCAAGTATTGAAGAAGAACTAGGACCCTTACCTCAAGAATCAAGCAAGAGAGCAAAGTTTTGAGAAAAATCCTTTGCAAATCTGAATTCCAATCGGTTGAAAATGTTGAGCTTCAAGCTTTCTTCACTTTTTGGCAAGGGATCTTGAACAAATCTTTAAGGAATGGAAGGTATTTGAGGTCAAAACCTAGGGTTTTCGGACCTAGGGTGAGAGGGATGAAAAGAGGAGATGAAAGTGTGAAGAATGATCTAGAAAATTGCCTTTAAACTTGCTGAATTTGCGTAGTCCGCTCGAGCGTCTCTTTTACCGCTCAAGCGTACCTGCTTCCAGCACAGATTCCAAAACTTCAAACGGGCATCACTCTCTCATCCGGACTCTGTTCGAGGTCGTTCTTGTGTCCAAATCGAAACCCCGGAAATAAGCTTTCCAATGGTTCTGGCCTTACACCCAAATTCAAAATGTGAAAAAAGAAAAGGGCAAAAGAGTGACGGTTGTTCGTAGGAAAAATTGTCCGAATTAAATTCTTGGTTCACTTCTATTTTACCATTATGTTACCACTTCGGTCAATATTCCAAAATAAAACAAAGAGGTTCCAAATATTAAATTGAACTTATTATCATCACTAATTTTTTTTTTTCTGGTTTCTTAAATTATTTAAGCCTTCAATTTCTGATCAGACTCAAAATTTCGTCATTAAATTACATATTCAAATTAGGCACCACATAAATGAATTTAATTCATAATAATCTTAATTCTCAATCCTCTTAACTTTAATTAACTCCAATTCGGAACTAATTAATCAAATCTCAATTTTATAAATCTGAATCGAATATTTAATTAAACTCTCATATGGTCCGATATTCAAAATTTAAATAATACAATTCACTATTTGCACTTTCTTGAGTCATTTAGGCTTTTAATTTCTAATTTCAAAATAAATCCTCAACAGAATCACATACGAATCAATCTCTATAATTTTCATAGATCTCAGATTAAATTAGAATAAATGGCACTTAAAATCCAAATCTCCTTAATTAATTAAGTGCTAATCATTATACGTGATGGAGTCGTTACACCCCTAGAACCCGGCTAGTTAACCGGGCAGCTCGATCCATGACATACTCAGCAAAGTGACAAAACTGGGATCGCTACAAAAGTCATCATACAATTTATTTTATATTGGTTAAGTTGTATGTTTTTTTAAAATGTAATGACCTTTTTTTTTTTTAATTTATTTATAAATAATGCATTACTTTCTTAGTTATAAAATTATGTTTTATTTTGTTTTCATAATCTATTGTCAGAATTTTTTTTTAAGAAACTAAAAATTAAATTGATGAAAAAAAAAAATTTAAAACACAAATTTTTTATCATTTTATCTTTTGGGTGGGTAAAAATAAATTTTAAAATAATTTTCGTTTGATATTTATTTTCATTAAAATTAATTTTTATTTTTTCAAAAGTCAAACATGACGACATCTTTGATGTCATTATTAAACCAATCTATTAAATCAAAAAATTTAAAACTAAAATTATTTCATATATTAAACATATCGATTACACATTAAAAGTCTAATAATAATCTATTAGATATAACCATCCAAAAATATCTTTTAATAAGAAAAACAATCATAATTACATGATAACCATAAAATAAAAAAAAACTACCAGATCATATCATCTAAACACATTAAAAATTAATCTAGTAAAAAAAATTAAAAATATAAAAATTTAAAAGACATGACTTTTATATAATTTTATTTTTGAAAGATAGAAATAATTTTAAAAATTCAAAAATAAGTTTTTGACATTTTATATTAAATAAAAAAACTCAATTCAAGACTTAAAATTTCACAATTGAAAAATCAAAATAAAAATGACACCAAGACCGTCTAATTCACCCTATAAATAACAAATTGACATTGTAAATAATAAATCAATCAAGACGGCCAAACACAAAAGTTCCAGTAATAAATTTAATATTAGACTAAAAATTATAAATTTAATATTAGACTAAGAATTAAAGGGAGACTTCCTAGAAAGTCCCCTCCAAAAATAGGCGTATGTCGCTTTGAGTGGCGAGCGCACGGTATTCTTTAGTAAAAGGCGAAAGAATAGTTCGCTTTGTGCTCGCCACACGACTCCGTGGTGTCGGTATTTTCTGGCGACTTGCATTATATCAGAAAGTTGTTGGCTTGTGTTTGATTTTTCTTCACGATGTGGGATAGAGTTTTAACCAACCAACCAACAAGCTTAGGTCAGGGAACTTGAAATTGGTGTTAGATACATGGATTCTGAAACTCATGTCCACGTTAATATCTTTCTCTCCCTCTATAACCCAACAATGGCCTAGTTTCCAGAGAATTTATGCTCATAATATTTAATTTTGATTGATTGATGAAAAACATATAATGTGTTTGATTAAATGCCTGACTGAAAATTGGTTTTGGAATCTGAATGGTGTTGTTAAGTATGCCAATAGTGGGTTGGTATGTAAAGATAGCAACGGAATTAGTCTATAATGACTCAAGAGTTAGTATTTAGTTTAGTTTCTATGCTTTTATTTAGACTGATTGATGAAACATATAATGTGTTCGATTAATTGCCTGACTGAAAATTGGTTTTGGAATCTGAATAGTGTTGCTAAGGACGCTGACAGTGGGTTGTCAAAGAGAGCAGTGGAGTTGGTTTTCTTGCTGTGGGGGCAAAATATGTGATTGATAAATAATACTTGCTGCCATGGTGAACGCTTCTGGAGATATGGTTTTTTTCGAATTGGAAAGTGATTTATGTTTTTGTAATTAGAACCGGATAAGAATCAAATCTTTCAGTTGTTCTCAGTTACTCTTGGGAAATGTACATGAATGCCAGCTTATTGCAGATAACTTGAATTGTGATCGATTGGTTGTGTCATAGGACTGCGTTTTAGTGGAATTCATTGTCTAAAAGTGGGAATCTTGGGGAATTAATGGCTTAGGGCTGCAACCCATGAATGGTTTTGAATGTTGAAGCTCTACATGCTAGGAAGAAACTTGATATAGTTGCCTAAATATTCGAATTTTTTCCGGTTAAAACATTACAAATGCAATGAAATTTACGTTAGGCATGGAGTGGGTATATGAATGAGTCTATTGAATTATTCATTGTTACCTGCAATGGAAATTGTCAAGCTGTGTTCATTCATGGGGGTTAGTAAGATGTCTGCTTTACACAACTATTGTTTTCAAACCCCACACAAGTGGATTCAGATCCTGGACAATGGTTGTTATTTTTGGCCAATTAAATCCGACACTACACGCCACCTTTTTAGAAGTGTCCGTGTTTCTTAGCTATTAACTCTTACAGACTGATTAAGTTACATACATTCTCGTACAGTGGCTTATGACCATTTTTTCCCCTGGGATTATATATGAGTATTATGGGTGGTTATCATAAATGAAAAGGCAATTGTGGATGGATACAGCACTTGTTATAATTAATGCATTTATATGTGTTCTGATTTTGCAAGTTGGCATGACTGCGAAAGAAGGCAAGTGGTTGCTAGCATGTGGCTGCACTGGGAAGTTGTGACTATGGTTTTGATCTAGTCTTGCTGTGAATCTGCACGGTTCTTCATTGCATGCACGGCCTGATTTTTGATTGGGTAAGTTCCTCTAACTTTAGTGATTCAACAGTAGATTAGTGACTAGAAGTGTGGTAATATTGATCTCCTTGAAGTGTCTAATCATTAAACTAGAATTGACCCACACAAATCCATTCTGGAATTGACACCTAGTTTGATTAAAAGGTATTTATGGCTCTAATACTGTGCATCATAGTTATGCTTTGATTGTTTCGGCAAAAACATTTTCTATGAAATACTTATTACAGAAAATAATTTCCTAAAGTTGGGTTATGTTATGATCTTAAAACTAATTTGCTAAGTATTAGTGGTTGCGGTGTGGTGGGATGGTAGAGGAAGTGGAAGTGGTGTGGTGGTGGTTGGTTGTGTGGTCACAGTGATAAGATTTTAGTTTAGAAAATATTTTTTACCTTTCAAAAGTGAAAATAATTTTTATCTAAGTTTATTTTTTGTTTTTAATTAAGGTTCATTGGGTGATCTATATAGAAGTTTTTAAATCTGACTTGGGAACTTGAAATATGAGTTTATGTTGCACATGCAAGGGACATTGTCTCAGGGTTTCATTGCACATTGTCTCAAGTAAATAGTAAAAGAAAAATGATATTCGCGTGGACTTGCATAGTTTTCCTTTCTTTTTGATCATCTCTTAACCAAACTAGGGCATTAATTGTGGTGCAGAGGACACATTCCTGTCAGCAGCAGGCCCCGTTTGGGGACTGGCTTAGCCAAAAAGTTATCTTTTTAACCAAAAAGTCAACAATTCATACCAAAAAGTCAAAGATTCTCTTTTCTTTCTACTTTTTGCACAACTTTTCGTAATTAGCCAAAAAGTCATCCCAAACATACAAGTTTTTTTTACCTACCTTTTTAACCAATTAGTCAAAAAGTCATTAAATTAGCCTGTTCCCAAACGAGGCCTATACATAGGGATGGTTGTAATGCATAGTATGGGTGTGCTTCCCACACAACTGACAAGGTTGGAATTTCCAACTAAGCTTTTTAAATTGTATTTGGATCATAAATTTAGATAAAAATTTGAAAATGAAATGAAAAAGTAAGGAAAATGCTGAGCTCAATTTTTTCTCCATTTCTCTTGCCTTTCCTTTTTCTCTTTCTAAATTTTTATCCAAATTCATAATGTAAACATAAATTTAAAGTCGCCTCAATTTACACTGCAACAATGGGTTTAAGGACCTGAATCATGATCCTCTCATTTATCTCTCTCTTTAATTTCTTATTTGTTGGGTCATTGGGCCCACTTTTAGGCTTAATATCGATGATCCGAACCGTTGACATTTTAAAATTTGTTGAATATATCATACTTGTAAAAAATCAAGTTGATCGGATATCAGAAAGTATGTGTTTGGAAAACTGTTTACTAAATTTTTTTTTAAAAATGGTTTGTAGTTTGATAATCCAACACGTAGTTTCTGATATCCGATCAATTTAATTTTTTATAACTATGATATACTTAATAATAAATCTTCAAATGTAAATGGTTCGAATTATTGAAATTGTAGAAGTGAACCCAACAGCCTAATAAGCAAAAAATTAAAGAGACATGGAGAAGAGGATCCTCATTCGTAAGACCTGCACCTTGGTGGATTCCTCGTCAGAAAAAAAAATAATATGATGGATTAATTGAAAGGAACAGTGGGGGTTGGGAGTGGGTGGGGAGCACATGTCCCTGTCCTAGGTCTCCAAAGCCTTTACACAGCTTCAGGTATGCGTACAACTCTCTGATTACAAATCATTAAATACCATGCTTTGATTGTTACATGGATTAAATATTTTCAAATTTTGAAATTTATTCGATAAGTTTACAAGCTGGTGAAAAGGTAATAGTACTGTTTTGCCTTTTTGTTTTAACAATTGGAAGGAAGGAAATAGTAAAAGGGCAATAACATACTGATAAGACTTTAACTCAAATATGAAATATAGTTTTGATAATTGATTCCATCTAAGTTTGTCTTGTTTCCAAAAGAACTTACAACAAGATACAAACAATCAACGCAAGGTTGATTGAGTCGGAAAGATGCCATGTGTTAGCTGTATATTATTATAGTTGTTTCTTATCTATTTGTATTTGTATCTCTCTCCATCTCTTGTATTTGTATCTCTCTCAATCTCTCAATCTCCTTACTTATCTAGGTTTCCTTTCTGCCTATATATAGAGGCTTCTCCTATTGTATTATTTAATTTAATACAGAGTTTTTTCTTTCTCTTCTCTCACTACTTTCATAACATGGTATCAGAGCAGCATAGTGTGGAGAGCGAGGAGCAGTCATAAATTGATTGACAATGTGAACAGCATAAGCAATATCTGGACGAGTAACTGTGAGATAGACAAGACTACCAACTAACTGACGATATAAAGTTGCATCTGACAATAGGGGACCGTCAAGAGGTGTAAGACGAGTCTGAGGATCAACTGGATTAGTGACAGTCTTGTAATCGAAAAGGTTAGCACGAGCCAAAAGATCAGAAGTATACTTGGCTTGAGTGAGAAAATAACCAGAGGAATCTTGAGAAATTTCCAAGCCAAGGAAGTAGCTAAGTGCACCCAAATCTTTCATCTCAAACTGGCGATGGAGAAACTGTTTGAGACTAGAAATACCCACTGTGTCATCTCCAGTGATAATCATATCATCCACATAGAGGAGAAGAAGAATAGTACCCCGCTTCGTCTTACGGATAAACAAGGCAGAATCATGGGCACTGGAAGAAAAACCAAAGTCACGAATGGTAGAGCTGAACTTGGCAAACCAGGCACGTGGAGCTTGTTTCAAACCATATAAAGCACGGCGGAGTTTGCAAACCTTGTTTGAGGGAACAGAAGAACCAGGAGGAGGTTGCATAAAAACTTCCTCAGTGAGATCACCATTGAGAAATGCATTCTTGACATCCATCTGAGAAAGATGCCAGTGGCGAGCAGCAAGAAGTAAGTCTGAATGAAGTAAGCGAACAGGAGCAAATGTTTCCTCATAATCAATCCCATATTCTTGACTAAATCCCCAGGCGACAAGGCGAGCTTTGTAACGCTCAATGGAACCATCAGAATGAGTTTTGATCTTGTAAACCCATTTGCAACTAACAGTACGCTTGTCAGGAGGAAGATCAACTACATCCCAGGTATGAGTTTGTTCGAAAGCCTGCAGTTCATCAGTCATAGCTTGTTGCTAAAGAGGGTTAGAAGAAGCTTCTTGATAAGAAGTAGGCTCATGAGAGCAAAAAGCAGTGGAACCAACAATATAATCACGAAGAAGAGTAGAAGGCTGCCTTACCCGGGTAGAATGACGCTCAGGTGGAGGAGGAACCTCAATGGAAATAGGGTCCGGGGGAACCTCTACCGGAGCCGGAGAAGGCGGAGGGCCATCAGCTGACACAGGATCCTCAGGATGGACGATAGGCGTAGGCGGCTGTGGAAGCATGGGGCCAGAATCTGCATCAAAGTCATCAGAAAACAAATCGATAGAAATATCAGTGAAGACCGGTGAGTGGGTGGACTGGGGTAGGTGAAACTTGGAAAGAGTGGAGAACATTTTGTGTTCCCAGAAGACTACATGACGAGAAATACGAAGATGCTTAGAGATAGGATCCCAACAACGATACCCTTTATGTTCGATACCATGCCCCAGAAAACAACAAAGACGAGAACGAGGTTCTAGTTTACTGTGTTCATGAGGCTGAAGAAGAACAAAACAGCAGAACCAAAAACTTTAAGAGTGGTATAATCAGGAGGAGAACCATACAAACGCTCGTAAGGAGTTGTGTTAGCTATGACAGGGGTAGGGACTCGATTGATGGTATGGATGGCAGTGAGGGCAGCTTCCCCCCAAAAGTTTTCAGGACAAGAAGAAGAAAGGAGAAGAGCCCGAGTAATGTCTAGAATATGACGGTGCTTTCTTTCGGCTCGTCCATTTTGTTAGGAAGTGCCTGCACAAGATCGATGAGAAAGAGTACCATGAGCCTGAAGAAAAGAAAGAAAATCAGAATCCAAGTACTCTTTAGCATTATCAGAACGAAAAAGCTTAATAGTACAAGAAAACTGAGTGTGGACCATAGCAGAGAAATCATAGTAAATCTGTTTAAGTTCAGAGCGATTTTTGAGAAGAAAAAGCCAAGTATAGCGAGAAAAATCATCAACAAAAATCACAAAATATCTAGACCCTTCCATGGTAGGTGTGGGGGAAGGTCCCCAAATATCTGAATGCACAAGATCAAAAGGAGCAGTAGAGATAGAATTACTTTTATTAAAAGGTAATGCAGGTTGTTTAGCAATTTGACAAGATAAGCAATCGACATCGTCAACACAGACACGACCTAACTGACCACTAGAAACTAAATTTTTTAAACGACTAAAAGAGACATCTACTATGTCTCCTTTTCATCATAACGATGTCTTCCATGATCGCACCAAGCATATTGAGATCGATTGCCACTTCATATGACAGCATGTTACTAGTGGCCATGTTCGTCTTCTCTTTGTTTCCTCTGCTGATCAGACCGCCGACCTCTTCACCAAAGCTCATCTTCCAGGCCGCTTTTCTGATCTTCTCTCCAAGCTCAAATTGATATCTGACTTACCATCTTGAGCTTGAGGGGGGTGTTAGCTGTATATTATTATAGTTGTTTCTTATCTATTTGTATTTGTATCTCTCTCCATCTCTTGTATTTGTATCTCTCTCAATCTCTCTATCTCCTTACTTATCTAGGTTTCCTTTCTGCCTATATATAGAGGCTTCTCCTATTGTATTATTTAATTTAATACAGAGTTTCTTCTTTCTCTTCTCTCACTACTTTCATAACACCATGAAAGAAATTTATTATGATCAACGATAGTTAAATCAATGTTTTAAAAAGTTCTAGGCTCATTGAGGTGTTAAGATCTTCTAAAACTTAAGCATGAGGTGCAAGGCGAGGCACACGCCTCACCGAAGCGAGTCGCAAGTTATTGAAGATAACCAAAATATTAATATAGGCAAAATTTTTAACATAAAATAAATATTCTTAGAATTTCAAAAAATAATAAATAAATAAATAGAACAACATTTAATATTCCAAAAAACATGAAAAATAACATTCAACATTTCAAAAATTTCTCAAAAATAACATTCTATCTTACTTTATCCTATACTATTTTTTTTTAATCAATTTATTAATGTGATTCATTTCTTCTTTTTTTTTTTTTAAATAAAGAACTCATACTATATAATACCTTAGTGGTTTTAATTTTAAATCGGGACCAAATTGATTGATAACTTCAATCATTGGCTCGAAATTGCTGTAATTTACTACATTAAAAGGAATTCCAAAACCATATATCTATCTTGCAATCCCATAACTTTTGCTTAATGCCTACAACTTTTTTTGATATGAAAATTGGGGCTCAATACGTGTGTTTACATTTTATATTAAAGAGGGGTTGTAATTTCACACACACAAAGAATAAGAATGTAGTAAAAATTTAAATGATGCGCATGAAGCGTACGTTTCGCGCCTAAACCTAGGACGTGTGCCTCAAGCGTCTCACATGCGCCTTTTCTACTGCACCTTCCCTCAAGTTATTAAGGTGTCCTAGGTGCCCTAGGTGCCCCTCACGCCTAAACACGCGCTTAGGCATGCCTTTTAAAACACTAGCTGGGATTTTTTTCTACAAGATTAGAAGGCCTGCTTGACCATCTTACCACCAATGTTGCCACACTTTACCTGAATAGTCCCCTCGACTTTACAATGTCCCCCCCCCCTCCTTTTTTTTTTTTTTTTTTTTTTGTCTCCGGTGACTTTAAAACTAATAATCTGCAATAGATCACCTACATAAGGTCAGAAACAAACAGCCTCAAAGAAATTTGGCAGACCTTAAATTGACCCTTTCAAAATAGCCCTTCACGACCTTAAACTAGCCATTTTCTTTTGAAAAAAAAAAAAAAAAATCGCAAAAGACAACATCTTTTTATTTTTATTTTTAATTATTATGAAAATTCTACATAAAAATTATGTTTGTGTAACATAACTTTTATTAGAAGTAAAATATCAATGCGGAATCTTAAAAAAGTACAAACTCTAAACCTTATATCCAAAACTCATAAAATAGAAAAAAAAAAAAAAAAAAAAGGCCCAAACAAGAGGACGTAATATAGAACCATAGATAGAATTTTTGTTGGATGAGGATTAAGAAAATAATTATTAATTTCTGCACAAAAAACTAAATCCAAAACAAATATCAGCACGTGTAGGATTTCTCCTACACAGTGGATGATCTAGTCTTCAAGTGGAAACAGATCAGAGGCACGGTTTGATCATCCAGCTGGATTTTGGTTTGTTTCTTCTTTTCTTTGGTTGGTTCCTTATCAACCATGGGAAGCTCGCATCTTTTGCTTAAGTTTCTGTGTTCTCTTGCTACTTGCAGCTCCTCTTCTTTATTAAATGTATCTTTTCTCTTCATCATCTTCAATCAATAAATAGCAGCTCCTCTTCTTTATTGAATGTATCTTTTCTCTTCATCATCTTCAATCAATAAAGTTTTCTTTACCAATCAAAAAAAAAAAAAAAAATCTTAGGCCTCGTTTGGCAACTGAACTTTTTAGCCAAAAAGTCAAAAAGTTACTAAATTAGCTAAAAAGCCAACAACCCATACCAAAAAGTCAAAGATTCTCTTTTCTCTCTACTTTTTGCACATCTTTTCGTAAAAAGCCAAAAAGTCACCCCAAACATACTAGTTTTTTTTGCGTTAGGATCCTCTAGAGTAGAAACCCTACAGTGATCTCCTAAAGTGGAAGATCCAATGGCTGAAAATAAAACTCACCAAAACGACGTCGTTTTGGTGAGTAAGTCGAAAAAAAAAAAGAAAAAAAACAAAGAGAGAGAGACAAGAAGAGAGAGAGAAGAGGATCACAAACTCTGCCATGGCTAAAATTCTGAGTTTTACTTCCCTCACCCCTTCACCTTCCCTCTCCTCTTCGTTGCCCTTGCCGTGACACCGCCGATTCATATTGGCTACAACTCTTGCCTCTAATCTTGTCAATATCTCATCGGGTGATAGCTACAATATACATGAGAGTTTTCCTTCCTGAGTCGATTCTGACGATGATGACTGTGTTTTTGCTAAGGAAGAAGCAAAACTTAGCCTTTTAGATAAAAATGAAGATTCCAAAAACAATTTCAAAATATTCAAGACAATGCATTACTTTGATGATACTGTCTCCTTCTTTGATGATACCTTTCAAAAACAATTTTAAAATATTCAATATCTCATCTTTGTGGCATTGCTCAGATAATTAAGATTCGTGTTACGCTTGTTTGTTTCTTGGGAAATCAGAGATTAATCTATGTCTTTTGTCCTATATTGTTTTGATTTTGTAGCTTTGGTGTTTGTTATTTGTCCTCACAGAGAATCATTCCCAGATCAAAGCAAAACTCTCTCTCTCTATGTATATAAATCAAAACAAATAAATATACAAACGATTTTATCAAAAAAAAAAAAAATTTAAAATCGCAGAAGTGGGTTTAATGTGGGTGTAATCAGAGAAGAAGAATTGCTTTGTAGTTTTTAGAGAAGAAGAAGGAGGGGATTTGAATCAGCATCAAGTGCAAAAATTATAAAAAAAAAAAAAAATACTTTTCTCAAATCCTTATATGACCACTCATCAAGTGCTCGCCGGTGAAGAACATAGGTGACGATCACCGAAGAGAGAATGAAGAAGAAGAGAGGGAAGATGAAAGGGTGAGGGAGAAAAAACTCAGAAATTTGAAAACCCAACCATGGCAGAATTTGGGAATCTTCTTCTCTCTCTCTCTCTCTTCTGGTCTCTCTCTTTGTTTTTTGTTTTTTTTTTTTTTCAAACTTACTCACCAAAACGACGTCGTTTTGGTGAGTTTTATTGTCCACCGTTGGATCTTTCACTTTAGGAGATCACTGTAGAATTTTCACTCCAGAGGATCCTGACGCGTTTTTTTTAGCTCATATTTTAGTCAAATAGCCAAAAAGTTACTAAATTAATCTGTTCCCAAATGAGGCCTTAATGCATAAAAAAGAAAACAAATGAAAATTGAATAATACATTAGTCTCCAATTTTTTATTTACTAAACCAATCACTGGATCTTAGAATAGTGGACACTCTTACAATAGTTACTGCCAATAACAAATAAATAAATCACAGTACAGAACACAGACACTCTCATACTTATAGGTCCCATTTGCTGTGGAAGTTGCAGCCATATAAGTATCTATTATCTCATTATGTGATTTGTTTGTGTTGTTAGTACCACTGCTGATTAATGAGGACTGTGCTAGAACCTTACCTGAACTTAGAAAACATAAACAAAATGCATCACAAAAAATCAAAAGAAAAAAAAATATAGACATAAAAGGAAACAAAGAAATGAAAACCAGGAAGATCACCATCACCTTCTAGTCAAGTCTGATAAAGCTCAGACTTTCATCATTGATCCACCCATACTTCTCCATGAAAGGGTTGACCAGTTGGGGTTTTGGTGGGTAACTCTCTATGCAGTCTTTCCAAACACCCTTCTCATCCAAATCCCTCATCACTTCCCACACACAGTTATTGCACTTAAACCCAGCTCCAAAACTGATCATCAAAACCCTATCACCCTTCTTCAGCCTCTTCTTAGCCTCCATGTAACCCAAAACATACCATAGCCCACCGGCCGACGTGTTCCCAAACCGATGAAGTGCCATTCGAGCCGGTTCAAGGTCATCCTCACTGAGCCCTAGACTCTTCCCAACCCCATCTATCACCGCCTTCCCACCCGGGTGTATACAGAAGTGCTCGACACCGGTCTTGAGGTTCAAACCCAACCCTGCTGCTCCAGCTCCCCTAAGTTTGTTCTGACTGTCACAGCGGTTACATAATTTATTAACTGTGTAGCGAAGGAGTTCCCAAAGTGGTAGTACTTTAGGCAATAGCACCCTTAGGTTCATGGTGAAAACTTTAGCTGCTGCTTTGGTTAGGCCTTTACTGAGCCGAAACCCTAGGTACCCGAGAGCGTCTTCCATTTGTATGCAACACTCGTATGCCTCATTGTCTGCGCCAAGATGCGTACGCACCATACACTTCATTTTCAAAATAGCTCGGTATGCCAAAGACCTATTGTTTGTCAAGAGCATCGAACAACCGCCCGAGCGGAACAAACAGTTGGAGAGCATCATTGATCTTTCTCTCCCGCAGTACCAGTTTGGACCCATCGACTCTGTGCTCACGACAACGGCGAACGCGTTGTCATGACACTTGAACAAGTTTTTTACGAGATCAATGGCGACGAGGCTGGCGCTGCAACCCATGCCGGAAAGGTTGAATGCCTTGACATTTTCCTTCATTTTGTACCGGTTTACAATGCGAGCTGTCAATGATGGCACAACAGCCAGCAATGACACGTTCACGACGAGAATGTCGATGTTGGACGGAGAAATCTCTGTCCGAGCGAACAGCTCGTCGAGCGTGTTGTAAATGGTGTCGTCCATCTCGGAGAGCGCATCGGGAAGTGTAGGGCACTGTTCTCCCCCCAATATGACGTTTCTTGGGGCGTAAGTTTCTTCGCCGATCCCAGAGCTGACAGTGGTCTGTAAGAGGAACTTGTATTCTTCTAAGCCTAGGTTCTTGTTTCGGAGGATGACGTCGGCGCATAGTTCAGTGTTTAGCTTCCTGTCTTCCGTGGCTTTGTAGCACTGGTAATCTATCATGTAGCAGCACTGGTCTCTCCATTGGAGGACCATCTTGCAAAGTTGGAAGATGATGTAGGTGAGAGGAAGCAGATAGATTGCCATGAAGAACTCCATAGAGAGAGAGAGAGAGAGAGAGAGAGAGAGAAGTCTGTGGCGTATGAGCTACACACAATGTATTTGGCTTACACATATCATTTTCTAGTTCTGTTGCATTGTTTTGACAAACATATTTTTTGTACAAAAAATAGTAATTCTAAATAGGTGTATGTAAGAAAAACCGGTGGAAAAACATACATGAAAAGGGAAAAAACTATCAAGTCATGAAAATAAAATGGCCAAAAAAATGAAGTGTGATGTAGATCTAAATTTGATGATGGAGTTGAGCGATATATAGAATGAATTTGGTCGAAACTGTTCCTTTTCTAATTCTATACAAGAGTTAAATCTGTGCAAAGCAGTATGCTTACACTGTGTTTGGTTGGAAGATTTGAGGAGGGATTTGGAAAAGGAAAGGGAAAAGTTAGGTGAAATGTGAATAAAATATACCTACATTTCACTTAGTTTCACACACTTTTTCCCTTTTCCTTTCCAAATCCCTCCCAAAATCCTCTAACCAAACACAACATTAGGGTAGAAATTTCAGGTATCAATTATGGGTAGCTAGAATTATAGGACATAAAATCAAGAAGAAGAACGTGGTTAGAAATTATGAGCCATAATAGTGGGGATTTGAAATGAATGAATCACAAAAATAGTATATTCTGTACGAATAAAAAGTATGTACAAAAAAATTCTATATTTATTAGCATTATTATAAGCAGTGGTGCTGAAATTGTGATTTTCCTGAGAAAAAAACCTTTATATCTTGTGGTAGTTCTTGCATTTGAAATTTACATAAAATTTTGAATAAGATTAGAGACGTGATTTTTTATATTGTGAATAGGCAATAAAAAATATGATAAAAATAATGCGTCAGTAAAAGGACTGTAAAACTTAAGAATTACACAAACCTTTAAATTCAGGTATATTCACTAGGTTAATTCTGGCTTTAAATCCAAGATTTTAACTCTCTCTCTCATCTACCTCTCTATCTCTGGCTATGTAGTGTTTTGAAAAGTTGATAAAAAATTAATTTTTTAACTTTTTTAGTTTATTTTGTTTTTTTATGAGTAAAAAATATAAGAGGTGATATAATCCAAAATGAATAAAAAACTAAAAATTAACTTTTTATTTGATTGCCAAACACCCCTATATGATCCAACACAAAGGCCTTCCTCATTGCTTCACTTCCCAATAATGCTGATTTGAGATGCATCATACCTCTCACATTGCAATAATTCTATCAGAAAGTCTTAGCAATCTAGAAAAACTGTCCAGAAAGTAAATCAGAAATTTGACATATGGCTTAGATCAAAAAATTATATAGTGGGTCTCATGCATAAAATGAATCTCATCCGTCTATTGCTTTTTTTGGATATTTTTGGGGTAAATATTCTGAGTACCTATCATAGTTTCACTTCTTTAATGTTGATTTGCATGCTTGCTTATTTAAAGGGGAAAAAAATGAAAAGAGTTAAGTCAGAAAAAGTAATTTGAATAGCGCTGGAAAGGAAGATTAAAGGATTGATTTGGTAGATAAGGTGTTTCTTTTGCTAAACGTGATATTTGGGTTTAAAACCTACACTTGTAAGTGCAACCTTTCTTCCCCTATTCTTGTTTTATCGATTGTATAGTGTCTAGAAAATAAAATGCATGCTATAAATTCAAACTTAATTTTATGTGAGCCAAAGAGCCACATGAATTTTGTTCATATACACTTCATTTCCTGTCAAATTATGAGCACATTTCAAGGGAGTAAGTACTTCAAAGTCAAAATTCACAGGGTTTTAGTCTCATTTGATTTTGTTCCTTATTAAATTTTTAGGTGCTTTGAAGTCTTCCAGGAATTAATTGTCTAGCCATCAAGGTAGTGCTTATTTGGAATTGTTTTCATTTTTTTTTACCCATTTTTATGTTTTTTATTTTTTTATTTATATTTTGGAAATGAAAGGAACAAAAAGTTAGAAAATGCACTTCAAATTTTTTTGGTATTGTTTGGTAGAATTTTAAAATTATAATTTAAGTGTGGAGTTATATTTTGAGTTTGTGAGTGTTTGAATTATGATTTGAAATGAGAAAATTTGTTTGGTTATGAGTTTTGAAAAGAATTTTGGATTGAGGCCTCATTTGGAAACATGCTATTTTAATAATTTTTTGACTTTTTGGCTAAAAATATAAGGTAAAACAAATAATATGTTTGAAATGGCTTTTTAATTTTTTTATGAAAAGATGTGCAAAAAGTAGAAAAAAAAAATTAAATTTTAACCTTTTGATATATGCCATAGCCTTTTTGGTTTTTTTAAAAACTTTTTGGCTTTTAAGTTAAAGTTATAACACCCCAAACGAGGCCTGAGTTTTAAATTGAGCATTGAATTTTTGATGTGACATATGAAATAAGAAAAATTGTTTGGTTATGAGTGTTAAAAAGAGTTTTCAAAACTTCATTCAAAAAGTTATAACTCATAACCAAACACATAACTTAAAACTCTATCGAAAATTCTTTTCAAAACTCATAACCAATTTTTTTTTTAAAATTCAATTAAAAAACATAATTTTTTTTTTAATTGAAAATATTACAAACATAGACTTTACGTGAAGGGATGAAATTATGATTAGAGCGCTACATCAAACACAACTTTTTCTTCTTCTTCTTCTTCTTCTTTTTTTTATTTTTTTTACGTGAAATTAGTTTTTGAATATATATATTTTTGTGTTTGTTTTCTAAACAAATTTCTTCTTTTTTTTTTTTTTTTTTTAACCTGAAATTAGTTTTTGAATATATATATTTTTGTGTTTGTTTTCTAAACAAATTTCTTCTTCTTCTTCTTTTTTTTTTTTTTTTTTTTTTTTTTTTTTTTTTTTTTTTTTTTTTACATGAAATTAGTTTTTGAATATATATATTTTTGTGTTTGTTTTCTAAACAAATTTCTTCTTCTTTTTTTTTTTTTACATAAAATAATTTTTGGACAGAATCATTTTTTGCATTTCTGGATTGATGACTATGGGTTTTCAATAAACATGATTCTTTATTGGAAAAAAATTGATCACTACAACATATAAGAGTTTTAGAGACTAAATATTTTGGTCTCTAAAAATGAAAATTTTGTTGCAAAAGGCATTTAGGAACCAATTTCTATCATTATATAATACTTTTAGGGACAAAATAATTTCTATCATTATATGAAGATAGTCACTAAAAGGTCGTCCCGAAAAATAAAAAATAAGACTTTTAGCGACAAAATTTTGAAAATGTCACTAATAAATAAACTTTTAGGGACAAAATAATTTGATCTCAAAATGATTTTTTTTTTAGACAAAAAATTTGGTCCCAAATAGATAATAATTCATTACTAATGTCCATTTTTCGCAACAAAAATATTTGGTTCTTGTGAGGGCATATTTTTGGGTAGTCCACTTGGCCGAGGTTGTTAGCCGAGGTACCACGTGGACGGACTATGATGCCGAGATATGGTGCAATAATACCAGAATCTGAGATATTTGGATAAAGGATTAGAGTCCTAGATGACATCAAACTACCTATTTGGATAGAGATGGGACTCTTGAGAAAGTTCATCTTAATCTGAATGGTGTGAGTTGTGATAAATGTTATCATTATAAAGGATAGAGTTCCTTAAAGTAAGACTTCTGGGGGAAGTTGGACACTGACCACTATAAAAGTGAGGCACTCCCATAGGTCTAAGGTATGCTTTTTATGTTCTGTCTAGTGAGTTAAGCACTATTGGTTATCTTTGAGAGATATTTGATTACTGACTTGAGCGTCGGAGTGCCCCCGGGTGGATGAACCACTGCCGGATTCTTATCTTTATGTGAAAGGTTGTTCGGGCTTAATCTATTCTGCCGGTGCTCTCCAGCTGAGTTCCCTCTTTGGTTGTGTAGTCAGAAATCAACACTCACAATTTAGCACCGTCTGTGAGAACTTAGTAAGGATAGATGGCCAACAACTAACATGAAGTGAGGATTGGGGACGATATCCACAGTAAGGAGGAGGAGGAGCAAGTAGATCCTAACACTGAAGGAAGGGACCATAACGGAAAAGTGCAAGAAGTGAATCTTGAGGCGAATAATGTCGCCAAAGGTCGGGAAGGGAACAAGAAGAGTAGCCGAGATGAGTACTACTGTGAAAAGGACCTTCAGGTATGGAGAGATAGATGCCGGAGAAAAGACGAGGAAACTGAAAAACATAGCAAATATGTTGACAGATCTACAGACAGTAGTTAACCTCATGACGTAGAACAACGTGATGCAACCTAACATCTCCATTACAAGACATGTCAGCACCAACAACCAAAATTGGTGCCCAGAAGACAAGAGCTCTGCCTAAGTGAGCAAATCCCGGATTCTAGATCCCGGATCCCAAATCCTAGAAGACAAGATCTTGGCCTAGATGATTAGGTCTGAGAAGACAAGAGCTCAGCCCAAATGAGAAGATCCCGGATTCCAAATCCCGGATCCTAGATCCTAGCAGACAAGATCTCGGCTTAGATGATTAGGTCCGAAAAGAGAAGAGCTCAGCTTGAGTGAGCAGATCCAAGATTCCAGAAGACAAGATCTCGGCTTAAGTGATTAGGTCCGAGAAGAAGAGAGCTCAGCCTAAGTGAGCAGATCCAAGATTCTAGAAGACACGATCTCAGCCTAGATAATTAGGTCCGAGAAGAGAAGAGCTAAGCCTAAGTGAGCAAATCCAAGATTCCAGAAGACAAGATCTCGGCTTAGATGATTAAGTCCGAGAAGAGAAGAGCTCAGCCTAAGTAAGCAGATTTTAGATCCTTGAAGATAAAAAAGAAGCACACAAGTTTAGACTGAAGTCGGCCAGGTTAAAGACTTTTTATATAAGGTCCACAAAGGAGTATGTGGAAGCCATGCAGGGGGTAGATCCCTTGCCCATAGAGCAATATCGCAGGGATTCTTTCGGCCTTACATGCAAAAAAAAGCTGAAGCCTATGTAAAAAAGCGTGAAAATGTTGTTGAAATCCACTTGCAACGTGTGAGAGAATAACAATTCGGCTGGGGGTATACCAGCAATAACTTACTAGGGCTTACAACAAGAAGGTCAGCCCAAGAGAGTTCAAGGTTAAGGACCTCATCCTGAGAAAGGTTGTCGGCAATAAGAAGGATTATAAGGAGGCCAAACTTGGCCCAAATAAAATCATCTCGGTTACCAGTAATGGGGCATATCGGCTGAAGTAATAATAAAGTGCTAGTTTGATTTTTATGAATTTGAAATCTGTGCGATAGGACCGACCAATCTTATGGGGATGTTCCCGAATGAAACATGACGAATAACTTAGACTTATTATATGGTAAAGTTGAATTATACTTGCATATAATAGAATTGAACTAAGTTGGCGATGTTTCTGAATGAAATATGACGAGTAACTTAGACTTATTATATGGCAGAGTTGAATTATACTTGCATATAATAGAGTTGAACTAAGTTGGCGATGTTTCTGAATGAAACATGACATGAAACATGACGAGTAACTTAGACTTATTATATGGCAGAATTGAATTATACTTGCATATAATAGAGTTGAACTAAGTTAACGATGTTTCTGAATGAAACATGACAAATAACTTAGACTTATTATATGGTAGAGTTAAATTATACTTGCATATAATAGAGTTGAACTAAGTTGGCGATGTTTCTGAATGAAACATGACGAGTAACTTAAACTAATTATATGGCAGAGTTGAATTATACTTGCATATAATAGAGTTGAACTAAGTTGGCGATATTTTTGAATTATACACAACGAGAAAACTTAGACTTATTATATGGCAGAGTTGAATTATACTTGCATATAATAGAGTTGAACTAAGTTGGCGATATTTCTGAATGAAACATGACGAATAACTTAAACTTATTATATGGTAGTTGAATTATACTTGCATATAATAGAGTTGAACCAAGTCGAATTCACCTAAACTTGCCATGTCGGCAGAGTTAAACTCAGAATGGAACTAAGTTTGCTTTAGAGAAACCAAGATTGAACACCTCGACTAGTCTTTGTTTGAATCAGACTTCGGCGAAATTGAAGATGCATGCTTAACGTGAACATAAGTGACACTTGGGTTCACATTACGGGGCAAGAAACATGAATAAGGAATATGCTTAATACTTGTTGAAATTTTTTACAAGTTGGAGTCAGCCGAGGTATCCAGATGAGGGGACACTCGAGTTGTTGGTTACCCGAGATCACCAACCAGTTCGTCAAACCATGAAATATTGGAAGGTAGCAAGAAACAGGAATAAGGAATATGCTTAATACTTGTTGAAATTTTTTACAAGTTGGAGTCAGCCGAGGTATCCAGATGAGGGGACACTCGAGTTGTTGGTTACCCGAGCTCACCAACCAGTTCGTCAAACCATGAAATATTGGAAGGTAGTAAGTACAAGTAAGGAAACAATACTTGTTGAATGTTGTTTAAAGAATTTTTATAAAATACCCGTTGGCCGAGATCACAGTAAAAGGTGAACTCTGAGGTAAGTTGGTCTGAGGTGGCCAACTAAGAGTGTACCCGAAATGAAGTGGATCCAAGGTGATACGTGTCAGATGTGTTCTAACCCGAAGTGATTACACAGTTAAAGTATACTTGGGAGAAGTACAAAAATATTCTAAGTATGGAATCATACAAGACAGTAAAGACGGAGACAAGCATTGAACACTTAGTCAAAAAGAGGACTTGCATTAAAAAAAATAACTTGTTCAGATACAAAAGAAGGCACCTCGGCCCAAAGCAAAACAAGATATCAAGATGGAATCTGACTCCACCCTCAAATGATAGATACTACAGGGAAGGACATATATGTCTCTCTAGGCATCATGGAATCCTCATCCCCAGCCAACCTTAGATGAATGTCGACTGGAATGAAGAATTCTTGACGAAAGTATTCTAGTTTATTGGAGAAGTTTACCCTCTATTTGAACATCCTCATGACCTCGGCTAGGGTAAATTTGGCAAGGAAAGTTGGACTATGTGGGTTGAAGACCTCGGCGAAACCCTAAGGACTGCTGGGTTATCAATTTTAGGGTTCTGAGGAAGGTTTGGGGGCAAAATTTGTTTTAGTTTTCCTAAGTGTGGATTCTAGCAAATCCCAAACCTACGTTTATGCAAATATACAGGATTCAGAGGTAGTAATCTAGTAACAAGCAAGAACAGACAGAAGAAACAAGTCTCAAAAACATGAAACAGTGATCAAAGACTCAAGAACACGAGAAAAATAAAACATTGATAGATTCAGGGAATGAACAAAATTGATAGAATTCGATGACAGTGTGCTAGAAGATATGTGTCAAACCCAGAAAAAATATAAAGATGGGCTCAAGAACATGAAGGACAAAATATGAGTCAAAGGAAGCGAAGGCATGTAGAACAATGGGATTCGAATATGAATACAAGATGGCAATGTAGATGCAGATATAGATACCGTGTGTGACATGTAACAATCCACAGAAGGAATATATTTGAAAACAGTGGAGAACTGAAGTTAAAATAAAAGAAATCAAGGACTTACAAAGTGAAACTGAGAAAATAAATGTCAGAAAGGGATTCGCCGGAGTCAAACAACGTTATGATTGGAACAGAACTACTGAGTGCACGCCAAAAGTGGTGACTAGAGTTGTCATAGGAATGAATGCTTCAAGAACAGCGATGATGGTTTGCAGAGGCTAAGAGAAAGAGAGTCTAAAGGCACAAGTAGATACGAAATGAGAAAATGAAAAGGTTTTGCTAGAATTGGAAAAAGATGGCAAATAAGTTGTGATTTCGATTCCCGACGTGTCCATGCTGACATTAATCGACGAGGGCAGAATTGACATGACAAAATGGGGACGTGATTGGTATGCTCTAATTTGATGATGATCTTGATTGAGA
Organism: Camellia lanceoleosa; assembly: GCA_025200525.1. Lineage (NCBI taxonomy): Eukaryota > Viridiplantae > Streptophyta > Magnoliopsida > Ericales > Theaceae > Camellia > Camellia lanceoleosa. The sequence goes on from CM045758.1 coordinate 30,381,820, forward strand.
AATGCAATCTTAGTTGAGGTATTGATCTCGGTTGAGATGTTGAAGTTCGATGATGGCAGAACTTGTTTATTTTTGGTTTCTGATGAGATGATCACTACTAGTAATGTTCTTGAACTAACAAGTCATGATCACTGCTAGTAATGTGATCTTTGTTGAGATGTTGGACTTGGATGAGATAGAACATGATGGTTCTTAATTTTTGATTCTTGACGAGTGGATATATGAGTCCTTATTTCTTGGCGTCGACAAGTCACAATCTCGATCGGAGGAGTACATGTATAGATTCCATCACCTCAATTTGCCGAGGTAATAGAACCTATGGGGCAGTTGTGGGGACATATTTTTGGGAAGTCCAGGTGGCCGAAGTTGTTAGCCGAGGTACCACGTGGACGGACCATGATGTCGAGATATGGTGTAATTATACCAGAATCTGAGATATTTGGATAGAGGGCTAGAGCCTTAGATGACATCAAACAACCTATTTGGATAGAGATGAAACTCTTGAGAAAGTTCATCTTAATCTGAATAGTGTGAGTTGTGATAAATGTTATCCTTGTAAAGGATAGAGTCTCTTGAAGTAAGACTTCTAGGAGACTATAAAAGTGAGGCACTCCCATAGGTCTAAAGTATGTTTTTTTATGTTCTGTTTAGTGAGTTAAGCACTGTTGGTTATCTTTGAGAGATATTTGATTACTAACTTGAGCGTCAGAGTGCCCTCAGGTGGACGAACCACCGTCGGATTCTTATCTTTCTGTGACAGGTTATTCAGGCTTAATCTATTCTGCCGGTGTTCTCTGGCTGAGTTCCCCCTTTGGTTGTGTGGTCGGAATCAACACCCACAGTTCTTAAAAAATAATTTTGTTCCTAAATTTTGGTCCCCAAAATCTTAATTTTTTGTAGTGGATCATCTTGATAATTTAAAGTACACCATATTAGTTAGCAGAGAGTTAAAACATCTCAAACTTAAAATGTTGAGCGTCAGTTAAAGTAATGTTAGAAACTTCAAAAATTTTATCAAATGTCTTACATGAATGTAAGACTCACATAATGTGGGTTCTATGTGGGTTCTATATCCATGTGAGACATTTGATAAGATTTTTAAAATCTCTAATATTTTTAATTTAAGAATTTTGTTGATGTGTATTCTTAAGGCACATATTACTAAACTTAATATTTTTTTTATACATATTTTGCATAGAAAATTGCAATAAAAAATATATAATATTTTCAAACTTTGGCAGGCAATGTATGAAATTAATGCACTCAATATTGCGTTAATTATTTCAAAAATGCTAGAGGTCCCAAATATTTTATCAAAAGTTTTATCAAATGTCTCACATGGGTGTGAGACTCACATGGGACCCACATTGTGTGAGTCCCACACACATGTCAGACATTTGATAAAACTTTTGGTAGAATATTTAGGATCTCTAACATTATTCTAATATTTTTATTGAGAGTAGTTGTCGATTATTGGGAATAAGAAAAAAATGATTGGGAGCTTTAGGGAAAGAGTTATAGAAAGTTCTAGTTTGTGATGAAATTTATGTGATGTGATATTTTGATTCTTTTTATTTTTCACGTCGTTAAAATTGGGTGTCGAGCCTCACCTCTGGAGCTCTAAATCATCACTCGTGAAAAGAAAGCTTGATTTTGATGGTTGAAATTCGAAACTCATCTAAAGAAGTAAATATTGGCAAACTTGGCCTAGTGAACGGAATTGTGGATGCATCAAAAGTTTGATCAAACCTAAACATGGGGTGGCTATGAATGGTCACTGTTGTGCGGCTGATACATTAATAATGTTAGAAATATTAATTAGTATATTAAGGTCCCGTTTGGGTACTAGGGTGGGGCTAAAATAGCCACAAAAGACAAAACAGGCTATTTTAGCCTCAAAAAAATAAAACATCACATCCAACTCATAATCATTATACTCTTTTCTTACAAAAAAAATTAAAAAAAGTCAAAAAATCAAAAAGTCCTTCCCAAATCAAGCTTTTAAGCCCAGACTAAAATAGCCAAAAAAATCAAAAAGCCAAAAAGCCAACTCACTTTCCAAACCCACCCTAACAAATGTTAAATGCTAAAGAGTGCTCTTTGAGTATTGTTTAGTATCGAAATTGAGGTAAAAAAAATGTCTAGAAAATAGGTGGAATGATTAAAAAGTGTATTAATTTAATGAAAGGTGCATTGAATTCCGTAAAAATTATCGTGTTTTTCAAAGTTGTTATTTTCTTGCGGCCCATTCATAAATTTTTAACATTTTATATGCTTTGCAATATATAATTTTTGATTCTTTCATTTTTTAAATCTTACCATTTATTTGCAATTTCTCCAAATAAGATTTGAAATTCGAGTAGATGACTAAGACCATCTCCAACGCTTTAGCAAATTTGATATCAAATTCAAATTTTGATGAAAACGGTACTATTCATGGCTCCAACCGTTCACCAAACCTGATACCAAAATGAGATTTCATCAAAACTTTCATCAGATCGACGACGAAGTAATGAATTCATCAAAACACTGTTCCTGACCTTTGGAAAGAGGAGCCGGTTGACCAACCGGTTACCCGGCTGGTTGACCAACCGGTCAACCAGTGAAAAAGAAGTTCAAACCGTAAAAAAAAAAAAAAAATTTAACCTAATTACCGTCGGCCGTCTAAAAGTTTAAAAAGTTCAAAAAATTCAAAAAAAAAAAAAAATTTTTTTTGGCCTAACCGGTCAACCGGCCGGTCGACCACCCAGTTGTTCCGGGACACATTTGGTGAAAGGTGAACCGTTGGAGCATCTGTTAAAAAATTTGGTGAAATGGGTCATTTTTTACTCAAATTTGGTGAAAAATTTGAGTCACCGTTGGAGATGCTCTTAATGGGCCTTTGCATACTAACAAAAATTAAATAATTTTATTTACATAATTAAAAGTGTGAATAAAACATTTTTTTTAACTAGTCTAAAATAATAGACATCTGATTCAAAACTCTAAAATTTTTAATTAAAAAAAAAAAACAACAATCAGTCTATAAAAGTGGGGTAAGTTTATATAATTTTTTGAAATGTAGAGGAGCTATCATAGTCTAATCAAAATATTTTGGGATCAATAAAAAAACCCGTGAGATTGCTTAGTTTAGTGTAATTTATATGAACTATGTAAAGTATAGTGTAAATTATGTTTACTCTAGGAGTTGTTTGGGATAAACTAAATAAGTGTACTTTTTCACTTTTTATAAAATATGGGTTGAGTATGGATTGGGTTTGAAGTGATCTGGTAGAGAGGTGATGTGCCTTAAACAAGATGATGTGACTTAAATAAGATAGTGACTTTTTGACTTTTTTTGGTTATGCCAAACCAAGCCTTACACTTTATTGAATAAAAATAATTTAAATAAATTTTAAATTTCTCAAAAGTTCAGTGAGAAGTAGGGTTGTAAATGAATCAAACTGTTAATGAACAACTCAAGTTCAGTTAATTTATAGCTCATTTGGGCTTGATTCATTTAATAAATAAACGAGCTTGAGCTCGAGTTTTTAGACTTGTTTACACTACAAGAATTTACACATTTTGTGACCACTTTTGCCAACCAAAAAAATTTTGGTCGCAAAAAAATGACATTTGGCGACCAAATATTAATTAGTCACGAATGATCATTATTTTTGGCGACCAAAATTTATTGGTCGCAGAAGGTTATATTTTGGCGACCAAAAAATGTGTTCGTCGCAAAAAGTGGTATACTTTTACTGACCAACTACAAATTTGGTCGCGAAAGGTCATATATTTTTGGCGACCAAAAATTTGGCTGGTGGATGGAGTGGGTTGGGGTAATCAGTAGTAGGAGAGCGATGCAAACAAAAGGAAATGAGAGAGAGAGAGAGAGAGAGAGAGAGAGAGAGAGAGAGAGCATGTGAAGGTGAATGCGTGGTACAAATCGTTTTTGTTTTAAAAATGGCGACCAAATGTTTTTGTCGCCAAAAATTTTCAATTCCCGCCTCTATAAAAATCAAATTTCGCCCCGAACTTTCTGCGACCAAAAGATCAAATTAGTCACAAAAATAGGTTCTTTCACCGACATAATTTTTAGTCACCAAATCTCAAAAACCCATATCATAAATTTCTAGGGTTTGAATTTTCAAATGCAAATCCATGCTTCTTCTTCTTCATAGATCAGAGAGAGAGAGAGTGTGTGATAAATTGAAATTGATAATGCCAAGGCAGAATCGGCTTGTGGAGGGTTTGATTCCCGGATCCTGCAAGATCCGAAAGAGGGGTTGCTCTTCGTCTTCGTCTTCGTCTTCGTCCTCCGTGTTGCAGAATTACCGATTCAAGCGGGCCATTTTGGTGGGTAAGCCTCGGGGATCCAGATCGAGCACTCTGAGGTGGGTTTCTTTTTCTTTTTTTGATAAATTTCTTTGATTGCTGTTTGGTTGCTGAGAAAACAGTTGAATAAAAAAGGTATTTCTATTAGTAGTTGGTGTTTTCAAAATGTTTGATGTGTTGATGGTATTGTAGAAATCGGTAGCTGTTTAAACAAAATTAACTTGAAATTTAGATAGAAATATCAAATTGGCTTGCAGAAGGACAAACAACTTAAAATTTGTGAAAATTTTAGAAGCATAAATATATGAAGCTTGGTTCCTTTCATGTGTAAAAATATCTGCAGTGCTTTGGCGTGTTTGAATCAGAAACTTCAACCACTTAAAATTATAAGATTGGTGTTGTTGGAAATTTCTATTGTTTACCTTCCTTTCATGTGTAATAATAACTATGTGTAGTTCTTTGGTGTGTTTGAATCTCGGTAAAAAGGTACCCATTTTGCTTGCTAAAACACAAAAAACATAAAAAGCCTTCGATTTAAATGGTTAAAAAAAATATATGGGGATAAATTCTTTAAGCTTTGCGTTAAGAAGCTTGGATTTGCCAAATGTTTTTCTTTTCCATTTCTTTCTCATACACTTTATGAAGCAAGTACTTCTTCTGCTAAGTCCCTGTAACTTGTCAAGTCAAATATTTATTAATACCTGATTGAGGATGTATTCATTTCTGTTGGAGCTAGCAACATTCATAGAAACTGCCATGTTTTTTAGTTTTCAAACCATGCCAATGTTATTCTGTTAATTAGATGTATATTTAGAGCTAATTTCACATTTTCTATTTTCAACAGCTCAGAGCTTTTGTTAAAGCTCATAATCTTCATAAAACTCAGATATTTGCCAAAATTGAGACAGTGGAAGTAAGCTAGGCATTGACATTATAATTGAATTCCTGAAGGAAATGATATGTTCTATTTTGCTGTTATATAATTGCAACTATAGTGTATAGATGGAACTATCACCATTAACCTTAGCCCAGAAAAAAAAAGCTATTTTAGGAAAACCACTAATTTTTATGTTAAGAAAATAGAAATATTTAATAGTGAGGGAGTGGACACCAAATACTGTACTCTAAACATTAGATTCAATTTAGAATTTCATGCCTTGGAAATGTCTGAGAGGGGAACCAATGAACAAAAGCAACCATTTAAGAAATGCTTTCACTCCATGGGATATTATGGTGGTCTCTTTACATCAAAATTATTGCTACAAATGTGACAGTTTGATTTGGAGACTTCTGGACGCATACATGGATGGATTTTTGTTTATGATTTTTTTGTCGCTATTTTGTATCATCTCCTAGGTGGATAGTCATGATTAGCTCATTGTTTGAAAATAATCATTAAGGAATTAATGAAGACGAACAATATCTCCCTATGTGCCCCCGGTGATGTTCAAACAGTGAGAAAAATATGAGATATATAGCAGTCCGCAATTTGTAAAGGACAAAAACTTAAATGAGCCAATTTCTATATACATGTTTGGCAAATGTTGTAAATGAGTGAAGTGATAAATTAGTATGCTCTTTCTTGATATTGATGCTGCCATGATTGTTATTATTATTCTTGTGGTTATTATTATATTGTGAGAAGTAGAGAACGTAGCTAAAGGGGTCCACAACAAATTCATTTTCTTATTATTTTTACATACTTTGAGTTAGAGTTTGGTAGGTTAATTGCAAAGTATCCATTTCTGATTTTGTGTTTTGTTCAATATTTGTGTGGCTATGAAAACATTGGAGATTTATTCATTCTTTTGTCTAGAACCTGCAAGACTTTACATTTGAAGTCTCTAGCTAAAGAAAGCTTTAAAAAGGAAAAGAACAGAAAAAGTATTAAGTTTATCTGGAATTGACATAAAAAAAGTTGAGGAATTGATCTTCTTAAGCTATTGATTACCTTCTTGGTATGACTTTGTAGGGTAATAGCCTTATGAGGATCCTTAATATAGCAGCATTTGTTGTGTCAGGATATTCTTGTACAGAGGGAAGAAATTGCAAGCCATTTAATCCATTATTGGGGGAGACATATGAAGCTGCTTATCCAGATAACGGCCTCCATTTTATCTTAGAGAAGGTATTTTTAATTGTTGCTTGAAGTTTTAAAATGTTAAGTGCTTCATATATAATATATTTTTTTCCAAGTTTGTGATGTTTAAAGTTGTATATGATTCACTACCTTCCTGATCCTATTCTGTGGAAAGAGATCTATAGAAAAATACTGTTATGCTTATCTGTAACTAACATATATAGAAAATGCTGTAGTTTTTTATTTTATTTTTTATACTTTAAGAATAGATTTTTGAGTCTCCAAACTAGGGGTAAGGTTGACTACCTATTACCTCTCCCAAACCCTTATAAAGCAAGAATTGTGTACTGGGTACAACCTTTGAAAATAGATTTTTACCTGTGTGATGTGTCACTCAATTGTAGTGTATAGATGGAACTATCACCATCACCATAGAACTATCACCATTAACCTTAGACAGATCTTACCTTTCTCAAAAAAAAAGCCTTTAACAACCCCATGTTTCGCCTGGTATGTATCTTTTTATTTTGTTTAAAATTAATTGATCTTTTCCCAGAATTAAAAAAATTACCCAGAATTAAAATATACGTATAAGATGTATTCTTTGTATAACCCTCAATCACTAATTTTAAATTTACATTGCACACTTTATTTTCCTTATAAAATTATGCCTATAATTTATTATTTTGTGATAAATGTCACTATTGTACTGATCTAATAGCCTCATATCAGTTGTCTCATACCAATGCAACAAGGTCATACCAATGAAATTGACACTCAAGGTATTTGGATTTGTAGAACAAGTTTGTTAGTGGAACCAAGGTTGAGTTAGGTTTCCTATTTCATCTTTCGTTCCTTGACATCTGTGACCCAATCTTCAATATTGAGAAGATTTCTTCATCCCTTATGGCTTTGATTCATGGCTTTTAACTGTTGTTTTTATCACAAGTTATGCCTTTTTTTCCCCTTCTTTAATTTGTTTTTCCCCTTTTTTGGCATTATGTAGCATTTGTGTATCTGGGGCAGCATTTTTTTTTGTGTAGGCATGGGACAGCATCTTAAGCTTGCTTTCATTGCAGGTACCTGGATCATAATCAATTTACTGGGAGAATCCCGGATGCATTCTATAAGCACACTTTCTTGAAAGAAATGTGAGTTTCTGTCTTCAATCACTACAAGCAAATTACAGTTACCCAACACTAGGTCAAATGCTAACTGATTAAATGTTGTCACAGGTATATTGAAGGAAATGCTTTCCGGCCAGGTGTGAACCCTATTGGCATCCACAATGTCCAGCACTATGTCAATGGTCAGGTTGTCATCGAATCAGCACGGGATACTTTGGAATCTTGTAGTAAAGCACAAACGGACTCTTATCAGAAGGAAGTTGCAGTTGCTTAGAAACATATCTAGCTTATTCACAGCCTAATAGTTTTTTGGGCTATTTGTATTTTAGTCATGGTGTTTGCATAACATCTTGAATTTGGAATTTGCAATGTTTCTATGGTACCTTCTCATATGTATATAAAGTTTATTTTATATTGTATCAATATTTAGCACTTGAGTACTTCTAGTTTGTGTTTTAAATGAATTATTAGTTTGCATAATATCTTAGGTTTATTATGGATTGAATGAATTATTAGGAATTACAGGTGTATTATTTTCCTGCTTTGGTGACCAATTTATTAGTCGCAACAAATAAATAATTTTTTTTCGCAAAAAATGACAATTGCCGACCAAGAGTTTTGGTCGCAAAAAATACATCTATTGCCGACCAAAACAGCTCTTGGTCGTGGAAACTCAGTTTTGCCGACCAAAAGTTTTGGTTGCGAAAAGTAACAAATGGCGATCAAAACCTTTTTTGGTCATGGAATGTCACAATTGGCGACCAAATTTTTTGGTCGCGGAATGTCACGATTGGCGACCAAAATTTTTTGGTCGCGGAATGTCACGATTGGCGACCAAACTTTTTGGTCGTTGAATGTGATAATTGGCGACCAAACTTTTTGGTCGTGAAAATATCACTTTTCGCGACCAAAGTGTTTTAGCGACTAAATGAATTAGTCGCGGTAATGATATATTTCGCGACCAAAAATTTAGTCGGCAAATCCGACTTTTCCCGACCAACCAAAATTTTGGTCGCAAATTACTTTTGCCGACCCTCAATTGGCGACCAAAGTAGCAACCCAAAAAATTGGTCGCGGATAACTTTTGCCGACCAAAAATAGACTTTTAGCGACCAAATTTTTTGTTGTCAAAAGTGTTAATTCTTGTAGTGTTATTAATCGAGCGGAGATTGAGTAATCCCAAGCTCAGTTCGATAAGACTTGTGAACGTATATTAATAATAATAATATATAAAATAAATTATTATTATTATTTTATTTTTTTATTTGTGTTTAGTATTTGTGTAAATTTACATATTTGATTGGTGAGATTTATTATTAATATAAGCATTCTTATATATTTTACTCATAATTTTCTATTGTTATCTTTAAAAATTAATTAAATTAAGTTTAATTTTTCTCAAGCTCGAACTTGACTCATTTATGTAATCGAGTAATTCGAATTGAACTCGAGTTTATTAAGGCCTTATTTGGGAAGAGTATTTTCTAACTAAAAAATTACTAAAGTTATCTCACTACTCTCTACTTTCTACATATTTTTTTCATAAGAAATCAAAAAATTTATTAAAATAATAAATTTTCAAATGAGCCTAAATATTTGACGAGTTGAGTTTAAGTTTGACTAATTGTTAATAAACAAGTTTGAATACTCAAAAATTTGACTAGCTCGTTTGTGTAGTCATAAAGAGTGAATTTCATTTTGAATAATATTAGAGATCATGAAAAAAAAATTATGAAATGCGTCGTAAAGATTTTTCATCCTTTGATTAGTGTGTGGTGTTTTGTTGGTGGTGTTTGGGAACAAATTTTTTAGGTTTTTTTTTGTTTTTTTCTATTAAAAGACAAATTGGTTATAAAACCAAAAAAAAACAAATTCAAACAAAATATCACATCAAACCCCATAATTATTTCACTTTTTTTCTTACAAACATCACATCCAACTACAAAAAAACCCAATTATCTTCCCAAACACAAAAAAAAAATTTCTCCAATAATATCCCACAACTAAAAAAATTACAAAAAAACCCACTTCCCAAACACCCACATTGTATGTGTAATTCAAATGTGGAGAATATTTCATGATCATCTTCATATGCATTTTCATGATTATGCAATATATATATATATATAAAATAGATTTATATCTACTTGTGTAACTCTATCTGAGCATGTATCTATCAAATATTGCTATGCAATTGGATATAAATGCAATAAAAAAATCCGAAAAATAGTGTATGAGACGACAAAAAGGTTTAGTTTGTATTAATTATGTTATATTTGATCTTCATTATAATAATAATAATAATAATAATAATAAAAGAAAGTGTATGAAACAAACTCAAACTTGTGTAGTGGGTCAGTCAGGCAAAATAAATCTTGTTCACGCATTTATTTTTTTGGGATATATATTTTTTTTCTAACAAAGTATTGTTGATAAAAATGATGAAAAAAGCATTTTGGTACCAAACTAGTTGTAATAACTAAAAGCTTAATGGATAAACAAAAGTGCATAACATGTAGAATTACCTAACTACTAATTAAGGTCAGCATTTTTAGTATGACTTTAGTTATTTGAAATCTTTGTTGTCGAGATAGTCATGATGAGTGTGCAAACTTTGAAATATATGATCTAGAATGCTTGTGACTTCTTGAAACATTGTTGTAGTAGTTTGACTTGAATTTGTCAACTTAACCAACCAATTTTTTTTTTTTTTTTTCTTTTCTGATTGTAAGTTGCTTTTCCATGCCAGAAAACTTGTACTTGTGTATGTTGTCAAATCCTTTTGTCCATGATTACTACAATCAAATAATAAAATGGAAAAAATCTAAGAACCACGTACATGGAGATCAATATTACATTTACAAACAATTAAAATTAATAAAAAGCCTAACACTAATTCAATTTATATATATGATAAAAATAAATAAATAAAAAATCCCACTAATAAGTTAACTCTTATTTATGTCTTTTTATGGATGATTTATTAATGAATTACATCTAAGTAAAAAATAAGAAACATTCAATATCTAACATCTATCAAAAGCACTAAAGAAAAGAGAGAAAAAAAAACTAGTTGAGGTGTCCTCAATGTGTCTTGCAGTCCGACACCGTTACGAAACTTGTTTTGGAGTGAGGTGCTCCATAGGTAATTAGGAGAAAAGTTAGAGATCATGAAAAAACTTTTATAAAGGTGATCATGAAAGAATTATGACCCTTGGATTACCTTGATTAATGTGTGGTGCTTTATTTTAAGTGTAATCTAAAGGTCATAAATCTTTCATGATCATTTTTATGAAATTTTTTTCATGATACCTAGTATTACTCGGTAATTAGTACATGATTTTCACTGAGAAAGTAAGAGTTAAACTTCCAAAGTCATGTTATATCAGTCAATAAGTCAGTCCTGTATTACTTGTAAGCCATTATTTTATTCTACCTGACATTAAACTAATATGACTTCTAGTGAACAAAACCTTTTGTTAGATTGTAGCAGCAGGGCACATCAATTGCTATTTATCAAACCAAATAAGGGTGTCAAATTTGACTGCAACCTTAGGCTTGCTTATTTTCGAATGAAAATAAGATCTTGGATAGGAGGGAGTGTCTCTATCGTTACAAGGTTCCATTTTGGATTTTATTGTTGATTTGCTACGACTTTAAAGCATTATTCTCGGGTCCAGGAAGAATAAAATAACGAGGGGGAGAATGGTTCTTGCTAAATTATTGAAGGTTTATTATGAAAAACCATTTGTTGTGGGGAAGGTTGCTTCCAGAAAGTTAATATGTATAGGCAGCTGCTGTCCCACAATATTTGATATTATAAAATCTATGGCCAATAAATTATCAATCTTATGGAGGTCAATTTTGTGGATTCCATAATTGTTTTCAGATGTGTTTACCTAGATCTTAATACCAAAACCAGCATTAGTTACTGTCTAAATGAGGAAATAGCATGATTCTCAACTTTCAAGAGCCTCAAAACTGCTTCATTCTAGATAAAATTTATGCTCTGTAAAGATTTACATATATGAATTTATTACACAAGATAGGTCAAACCTGACATTTTCCTGGGCAGATTTGAGTACAGAGAGATCTTAATTGGAGCCATCATGATGCTCGGCATGGAATGTTATTTACGTTGTATTTGGTTAGGAGATTTGAGAAAGGATTTGAAAAAATAAAAGAAAAACAATGTGTGAAATTAAGTGAAATATAGATATATTTTATTCACATTTCACCTACATTTTCTCTTTCCTTTTCTAAATCTCTCAACCAAACGAATTGGGATCCTCTAGAGTGATTTTTTCCTAAAGTTTCCTAGAGTGTTACATTGTGTGGTTGAGATTTACTGGCAAGTCACATCAATTTTTCTGATGTGACTTGCCAATAAATCTCAACCACACAATGTAGCACTCTAGGAAATTTTAGGAAAATTTCACTTTAGAAGATCCTTGCTCCAACCAAACACAGCGTAAAGGCTTTCAGATGAGGGAAAGGAAAACATTAGATCTCTTGCAAGCATATTTTATTTTGTAGTGTTTCCACTACATGAAGTTCAAAATAAATAAATTAATTAAAAAAAAAAAAAAATCTTTTGTTTTTTAATTATGATCCTATGGATTGGTCATTGCCTACTGTTTGAATATGTAGTCTTAATCAGTGGCCAGAAAGCGTAAACAACCAAATACATGGAAGTTTCAAGTCACTGTGTTTGGTACTTTATTAAGTGAAACAGTTAAGCTATTTGGGCAGAGAAGTACAGTTTATTAATGAAGGATCATAATTTTTGTGGCTTGAATTAATTAAAATTCTGTACCTAAATTCCTTAATGTGGATGTTTTAAAAATATTTAGTACTATTTTTTACTTCAAAATACCTTTTTTTGTTAAACTGATTAAAATTGCATTATGGTCTCAGTTTGAAAACACTGAAATTGTACTGACTGTTAAAATATGGTTTCTTTGATGGCCTATTGGCAGCAAACAAGAGGCAAAATAAAACTTGACATGGCTGAAGGGGACTTGAACCGGAACAGATCTGCACTGGTTAGCAATCCATATCGGCACCACCAGAGTAAGTGATGGTTGCTTATAGCTTCCTAAAAAAACTCCTGGTGTTGTACATCCTATACGTGCACATCTCCGTGCTCATAATAGTTTTGTGAACTCAAAAAGGTTAGATGCATAAAATACTCTCTTTCCATTGAATTATTTTAATGTTATGGCTGAGCAGGCATTTTCGACACCATTTAGATATTTATGCTGGGTTTGGTTGGAGGATTTGAGGAGGGATTTGAAAAGAGAAAGGGAAAAGTTAGGTAATATTTCACCTAATTTCACACACCTTTTTCCTTTCCCTTTCCAAATCCCTCCTCATATCCTCCAACCAAACACAACATTAAAATTCTAAAAAAATTGTTTCTCAAGTTTCTTTACTCTGAGCCACCGACACTGATATTTTGGCATACTCAATGAGAAATTTCAAATTTTGTTGTTGTATGTCAATTATTATGTGCTGTATATTTTGTGATGGTAATTAAATGAATCTCGTTGATTTTCTCTTCAGTGGTTCCTTTTATCTAGTGATGGTCGGTTTTTCAATTAGGCTATAAAAATTTCCCCAGTTTAATTGCTGTTCTGCGGATTCAAGTTAAATCGAGTTGAAATAATTATTTCATCAGGTTTTTTTTTGAATCCTAAGACTAGAGCAAGTAAAGCAATGAACCATTGGCCCCGTTTGGTATAACTGTTAAAACAAATTATAAATTATAACTTAATAGATTATAGATTATGACTTTAATCAGAAACTATTAATAGCTGTTGGATTATAGATTTAAATTATTGAGTAGTGTTTGTTAAATAAGCTGTGATGTAGATCAAAGTGCTAGACAAAAAGTGATAAAACATTTTGTGCCATGTTATTGAATTACATAAACGTCTACGGCAAACACCGGGATACACGTGAATGTGACTATGAAGATGATGAGTTTCCTGAAACGGCAGTCCCATGGAACAAATCCGACAAATAATTCCCCAAATTATCGGGTGAAAACCTCACCAACACTTCCAGATTTCTCTCCCCACTCAAAGTTATCAAATACGTATCATAAAACTTCCTATAAGCCGGCACAAGCTTCTTCGCTATCGATACTTTGATCTCATCTCTTAGCTTCCGGTCCGGTACCACCCACGACATCTGTTTTCGATACACCTCTTCGAAAGCCAAGTTGAATTGACTAAAACACCCCTTCACGGTCTCCGGTGACATTGCATCACTTGAATTCTTCGGTAGAGTAGAAAACACCTTAGTCCAATCCATCGCTTCGTAGTTTGCTGCATATTGTTTCACTGTTTTCTCATGCTTTGCCACCCAGTCATCGCCGAGGAGGTACTTGAGGTTAGTTGTACGGACTTTCTCAATGGCAAATTGAAGATTGTTGGCCAGAAAGAGATAGGACAATGCTATGTCATTGTAGAGCTTGGCTTTGCTGTCAAGTTTACAAAGGAGCATGAGTACGATCCACGCCAGTCGAACAGAAACAGTTGGTGTCGAACTCTCGTCAGAGTTCATACTTTCAAAGTAAGTTTCCAGCAACCGCGACTGTGTCGGTGATGTTGAATCAGCGACAATGTCAGTCAGGACACCGTTATAATTAGTGAGTAAAGATACGTAATTCATCACTGAATTCGTCATTGGATGGATTCCACCGCCGGGAACCAATGTCTTCAATGAGTTCTTTTCGATTGACAACTCAAAGTCTGATAAAATTATTCTCACCGAGTCACCAAGTTTGATGAGAGAGTTTAGAGCTTGTAATTTAACAGTTGAGGTCGATTGAAATGAGAAGATTGATTCAATCTCTGACCATAGACCAGAGATTGACTCGTATAAGTCCATTATACGGAAAATTTTCTCTGGTGATCTTTTACTCTTTCCTATAAGTTCAGGAAATCTAAACAAATTGATGGCTCCTTCTCTGGTAACATCAGTGAAGCACGATTCTCTAATCGTGTTTGATGCAGAGAACACGTGATCACAGAGAAGCCTCTCACCATAAAAGAGTGTTTTCATGGCGATCTTTATCACATTCAACCAGTTCTTGATGTGCTGCTCAAAAGCTTCTGAGTTCATCTGGTTGATCATTGAAGAATTGTACCTTCCAATCCCGAGATGATAGAGTTGTTCCTCTACAATCGATGTTCGAATAATTTTATATATCTTCACACACTCTTTGCCATAGCCAGAGATTATCATACAGTCAGCAATCAACTTAAGGTCTGACATGGCGAGTTCGGAGAGTCTTTCCACTTCAGAGATTGATTCGTCGGCCGTCTGAACCACGTCGTCGGATCCAACACAATCTTCATTGTCAGACTCACCAGACCGAGAATGCGCTAATGTGCGTGACGAATGGCTTGACACTGATTCCGGATCCAAATACCGTCGGTTAGCTGACAAAATCCGGTAAAACTCCTTTTCAAGTCTTTTCATGGCGATTTGCATCAAGTTTTGTGCCAGAACAAGCTTGTCAGAACCTGAATTCACCGATGCCAAGAAGTGCATGGCTCGGCGTAAGTCCTCGATGCATTTGATGTAGTCTTTGGCTTCTTTTCTGTCTTGTTGGAAGAGAGACACGAAGTTAGCGAATGAAGAAGCGTCTTCGAGGTCCCATTTCGTGATCGTGGCCTCTGCAGTCTCGATGGTTTCCTCCATCATTGATTCGGAGAAGGTGCGGTGCGGTGAGGGAGGCATGCTTCGAGGGATTGAAAATGAAGATGAAGAAAGTGAAGAGGTAGTTTTGTTGAAAGAGAAGAGACGTGCCATGCCTTTTCGGGTCATGTTTGGTGTCTCTTTCCTTTTGATTTCAAGAACCCCCATTTGAGTGTTGAAAAATGCACCGAGAGAACTTAAGAACTTCACAAGTTGTCTGTGAATGAGCTGTAGTGCAGCGAGAGATTGTGATGAGTTGAGTTTAAATAAGAGCGGGGAAGCCCCTGTCCAACTGAGGAAGGTGGGAATTGACTTGGCATGTGGGACCCCCTATTGACTGACTTGGTTTCTGTAAACTTGTAAGGACAAAAGGGCGCATACGTGTAATTATATATGGATCGAGAATGACTCAAATGTGATTGTATACTTTGTTATTAGAGCGTGAGATTCAATTAATTTATTAAAAAAAATTTAATTTAGTTTGGTTTAAATATAATATATTTTTATATATTATATTCAATTTATGTAGACTTAATTTAATTTAGATATAATTAGAATTTTGATAAAATAAATCTTAGATTTAACAATATATATAATATTGTTTTGTTTGTCCCGTGGCATATGTAGCGGCAGCAACAAATTTGTTTAGGCAATTATGCTTAGTATATAATTCTAGCTTGTTGGGTTTTCAATTAGTATTAATTGTTGCTCAGGGTTTTGACTTGATCAATTAAGAATTGATGCCTTGGTTTGGTGCTCTATTTTGAAGCGGCTGATTCATTTTTAGTGTTGATTTGGTTTATTATTTTGGATCTTTTAAAACTCTGATTTTGAAAATTTTTATTCGTCTATTTGGTGATGTATTTCTTCTTATTTATTTGTGATTATTTGGAATTCACGTAAATGTGGTTTTGTGAGACTATTCGTGTCTCGTTTATAGTCGTTTGGAAACGTTTTGGTTAATAGTGGAATTGGATTTTGATCCCGTAGACGTACCTCACATTGAGGGAACCACGTAAAATTCTTGTGTTGCTTTTGATTTAATTTTTCCGCATTAATTTTTATTCCCATTGATTGATTTACTTGTGGGGAATCATATATTTTCCCTAACAACTAGTATCAGAGCTTACGGTTTATTTGGGTTTATTTATTTGTGTAAATCAATGGAGGGGAATGCGGGTCGTATGTCTAGCTTCAATGGAAGTAATTGGGTAACTTGAAAAACTAAAATGGAGGACCTATTATTTTGTAAAGATTTGGATGGACCCATTGAGGGTGATAGTAACAAATCAAAAGATGGTTCTTTTTCAAAGAAAGATATTGAGTGCTATTATTGCCATGAGAAATGGCACATGAAGCGGGAATGCCGAAAGCTCAAGAACAAGGAGAAAAGGCGTGACAAAAGTGTGGATAAGAAGCAAGAAGACACTACAGCAGTTACTACCGATGATCTCATGATTGTTTGTGAAGATGATTGTATCAATTTTGTAGGCCAAGACAGCAATTGGGTGATTGATTCCGGTGCTTCATTTCATGTGACTTCTCGAGTTGATTTCTTTACTACCTACACCAAAGGAGATTATGGTTTTGTTAGAATGGGTAATGAAGGTCTGTCCAAGATTATTGGCATGGGTGATGTTTGCTTGGAAACAAATTTGGGCTGCAAGTTGTTGCTTAAAGATGTGAGGCATGTTCCTGACATTCGCCTCAATTTGATCTTTACTGAGAAGCTAGATACTGAAGGCTTCAACAATAAATTTGGTAATGGAATATGGAAGCTCATAAAGGGTTCTTTGGTGGTGGCTAAGTGCAAGAAGACTCATGCACTTTATTCGATGCAAGAAAAAATTTGTAAAAGTGTTGTCAATGCACTTGAAGATGATACTTCCACCGAATTGTGGCACAAGCGGGTTGACCATATGAGTGAAAAGGGGCTGCAAGTATTGTTCAAGAAAAAGCTTCTACCCGTTTTGAAAGGTACACATCTTAAAACTTGTATTCATTGTTTGGCGGGTAAACAACATAGAGTTTTTTTTCAGAAAAATATTACTTCTAGAAAAGAAAATGTTTTGGAATTAATTTATTCGGATGTTTGTGGTCCTTTGAAAGTTAGAATACATGGTGGTGCACTTTATTTTGTTACTTTCATTGATGATTATTCAAGGAAAGTTTGGGCTTTTCTACTAAAAACTAAAGATCAAGTTCTAGAAGTATTTAAGCATTTTCAGGCCATGGTTAAAAGAGAAATAGGACAGAAATTGAAGTGCATCCGATCAGACAATGGTAGTGAATACATTGGGCCATTTGATGAGTATTGTCGCAGCCAAGGTATTTGGCATCAAAAGACAGTTAAGAAGACTCCTCAACAAAATGGAGTTACCGAGAGGATGAACCGCACCATTGTGGAAAGAACAAGGTGTTTGCTTTCACAAGCTAAATTGCCAAGATCCTTTTGGGGTGAGGCAATGAAGATAGCGGTTGACATAATCAATTTGTCTCCTTCCTATCCTTTGAATGGTGATGTTGCAGAAAGAGTTTGGACCGGTAAAGATGTATCTTATGAGCACTTGAAAGTGTTTGGTTGCCGAGCTTTTGTTCACATTCCAAAAGATGAGAGGTCTAAGCTTGATAGCAAGTCAAGACAATGTATTTTTCTTGGCTATGGGCGTGATGAATTCGGGTATAGATTGTGAGATTCGGTCGACAAGAAAATCATTCGAAGCCGTGATGTTGTCTTTCTTGAAGACCAAACAATTGAAGACTTTGGTAAAGGTGATCAACTGGAGCCAAAAACTAGCGATCTCATTGACAAGGATCCATTTCCTTCATCTTCGGCGGATAATGAAAATGGGGGAGATGTGCAGCCACCTATTGAAGATGTAGAGGATGGTGCTAATCCTAATGAAGTTAAGTCAGAAATTGAGGAAGAGCATCAAACTCAAGAACCGCCACCACAACTTGAGTTGAGAAAATCTATAAGGGACCGACAACCTTCAAGAAAGTATCCTCTCAATGAATTTGTGTTGATTTCCGATCAAGGAGAGCTTGAGAGCTACCAAGAAGCAATTGAGCATGCAAAGAAAGGTGATTGGAAAAAGGCCATGGACGAGGAGATGAATTCCTTACTTGAAAACTAAACTTATGATTTAGTGAAGTTGCCTAAAGGGAGGAAAATTCTAAAAAATAAGTGGGTTTTCAAATTAAAGAATGATAGCAAGAATCTGAGGTACAAGGCATATCTTGTTGTGAAAGGCTTTGGGCAAAAGAAAGGTATTGACTTTGACGAGATTTTCTCACCGGTTGTAAAGATGTCTTCTATTCAGGTTGTACTTGGCATGGCTGCAAGTATGAACCTTGAAGTTGAGCAACTTGATGTGAAGACCGTATTTCTTCATGGTGATCTTGAAGAAGAAATTTACATGGAGCAACCGGAAGATTTTGTGGAGAAAGGGAAAGAGAAATTTGTTTGCAAATTGAAGAAAAGTTTGTATGGTCTCAAGTAAGCTCCGCGACAATGGTACAAAAAATTTGACTCTTTCATGATGAATAATGGTTTTTCTAAAACCACTTCGGACTATTGTGTTTTTGTGAAAAATTTTCCGGATGACAAATTTATTATTCTTTTGCTTTATGTTGATAACATGTTAATTGTGAGTCAAGATTCTACCATGATAAATAGGTTGAAATTGGAGTTGAGCAAGTCTTTTGCTATGAAAGATTTGGGACCGGCAAAGCAAATACTTGATATGAAAATTGTTTGTGATCGCAAAGAGGGGCTGATTTGGTTGTCTCAAGAAAGCTACATTGAGAAAGTTCTTGAGAGGTTCAACATGAATAAAGCAAAGCCGGTTGATTGTCCACTTGCGGGTCACTTCAAATTTAGTTCGAATCAATGTCCTACAAGTGAGAAAGACAAGGAAGAGATGCTGAAAGTTCCTTATGCTTCACCAGTTGGTTCTTTGATGTACGCCATGGTTTGTACAAAGCCGGATATTGCTCACGCCGTTGGTGTGGTGAGTCGGTTTCTCTCTAATCCGGGTAAAGAACATTGGGCAGCGGTAAAATAAATTCTAAGGTATCTTCGAAGGACTTCAAATGTATGTTTGTGTTTTGGGGATGGTAAGCCAATGCTTGATGGGTTCACAGATTCTGACATGGCCGGTGATATTGATTATAGGAAATCTACTTCGAGGTATTTGATGACTTTTGCAGGGGGAGTTGTGTTATGGCAATCTAAATTAGAAAAATACGTTGCTCTCTCAACTACCGAAGCTGAATTTATTGCCATTACGGAAGTTTGCAAAAAAGAGTTATGGTTGAAGAAATTTTTGCAAGAGTTAGGTTTAAAGTAAGAAAAGTATGTGCTTTATTGTGATAGTCAAAGTGCTATTCACTTGAGTAAAAATTCTACTTTTCATTCGAGATCGAAACTCATTAATATGAGATATCATTGGATTCGTGATGTGTTAGATTCGAAATTGTTACAACTCGAAAAGGTTCACACAGATGATAATATTTCAGATATGTTGACAAAGACTTTGTCGAGGGACAAACATTCAAAGTGTTGAACTTTGGCGGGTACGGTTGATATCTTCACCTAAGTCGGTAGGGGGAGAATTGTTGGGTATACCTCCTTATTGGAGTGTGGGACCCAATTAGTTTACTAAAAGAGTTTTAATTTGGTTTGGTTTATGTATAATATATTTTTATATATTATATCTAATTTGTGTAGACCCAATTCAATTTGGATACAACTAGGGTTTTGATAAAACAAACCCTAGATTTAACAATATATATAATATTGTTTTCTTTGTCTCGTGGCCTATCTAGCGGCAGCAACAAATTTGTTTCGGCAACTGTGCTTAGTGTATAACTCTAACTTGTTGGGTTTTCAATTAGTATTGATTGTTGCTCTGGGTTTTGACTTGGTCAATCAAGAATTGATGCCTTGGTTTGGTGCTCTACTTTGAAGCGGCTGATTCGTTTTCGATGTTGATTTGGTTCGTTATTTTGGATCTTCTACAACTGTGGTTCTGAAGATTTTTATTCATCTATTTGGTGAGGTCTTTCCTCTTGTTTATTTGTGATTATTTGAAATTCACCTAAGGGTGGTTTTGTGAGACCATTCGTGTCTCGTTTGTAATCGTTTGGAAACGTTTTGGTTGATAGTGGAATCGGATGTCGATCCCGTGGACGTACCTCACATTGAGGGAACCATATAAAATTCTTGTGTTGTTTTTGATTTAATTTTTCCGCATTAATTTTTATTCCCATTGATTAACTTATTTGTAAAAAATCATAGATTTTTCCTAACAATTCTAACATCTACCTTTAGCTTTCTAGAAGTTAAGGTTAGTTATACGAGAGTGAACCTTTAGCAAGTCTTTTTTTAACAGCGGTACCTCAGATCAGTTACGCTGTATTTGGTTGGAAGATTTGAAAATAGATTTGAAAAAGAAAAAAAAAAAAGTGTGTAAAATTAAATAGAATGTAAGTATTTTTTATTCATATTTTACCTACACTTTTTTATTTTTATTTTTTTTATTTTCAAATCTTCCTACAAATCTCTCAACAAAACCCAACATAAAAGACCTTATACAAGGAGCAGACATGGTTAAAACTTGGAGCTACTGTTTTATATTGCCGGATACATGATAATATATTAGTATTTTTTGGATACTTTGTCAAGGTCCGTAGAATTACTCGTATGAATAATTTTCTGTTTTTGAATTCTGCCTACATGTTGGTGGATACATACATTGATAAGAGGAGTTGTTATTCCCGTATACATATATATACATTTAAATAACCTTTGGTCCACAGTCTATACTTAAATGGCAGGCTGACCAGTCTCATATCAGGCATGAAATGGAAGTAAATTTATTCAGCTAATCACACAAGTAAGGTTTGAAATTATGAGATTTAGATCGCTTCCTACCTGCTATATATGAAAAATGCTAATAACAGTTTAAAAAAATGTCACCAATCGTTAGTGGGCGTGTTAAGGTATTGATTATTGAAATATGTGGCAATTGACTTCTCTTCCAATAGCAGTTTTGTAATTAAAATCAGCTTCCTAAGTTCTTTGTTTTAAGGTGATAACTTACAACAATGTCACGTCGTTCTGTGTTCAATCTTGGTGTATATTTTTCTTTTTGTATATTCTTTACTCGGTTCCAAAACCCTGCAATCATGTTGCAACACCATAATTTGATTGATCTTACACATACATATACATAGTTTGGCTTGCAAGAATTATAATCCCAAAACAACAGACAAACTTTTAGCATTCCGTAAAAGTTTCTTTTAAAATGAGCCATTAACATTTTTTTTTTTTTTTGTATGTTTGCTTTTTACTTTCTCTTGAAAATTTACTCTTTTTTTTAATATATACATTTTTATTGCTGTGGATTTTCTTTTCGAGTAAGGAGAAGAATACCAGATCTGGGGCTGGTTGGGAAACAACCTGGAAGGATGCCCACAACACGAGAGGAATTGTATTTAGGTAAATAAAAGACCATTTCTTCTTCAAACCATTTAATTAATGCACCTCCTTATTTTCTTGTCTATAAAATCAGCCTGTCCTAGTCAATTTTCTCCTCCAAAGTCTTCCAAAAACAAAACAAGTTGATCACCATTAGATTTGATTAGTGTTTTAAATTAATTAGATTCTTAACTCTTTTTTTTTTTTTTTTTTTTGATCGGCAAATGTTAGTTGTTAATTGTTAGATTAGCACCTATGGGAAAAAAATCTCCCCACCCTTGGCAAAGTACCTAAGTGTTTGCACTCCCTTAATTCAACCTCTTAAGGGGAATTGAACCCATGACCTCCTTAGGACCAAGCTCTAAAGAAGGCATGGTGATCAATTAGGCTAAGCCTAACTAGTTAGATTTTTAACTCTTGATAATGAGGTGGTAGTCCCCTCAAATGCAATTCCCTTTCAATGAATTGACAATAATCCTCTTATTGAATTTTTTACTCTAAATTTACTTGAGACTAATGCTGTGTTTGGTTGAGGGATTTGAAGAGGGATTTGGAAAGGGAAATGGAAATGGTAGGTGAAATGTGAAAAAAATATACCTATATTTCACATAGTTTCACACACCTTTTCCCTTTCCCTTTCCAAATCCCTCCCCAAATCCCCCAACCAAACACAGCATAAGTCCTAAGGTAGTATTTGGTTTCCTAAAATGAAATGACAATTTCATTAGAATGTTCTAAAAAAAAAAAATGTATTGTAATGGAATTATCATTCATTATTCTAAGGGAATAATCATTACAAAAGCAGATTAAAGATTGACCAGTCCATTCCATATTCATTCCAATAAAAAAACACATCATTATAAGTTGGTCTAATAGATAAGGTGATCTCTTATCAAGCATGCGTTCAAGTTTTAATGTTGCGCTGTGCAATTTTTCTCCTCCATGATCTCCCCCTACCAATTGTTAAAAAAATACTAGATTTACTTATCATATGATGTGTCATTGTTGTATTGATGCAATGGATTCCAACATTGAAACAATGCAAGAATAAAATGTAAAATAATAAGCAATAGAGAAATGGGAGTGGTGGATGAGGAATGGTTTTTTTCTACGTACTTTTCAATCCCTTTTCAGCTCAATCATACAAGTTTGTGCATAGGTGTTCAAATGAAATGGGATTATATTTGGTTGGGTTTTAAGAACTTGTTTTTCTTATTATTTTTTTTTATAAATTAGAAATTAGTTTTATTGTAGCACATCTAGGTACACAACTAAATAATAATAATAATAAACACTCAGAAGATCTACATGGATGTTAGATTCTACACAAAAAAAAAAAATAAATAAAAAAAATCACATGAATGTGAGATCTAGATCATGTCACTATTCTTAATGTTTTTTCTGTAATTTAATTTTGTATATGTTTATTTTTTCTCCTTTCGTAGACTTGTTTGGAAAAACTTTCCCGTGTAGTTGGACAGAGAGACATCTCACAAAACAATTATTAGACCAGTGATTAGTGCTCTGTATATGTCAGAAAAAGGATAATATATAAATATAATACGTCTATATTATGGTTATAAATAAAACACACTATTCAGATGAAATTTTATCACGATTTTTTTTATACTTAAAATATCTCTGTCCATAGCACTTATTATGATTTTCAAATTTTGACGATTTAAAATAAGTGTCATTATAATAATTATTTTAAATTCTACAGACCACTATACATAAATATACACAGTAATATTCATTCTTATGTATCATCTCTAATTACATTGGAAAAAACAAAGGAATAAAATATGTTTATCTTTGGTCATTCAAGCACACATGCATTTTTTTTTTATTTAAAAAAAAAAAAGAAAAGGTAAAAACTCATGACGAAGTATCTGGATATGGAAATTTTTTAGCAAGTGATTTCTTACAAGAAAATAAGTACTATGATGTCCCTAACTTACTCAAAGTCTAAACAAACAGCTAACATGTTCATGTTCAAACTTCAAAATGAATGTTGGGTCGTTTATGAGAGAAAGTCATACAAAAATTTTATAAGATGAAGATTAATTTATTTACAAAAATAATATTGTCATATTATTCTTATAGAGTTTTTTGTATAAATTTTATGTATAAATAATATTTTCCAACTTATTGTTGTTTCTTCAATCTATTGCTAAAAGAAGACCGTGCGGTGAGTAATTAACTTGTATCGTTTGTTTGATTTTCAAACTCAAAGATTATTTTATAGTTCAGTTTTTCACTCTTATGCTTCTAATTGAGAGATTAGGAGGTCAGCCCTATCGTTGGACTGTAATTGTTCGTATGATATATTAATTCACTTATCATACTTGTAAATATCTCACTGATTGACAAGAGAAAAAAAGAAGAAAAAAGCACATCTCTAATTTCTTTTGTTTTTGCAATCTAGAGGAAGAGGAAAGGAGAAATTGTATGGCGCATCAATGAGACTCAGAATCTGAATCTCATGTCTATCACCAGATAAGCAAATGTCTCATCTATTAGGTCAAATTTTGGTCTCGCACATCTCTATTTAATAATAATAAAAAATATTTGTTACGAACTGTATTTAACTGTTTTATTGCACCTCTTTTGTGTATTAGCACAAACAAACATAAGTTTTAAAAAATAATGAAAAAAATATAATGGGTTATGAGAGATGTTATATATATCATATCAATAGTCAAAGAAGTGAAAAATGCGATAATGCAACCTCTTTCTGTGTGAGTGATTTTCTGATTACATTGCCCACCTTAGTGATTCAGCTGTAGAACACAGGCAGAATAGATGGCACCTGTTTGACCTGTAACAGAAAGAAAGGGCTCCGGCGGTGGTTCTTCCACCCGGGGCACTCCGACGATCAAGTCAGTATATCTCTCAAAGATAATTAAGTATTCAACTCACAAGTTTGAGTATAAAAACATACTTTAGACCCATGGGGGTGCCTTTCTTTTATAGCCAATACAATCCTAGTCCCAATAGGAGCCTAACTCCAATGGACTCAGGATTATTGCTAATCTGAAACTCCCAATGGGTTCAGGACAAAACTCCCCTAGAGTTCTACCTTTATCCAAACTGAAGTCTTCTCCCAATCTAGGACTCCTGTCCTTTATCCGCTTATCTCGGTATTCCGACATCTTCGGAGATAACCTCGGCAACTCCGAGATTACCTCGGCATAACTTACCACGACACGTGGCACCTCGGCTGACACGTCGGCGTCACCCTGCCACGTGTTGGTACTCAGAAAATATATCCCCACAACTGCCCCCTAGGTTCTATTACTTCGGTATTCTGAGGTGATGGAATCTATATTGTTCTTTTTTCTCAAACGTCGGCTTAGGACTTCCCAGCCGAGGTCTTTTATTTTAGGCCGACATGTCTTCTTCTAAAATAAGAATTCAAAGGAACTCTCTTATATGTATGAGTTGTCATGCATCTCCCTCCAACCGTTTTATTTACGTGTTTTCTATTGGCTCGTGCCTATGATGCGCTTGCAAGTCGTCTTTCGCCTGTCCGCGCCGCCTGACGTCTGCGTTACTCCAGGCGCATTTAATGCCCTGTTTTGCCGCCGTTTCAAGTTTTTTACCAAAACTTTGTTTTTCACTCTTTTCTTTCTTACCTTTGCATTCTGTTCACTAGTTTTTCTCTCTCTAAAAACTTTTTCTTCTCTGAATCCGCCATTGTTCTAAGCTCCAAACTTTGCAACTGTCCTCACTCTTCCGTTTTTGCGAAGCTCTTGCTCTTGCTTCGTCTCTCGCGAATTTCATTCGGCCACTTTTCCCGTAAGCAACTGGTCTTTCTTTTCTAGTTTTCGATTGTTCCTGAAATTCCCTGCTTTTACTGTTCTGTTCTAGCACTCAATTTGTGAATTATTCTCCTGAATGATTCTTATTTCATGATTTTACATACGTCATGAGCACTTGTACTGTTTCATCACTGTTCTTGGTCTTCCACCCTTTGTGTTTCTTGAATCTGAAACTTCGTTTTTGTTTTCTGCTTTTTTGTATCTTTTCCAGATTCGTGCCTTTGATCTTCGTCATCATAGTTCTTAGGTTTGGGATTTGTTTATAGAACCTTCAATTCTTAGGAAAAACTGAAACAAGTTTTATTAATATATACCTTAGTTTAAGCCGAGGTCCCAAAAACCCTTTAAGAGCATCCTATTTTCATAGTCAAGTACCTTTATACCGAAATCATGGGTATGTGGAGACAAAGGGTAAACACCCCAACCAAACTTGAATTTTTTAGGCAAGAGTTCTCTATTCCTGATGACGTCCTCCTTAGGCTAGCTGGGGATGATGATTCCATTATGCCTATAGACAATACAATGCCTTTCCCTGTTGTAGCTTTTGTTGAGTGTGGACTTCGGCTCCCACTTAATCCCCTTTTTCGTGAAGTTCTTCACTACTACACCTTGAACCCTATGCAACTCACCATCAACTCCTATAGAACACTTAATGGTATAATAGCCTTAGCTCGGCGGGACAATGTTAGGATCACTCTCGCCGATATCCAATACTGTTATACTATGTGCGCCCTTAACCTGAAAGACAAGGGTTATGTATATTATCTTAAGCCGAGGTCTACCGAATTTAAAATCGTAGCCGACCTCCCAGACTCCAACAAAGGGGCTGGAGACGATTATCTTATTGCTTCTGGAAATTGGGAGTTTGGCCCAGACGAGGAAGTCCATCTCTACCCTCTTTCCCGAACAATTAAAGAGGGCAAGGGTAAGAGCCCAGTGCCAATTACTTAGCTGTTGTTTGTTTTTTTCCTAGTCTTCAAGAGATTTTATCTGTTTCTGATGTTGTGCTCTTTTTTGCAGACGTTCGCAAGCCACCCAAGGACTTTCGCCAGTCCTATTTCCTTGGAAAAGATTTAAAGAAGCTTTTGGACCTTCCTATCCAAAAGCGAAAAGCTCCACTCTTACTGAATTTCATCCCCTCCTACAAATCCACTTTGCCAGATGCTCCAAGGAAGAAGAAAAAGAGCCTCTCTCCACTTACCGTCACAACTCAAACTGCTTTTTCATCCCGGACAGATCAGGGATCCACATCTGACCCAACCAATCAACCATCCACTTCAGCCCCATACTTAGTCCCAATACTAGAAAGAAAACGTCGGCGAAGGCTTGTCAAAACCGCCGAAATGGTACGCCCAAAGCCTGTTGCCCAAGATCTCCTGGCCGACCTACCAGCTGATGTTGATGCCATTCCAGCCCAAACGATGCCCCCACCAAAACCAAAAAGAATAAAGAAGGCCCAGCCAAAGACCAAAGCTACTGAGGTTGAGGCTAAGGATGCTATGCCTATCTCACAATTGGCCGAGAACATGAAGAATGCTTCCACTTCGGCAAAAAGGTCTGCTGAAACTCAGCCAGCAGAGTCCCAGAAATCAAAGAGGCCGAGGTCTTCTTCTGGGACGACTTCAAAGTCCAAAGTGCCCAATGTCCCTTGGACACTTGCAATTACTCTGGAGAACAAGCCAGTCTTGGCTAGTGACAGCGCCGATGACATAAACATTGGCGTTGCACTAAGCATAGCCCTCCTTCTCCCAGGCGATCTTGAAAAGAACGCCGAGATGAGTGAGTATGAAAATTACGCGTTCATGCTCCAACGTTGTGCTCAAGTAAGTGTCTTCACTTGTTAACTTGTTTTATTCTCATCTCTCCATACTTGTAAATTTCTGTAATAACTTTTTGCTTTGTGTTCTTTCAGGCTATCCAGCATGCACACTCTTTCTCCATGCAATCCTTTGAGACCAGGGAGAAATTAAACGACTTGAAGAAGGAGTTTGCAGCTCTTCAAAAGATAAATAAAGGCCTTCAATCAAAAATGAAAAAGTTGGAAGATCAGGCTGAGGCTGCTACCAAAGCTCAAACCCTGGCCGAAGAAAAAGTTGACGCCGGGTTATAAAAATGTCTTTAAGCACAGAAGAAAGAGGCCGAGGAAAAAGCGGCCCAGGCCGAGAAGGAGCTTCAGCAAGCCTTAAAAACTAAAGAGGCTGAAATCAGAGAAACTAATGAAAAGGCTTATGCCCAGGGTATAGCCGATGTCACTGAAGATTACAAACTTCAAGTCAGGCAGGCATGCAATAGGGGATTTTCTCTGGGTTGGATGTCCCTGGTGAAAAAGCTTGATCTTCCTGCTGACTCACCTTGGCACAAGGCTGAAGCTATTCCTCTTCCCTTTCCTCCTGCTCCACCTCCAAGTCAGGCTGAGGAAGAAGTTGTGTCTGAATCCGAAGCCGAAGATGTGGATGAAGATAAAGATGATGAAGAGTCTTTGGTGAGAAAGCCTAAGGATGCTGCTGAGGTCAAGTCTCCTCCTCAAGTTGAGCAGATCCTAGACTTAACCCAAGACGAAGAGACTGAAATGGTGCCCAATGAAGCTGATCCAGTTCATATATCATCTGACTTTCTTTTGGCTAAAAGAAGTCTTAATAAGACACTTGCGGAGATCGACGCCGAGATTGCGGTAGATAGAGAGGCCGAGGTTTCTGTAGAAAAAGATGCAGAGGTTGTGGGAGAAAAAGATACCGAGGTGGTTCTCCCAGAGTCTTCCGAGGTCCTAGCCCAATCATCTGTTGAAGTCAAAGAATCTTGAAATGTCTTTTGTACTTTCTTCTTTTTTGTACTTTTGTTTTCTGAACAATGATGCGCCTTTCTTTGTCACTTGTAAACATTTATCTTTTACTGGGCTATAGTGCCTTTATTATATACAACTGCAACTGTTCTTCTCTGAATACTTTTAGTCTTTAATTTCTCCTTATTGTTTCTGTGTGGCTTTATACTTAGAATATTTTGCATGATTCACATAATTCCTCCTTTGTACAATCTTCTCGGGGTTACATACCTCGGGTATAATAACTGCAAATTTTACTTCGGCAAGACATTGACCTGCAACCTTTTCATAAATTTCAACAAGTATAAATACTATTCAATGTTATCTTTGCAAACTTTTCTGAAGTTTCAACGAGTGTTTAAATAGTAATCTCAATCTGTCCTATTTGTAAATTGCTACAAATTTCAACAAGGATTAACATATACAGTAAACTTTTCTCAAGTTAGAATAAGTATTAAACAATGATCTACTTGTAAATTGCTGCAAATTTCAACAAGGGTTTAAACAATTATATTTACCTCAACCTGTAAATTGCTGCAAATTTCAACAGATGGTTATATGTCGGCTTAACTTCAACTTGTAAATTGCTACAAATTTCAACAAGTGTTAAACATCTTTTTTGATTTATCCAATCAGTAGATTGTCATAACATTGGCTTCACTTCGACTTGTAAATTGCTACAAATTTCAACAAGTGAAGAGAAATAGATATCTCGGCTTAACTTCAACTTGTAAATTACTACAAATTTCAACAAGTGAAGTTAAGGAATCATCTCGGCTTACTTTTAACTTGCAAATTGCTACAAATTTCAACGAGTAGCAAGCTTTGTATCGGTTTGACCAACTTGTAAATTGCTACAAATTTCAACAAGTGGTAAACTTTGTTTCGGTTTGACCAACTTGTAAATTGCTACAAATTTCAACAAGTGGTAGACTTTGTATCGGCCTGACCAACTTGTAAATTGCTACAAATTTCAACAAGTGGTAAACTTTGTATCGGCCTGACCAACTTATAAATTGCTACAAATTTCAATAAGTGGTAGACTTTGTATCGGCCTGACCAATTTGTAAATTGCTTACAAATTTCAACAAGTGATAGACTTTGTATCGGCCTGACCAACTTGTAAATTGCTACAAATTTCAACAAGTGGTAGACTTTGTCGTCTCTCTGCCCCCAATGTGAACCTAAGTTTCACTTGGGTTCTCATTTTTTGTGTCTTTTAGAAATAATGTTAAGTATCTTAATCAATCATATGTGTTTGAAGAATTCTGAAAAGATTTTATTAACGATATCGGTCAAAAATAATGAATATCTCAATGATAGAAAAATTTCAAATTACAAGTGTTCCAGGGTCTTGGTAATGCTTTGCCCTCATTGTCTTCTAGCCGATAAGTTCCATTGCCAAACACCGAAGTAATTCTGTAAGGTCCTTCCCAGTTTGGGCCAAGCTTGCCCTCTCTGGGGTCTTTCTTGTTGCCGACGACTTTTCTCAAGACTAGGTCGCCGACTTGAAAATCTCTTGGGTTGACCTTCTTTTTGTAAGCTCGTAAGTCTTTGGTATATCGCAGTCGAATTGCAGCCTTCTCTCTTCGCTCTTCTAAAAGATCTAGATCTCGGGCTAAGAGTATGTCATTGGTCCCATTCTCAACTCCCTGGGTTCGGATCCCTAGGATGCCGATTTCCAGTGGAATTACTGTTTCTGTGCCATAGGCCATGGCAAATGGGGATTCCTCTGTTGATCTCCTCGGCGTAGTCCGATATGCCCAAAGTACGTTGGGCAATTCGTCTACCCACTTTCCTTTTGCTGCCTGTAGCCTTTTCTTTATTCCATCCAAAATTACTTTGTTGGATGCTTCTGCTTGCCCATTGCTTTGGGGGAAACTTGGTGTTGAGAAGTAATTTTTGATCTTGAATTTTGCACAGAAGTTCTTGATAAGTTTGCTGTCAAACTGTGTTCCGTTGTCAGCAACGATGGCTCTAGGAATACCAAATTTGGTGATAATATTTTTTCATATGAAATTCTTGACGTCCACATCTCGGATTTTGGCAAGCGGTTCTGCCTCTATCCACTTTATGAAGTAATCCGTTGCTACCAGCAAGTATTTTCTCTGCCCAGTTGCTTGGGGAAGTTGTCCAACCAGATCCATGCCCCATTGGGCAAACCATAAGGGTCGATATCGGGTTTAGGTCAAGAGTCGGTCGATGAATCAAAGGTGCGAACCTTTGGCATTGTTCGCACTTCTTCACATATGCTTCTGCATCTTTTTGCTTGTAGGGCCACAAATACCCCTAGGTAATGGCCCTATGGGCTAATGATTTGCCCCCAGTGTGGCTTCTACAAATCCCTTCATGAATCTCATATAAAAAATCTTCAACTTGTAAAGGATGTACGCACCTTAAAAGAGGTCCAGTGAAGGACCTTCTGTAGAGATATCCGTCCGCAGTCAGGCTGAATCTTGCCGACTTTAATCTGACTTTGTATGCCTCCTTGCGGTCTTCTGGCAGCTTTCCTTCTTTTAGGAATGCAACAATTGCATTCATCCAGCTTGGCCCCATGTCCACACACATTGTCTCTTGCTTTGCGTTTTGTGGTTCTATGCTCGGGCCCGACATGTAGTCGATCATAATTGTTCTTGTCTTTCCAGTTTGCATTGAACTTGCCAGGTTGGCCAACGCTTGTGTGGTCAAGTATCATCTCGGCTTACTTGGAGAAGTCGGCAGTTCTGAAATAACTCGGCCAATCTGATAACCTCTTTTGCATATGCCGACATCCTCTCGTCTCTGGCTGCAAATTCTCTTGTTGACTGGTTAACAATTAACTGTGAATCACAAAAAACTATTACCTCATCTGCTTGCCGCCATTTTTAGTCCTGCAATTAATGCCTCGTATTCTGCTTCATTGTTTGAGGCCTTGAACCCCAAACGGATGGATTGTTCTATTATTTCCTCATCTGGGGATATCAGCAGCACTCCTGCCCCCGCTCTTTGTCGGTTTGAACTTCCATCGACAAACAGTCTAAATGAGTCGCCGATGTAGATGCTGCAGGGTCTGAGCTTTTCTTTCTTTTGTTCCTTGGCCCTTAACTGGAATTCTCCTTGCTTGCTGGGACTTCGTGAATCTTGGCTCAACGGAGCCCGATGTTTGATGGATTCAGGTGTGAATTCTGCCATGAAGTCGTCCAAAACCTGACCCTTAATTGCTGTTCTGGGCCTGAACTCCAGGTCATACTGGCCCAAGGCTATTACCCACCTTGCAATTCTTCCTGTTAAGTCTCCTTGTTGTAATAAGGACTTCAGTGGGTGCTCTGTTAGCACTACAATCTTGTGTGCCTAGAAGTAGTGGTTCAACTTCTTTGAGGCCATGACTAGGGCCAGCATCAACTTCTCTAGTGGTAAGTACCTTGCTTCAGCGTTGGCTAAGGTTTTACTTACATAATAGACAGCCTTATGTTCTCCCTGCTCTTCTCGGATTAGAACTGCACTTACTGCGTGTTTTGACACGGCTAAGTACAAAAACAACTCTTCCCCAGGTTCAGGTGTGGAGAGAACTGGGGCCGTGGTCAGATACTTCTTTAGGTCGGCCAAAGCGGCCTCACATTTTTCAGTCCATAGGAAGTCTGCGGTCTTTTTACCAGGTTGAAGAAGGGTTTACACTTGTCTGAACTTCGGCTTATGAACCTGTTTAGGGCTGCGGCCCTTCCAGTGAGTATTTGAACCTGTTTCGCCGATGTTGGACTCTGTAGATCTAGGATGGCCTCGATCTGATCTGGGCTGGCTTCTATTCCCCTTCTTGTTACCAGGTAGCCTAGGAACTTACCTGATCCAACTCCGAACGTGCATTTAGATGCGTTGAGTCGGAGCCGATATGTTTTGAGTATTTCAAATACCTTTTTCAGGTCGGCAAGATGACTCTTAGGCTCCTTGGTCTTTACGACCATGTCATCGATGTAGACTTCAACTGTTTGGCCTATCAGGTGCTTGAACATTTTGGTTACCAGCCTTTGGTAGGTTGCTCCTACGTTCTTCAAATTTAAAGGCATCACCTGTAATAAAGACAGCCTTTTGGGGTGATGAACGCTGTCTTTTCTTCATCTAGGGGGTACATGGCTATCTGGTGGTACCCCCTATAAGCATCCAGGAAGCTCATTCTTCCATGTCCTGATGTGGCATCCACCAGTTGGTCAATATTTGGCAGGGGGAAGCTGTCTTTGGGGCAGGCTTTATTTAGGTTTGTAAAATCTACGCAAACCCTCCATTTACCGTTTTTCTTCTTTACCACCACAGTGTTTGATAGCCACGTTGGATAATTGACTTCTCTGATGGCCTTGGCGTTCAGAAGTTTGTCTACCTCTTCCTCCACAGCTTCGACGTGCATCAACGTCGGTCTCCTAGCTCGTTGTATTACAGGTTTTGCCGACCTGTCGACGTTCAGTCTGTGGCATGTGACCTCGGGGTTAATGCCAGGCATTTCATAAGGTGTCCAGGCGAACACCTCTATGTTTGTTCTTAAAAAAGCTTCCAGTTCTCTCTCTTCTTCTTCGGCTAAGCCTGAGCCAAGAAGAAAGAAGCGTTCTTCGTCGCCCTCCTGGATGAGGATTTTCTTTAGTGATTCCTCACTCTTCTCGGCTAGTTCCTTGCCGACATCATCTAGGACCTTTATGTCCTCATCTTCAATCTCTGCCTTTTCTGGTTCTCGAACATTGCAAGTAGTCTTCATTGCTGCCATGGAGCAATTTTTTGCCTGCAGTTGATCTCCTCTGACTTCTTCAATCCCATGTTTTGTTGGGAAGCGCAGTAGTTGGTGCAATGTTGAGGAAACTGCCCCCATTGCATGCAACCATGGCCTTCCCAATATGATGTTGTAAGGAGAAGGCGTATCAATCACGATGAATTCTGTCCTGATCTTCTTAGTACCGGCCTGTACTTCCAAGTTTGTAGCGCCAGGCCACGCATGCTCCATTGAAGCCGACCATCGGGCCATTCGATTGCTCCATATCGTCTGGGTGAAGGCCTAGCTCCTTGTAACATCTAACGTACATGATGTCGCAAGAGCTACCTTGATCTATTAGGATGCGTTTCACTTGGCACTCCCCGACCTAGAGGAATACTACCAAGGCATCATTGTGCGGGTGCTGGACCGTCTCTAGGTCAGCTTCGGTGAAGGTTATTATCGGTCCTTGGATCTCTTCAGGCCGATGTCTCTTTTCCCCGACTTGGTAGACATGCTGTAGATGCCTTACCCTTTGGGTTTCTCCTCTGACTTCATTCTCGTTAACCTTTGAGTGGATCACATTAACTATCCGAGGTCCTTCTGCCTGAGGTTGTGGAGGTGGTGAGGCTGCTGGAGCCTGAGGCAGCCTTGCATGTTCTTCTCTTGTTCTGGTTTCATCGACAAGGTCTCTCAGGTGGCCTTGTCTTACCAGATCTTTCAAGTGTGCCTTTAGGGCTCTGCAGCCCTGTGTTGTATGTCCGTTTTCATTGTGGTAAGCACAATGTCTGTCCATGTTTCTTCCCATGAACTCTCCTGGTTCCCTTGCTGGTGTTTTGAAGTAGGGCTGGCTCCGAATTTTTCCTAGGACTTTTTGAATTGGAATTCGAAACCCTGTTGTCACTGCCTGTTTAGCCCTTAACTCCATCTCTGTTTTACTGAATCTGTTGTTACTTCAGCCTTGCTTCAGCGAGCCGTTCTCTTTTTCCTATTTGACTTCCTTATGGGCCGATGTATCCTCCTCGGCTCGTGCATACTTTTCGATTCTTGCC
Organism: Camellia lanceoleosa; assembly: GCA_025200525.1. Classification (NCBI taxonomy): domain Eukaryota; kingdom Viridiplantae; phylum Streptophyta; class Magnoliopsida; order Ericales; family Theaceae; genus Camellia; species Camellia lanceoleosa. The sequence continues at coordinate 30,415,940 of CM045758.1, forward strand.
ATGAGCTCCTCCATGCTCTTTGGCAATGTCTTTGCCAAAGATTTTCGTAGTGAACAGTCATCTTTCAGGCCGTTCTTGAAAGACACGACCGCTACCTCCTGGTTGCATTCAGGTATTCGATTGAACACCTCGTAGTATCTTTTTGCATAGGCCCTGAGGCCTTCATCCTTCCTGATTTTTAAAGCCATTAGCGCGTCCACCCTTAATGGCTGTAGTTTGTTTGTTACGAACCTGGCCACAAACATCTCGGCCAGGCCTTCCCACGTCTTCACGCTTTCCTTTGGTAATTTATGGAACCAATCTGATGCAATCTCCCCAAAGGACGAGGGGAACACTTTGCAGAGTAATGGCTCATTTCCACTGTACAGCGCCATTGAGTTTAAAAATAATCCAACGTGGAAGTTAGGGTCTGACTTACCATCGTATATTTGAAACCTCGGCATGCTAAATCTTTTTGGTGCTTCAAATTTGTCCAGTTCTACCGAGAACGGTGTCCTCGGCTTGACGGGTGAGGTTACCTCGGCTTCAGCTTTATGTTCCTTCCTCTTGAGGTAGTTTCTCAAGTCTTCTTTACTCCTCCCCGGAGCTCGGCTGTCTTTGGACTTCAGTCTCTTCGGCACACTACTCTCGGCCTCGTGATGGGCCCGTTTTGATCTCTCTCCGTGGGTTGTGTCAAAGCAGAGCACCTGCCCTTGAACATTCCGATGTTCTCTGCATTCCTGATCCTTTGTTTGATACGTCCTCTGGGACTTCTCTTGCCTTGGCTTCTCTCGCCCGACCTCCCCGGAGGGCGGGTGAGAGTGCCTTTTGCTCCTGGAGTGTTGTGGTGTTTCAGGAATTATTTTCCTTCCTCCCTTCTGAGTATTAACTGCTGGAATTGGCATGTCCTGCAACGGGTATGGCGGCTGCATGACATTGTTTTGCATCATGAAGTTGACGATCGACTGCAGGTCAGCCAACTTATCTGCTAATTCTTTTACTTTCTCATCCCTCCGTAGGCACCTATCCCTCCATACCTGGAGGTTGTCTTCATTGTAGTATCTGCCCTGGTCTGTTTTCTTCGAAGTGTCGCCCTCCTGGACGACGTTTTTTCCCCCTGTGCCCTTGGCCACAGGCTTCTTTGTTGTGGTTGTCTCCTCCGACGTCAAGGTCGATAGGCCTGCCACTCCCAGCGGGAGCGTCGTCCCCAACCTTTTCATTTTGTGCGTTACTAGCCATCTATTCGTCTTTCTTTCCCACAGACGGCGCCAAATTGTGTGAGTGATTTTCTGATCACACTGCCCACCTTAGTGATTCAGCTGTAGAACACAGGCAGAATAGATGGCACCTGTTTGACCTGTAACAGAAAGAAAGGGCTCCGGCAGTGGTTCTTCCACCCGGGGGCACTCCGACGATCAAGTCAGTATATCTCTCAAAGATAATTAAGTATTCAACTCACAAGCTTGAGTATAAAAACATACTTTAGACCTATGGGGGTGCCTTTCTTTTATAGCCAATACAATCCTAGTCCCAATAGGAGCCTAACTCCAATGAACTTAGGATTATTGCTAATCTGGAACTCCCAATGGGTTCAGGACAAAACTCCCCTAGAGTTCTACCTTTATCCAAACTGAAGTCTTTTCCCAATCTAGGACTCCTGTCCTTTATCCGCTTATCTCGGTATTCTAACATCTTCGGAGATAACCTCAGCGACTTCGAGATTACCTCGGCATAACTTACCACGACACGTGGCACCTCGGCTGACACGTCGGCGTCACCCTGCCACGTGTTGGTACTCAGAAAATATATCCCCACACTTTCTATAGAGAACTGGCATATGGAAGCATGAAGCTTCTATCATGTGTAGAAATTTTGCATCCAGTATTCACACACATACATACTCCCATACGTATATATTTATTGAGAAATGCTTTGATCCACACACTCCTATTATAAGAAAGTTATAATTATTATTATTATTATTTATGAAATTAATTATGAATTGTTGTGGTGTAGATATTAAGGGTGCACCTCATAGTTATGACTATTTATGGTTATATTATAAATAATGTGGTTTTTGTTGCACTTTTTTATTGTAAGCAAAAACTTTTGCCTTTTTATAATGAGAGAAGTTTACATCATTTCTGTACGAGCAAGAAATAATCTTCTCGAATAATCTTGTTGATCAAGTTTGCACTCTTTCAAACGTCGTCGCTCTACTCCTTGAAAATACAAACGTGAGCTAGCTGGCGGGTGTGTGCCGGATACCTCTCCGATGCCTAAGTCAGCAAAATAGACAAAAGCTCTGTGTATTCGAGAATCAACGTTGTGATACCTGTAAATAGGTCATATCATGAGCTTTTGTAGGTTTTGCCTGGCATAGTCCTAGTAGGACTCTTTATTCCTCAATGTAGAGCCCCCCTAGGAATCATACTTCTGAAAGATAATGCCTATCCTTCAACACCCTCTTCACTACTCTAACCAAGTGAAATGGTTTTACTACGGTTGTATGATTGCACAACCAAGCTAACACCGCTATATTTAGGCGGCAACTTCAATCGTGCTTCACCTAGCTCAATCCTACCTTGCTTTTACAATTCAGCTTATCGCGTCCACATATGACGTCTTAGCTCGGTCACTGTTCAACTATACCTCAAACCGGAGTATATGAACCGAGCTATTTGCAACCATCTTTTCAACCGGAGTAATTGTCACCACACTTAGACCAAGCTAACAAAGCTAGGTCTAATCTGCGAAGCCCTTTTTACTACGGCCCACAAATCGGTCTACTATAATGATTGGGCCTAGCTCGGCCCTAAGTGCACATAAAAACCCTCTCTCAATTGCCCCTTAATCCCATCTATATCGCATGATTTGGGATTATTCTTCTCCAGCCGAGCTAGATACTTTCAAGCCAACCAAGCTCGCTCTCCACCGAGCTATCTATGAGGCCGGTCCATAAACGTCTTTTCAAGTGCTCTATACCTCTGAATCGTTTTCTCTTCCCTTGGACACGTGGTAGGACCCCATTGGCCAAGTATAGCTATCACAGCCGTCTTCGTACTTTGCAAATTTTGAACAGTCCCACCCAAATTCTTACTTTATAGAAAAAACCTCTTTTTTGAATAAAAAATACCACTGTTCATCTTCGTTTCTTGCCTTCTGAGTCTCTATCCTAGCCCCTGAAAAGCTCAGGTTGCTTTAAATTTCTACAAATTCTAACCTTCGCTCCTCATTTCAAGTCAGAAGTGACTCAAATTCTTTCTTTTTCTTTGTTTTTACTTTTGTGAATATATATAGTATAGAAATGCAAACACACGTTTTTCGAAATATATTACTATAGTTTTCACATAGATGGGTAAGAACTACTCAAACCCCAAAACCCACATAATAATACCCCAACTATACTCTTAACTGGGTTTACAACCAATCTGAAATGTGATGCTTTCGATCGAATATAACACCTTAACCGAACTAGGAACCAATTTGTGATAGGTGCAAACTCGACCGAACTAGGAAACCTTACCCAATAACCGAGCTAAAAGCTTGTGTCCTGATCGGGCTAGGGCCCTTAATGCTCAATGACCGGGCTAAAAACTCGCACTATGACCGAGCTAAAGGTTGCAACCCACTTAGCCGATCTAGAGTTTTTATCATTTGCTTATCCTTCTTTTTTAGCCCGGTTCAGTTGTCTGGGCATAACACTTTTCATTTTCACTTTGCAGACTTTGACTAGGTTTGGCCAGGCACACCTTTGCACGCTCAACCAAGATACTCAACGTCATCTCAACACCGAGCTAAGGTTCCAAGCTAATTTATACATAATTTAAGTGAAATGGGTAAATACAGGTTTTTAGTAAATTCCCCTAGGGCCATCGCCGAATTCTGCAAGGACTACAACATTCCTAATGATGTCCACCTTTCTTTAGTCGAGCTAGACACGACGTCCTGGGGAAAACCGGGCTTCGTCCTCTTCACCGTGATATCCATAGTTGAAGCTGGACTTCGATTTCCTGTTCAGCCACTCCTTTGTGAGTTCCTTAAGCAAACTAGACTATGCCCAACCCAGCTTAGCACCAATTCTTACAGAATAATAAATGGCGTCGCCGAGCTAAATCGCTGGCTTGGCCTCAACCTCGGTTTAGCCGAGCTTTTTCACCAATACTCACTTGGCTAGAACGAAGACGGTTGGGTATACTATTTAAGAATAAGGAGACGTCGCGAGAAAATAATTAAAAACACACCGGACAAAGACGTGAATGACGATGACTTTTTCTAGGTTTTTGGAAATTTTGAAGACCAGGAAGCCCAGATACTGGGCTACGGTATTAACTGGAATAAAAGCACAACCGGTATGAACACCTCGGCTCAATTTATCCATTTTTTGCCCTTGCTGTTTTTTAAGTTCTTCACCGCGCTTACCATTGGCATTTTTCCTTATGCAGACTTGAACCGGCTTAAGTCACAATATCAGTACCCCAACTTGGACGCTCTCCGCACCGTGCTTCGATACTGCGATCGAGGTTGGGTCGAGCTACTAAACTTCGAGTCGACCTACAGATATAGCGGAAGGAGGAAGACCAGGGTAACCGACTTTCTCCTTGAGCCATCCCCTAAACCAAATCCCACACTTCCTCAAATTAGGCTAATCTCACTAACAGAAGAACAAGAAATGGCCAAGAAAAGAGCCGTCAGAGCACTCATCACCGAAATAACAGCTCCAGCTGCTGGGGACCAAGCCGAGATCCCATAAGCTGGACAAACACATGAGGTCGTGGTAGCCCTTCCAACAGTCCGGGCCTCGTCGTCTCGGCCCAATAAGTATGCTCGCACCTCCACGACCGAGCCACGTCTTGTTGATGAAGATGACATCGTGCTCCCTCAATCCACACAACCAAGCCCAGAACCCGTGCGTTCTGATCAGGCTAGCCCTTCAGAGTGGGCACCAAGAGTGACTTACAAGAACCGAGCCATAAGAAACACAGATTTAGTGGTTGCAGAAAAAGACCACTCGCTTGCCTTCAACCTCGCCAAGAGTGTGTGCTTGCCAGCCGACATGGAGCATCACGATCATCTGACCGAGCTGAAGGCCATCCGCTCGGCTACAAAGTCGATGGTGTTGGTAAGTTCTTCCTCTGCTCGTCTTTCCAGTTCATATATCTGTTTGCACGGTTTTAACCACAATCGTTATCTCTCCTTTTACAGGCCATGCAGAAGAATCACGTTGCTCACAAGTGCATGTTGGAGCTACGTAAGACCACACGGTTGGCCGTGGTAGAAGCCAAAGCTAAGACGGCCAAACTAGGGGAATCCAAACAAAAAATGACCGAGCTACAGACTGAAATAGCGCGACTCACCAGTTGGTTAACTCGGCTGAAGTAGATAAGCAGAAGGCTTTGGCCGAGTGGAAAAATAAATATCTGCGCGAGCTGGCCAAGCTCGAGAAAAAGAAGGGTGCAGAGATCGTCGAGCTGCAGAAGAAGATAGAAGATGCAGAAAACTGTGGCTACAAGGAAGGAGAAGCCACCTACATTCTGCGGTGCGAAGCTTCGAAGGATATATTTTTTAAATGTGGATGGAAGGCAGCTGCAATAAAGCTCGATTTTGGCCAAGAAACCGAGGTCTTCCAGAACCCTCCTCTCTACTTCATTCCGAGTTACATGGCGGACTACGCCAATGCTATCCAGGAAAAATTGCTCCAAGTAGGGGAGGAAGATGAGGCATTCCCAGAACCAGAAAACGCCCCAGCTGCTACTAGTGACCCTAGTCTCCAAACTGCTCAGTTAGCTCAGGTGGATCTACCAGTGCCCATTACAGTTGAAGATATGGTACTGGCCGACCTACCTGCCAACACCGGGCTACCGAGTGGTGAAGCTCGAGTTGACTTGGATGCCGATTTGGATGACCTATTTGCTTGATCATGTATTTTCTTTTTTTAACTTTTTGAAAGAATTTGTAACTGAGCTACAGCCCCACCTCATGTAATGCAGTTCTGATTTTGAATGAAATCTACTATTTTTCCGTTCTTTTCGCCCGGTTCACATCCTGCTTGTGTTTGTTTCAACTTTAATTGGCATGTTTGGAAATTTTTTGGTTGAGCTAACCATCCTGGTTTATTAGCTTTTTAATCTGTGTCTTCAACCTTTTCCAACGTAGATCCTTATCTCGGCTGGAGAGACATAAATGTTGGTTATTCCTGCCAACCTCTACAGCCTAGATCTTTATCTCGGCTGAAGAGAATAGATGTTGGTTATTCCTGCCAACCTCTTTAGCCCAGATCCTAATCTCGGCTGAAGAGAGATAAATGTTGGTTTTTCTTGTCAACCTCTTCAGCCTAGATTTTTATCTTGGCTGAAGAGAGATAAATGTTGGTTATTCCTACTAACCTCTTTAGCCTAGATCCTTATCTCGGCTGAAGAGAATAAATGTTGGTTATTCCTGCAACCTCTTCAGCCCATATCCTGATCTCGGCTGAAGAGAGCTCAATGTTGGTTATTCCGGCTAACATTTTTCAGCCTAGATCCTTATCTCGGCTGAAGAGAGCTAACTTGTTTGGTTATTTCTGCCAAATTTTCTGATTTCCCCGTGCTGGTAATAACTGAGAACAACTTTTACAGTAGAAAGACTTATGCTGGAAAAGTAAACTACTTGCTTTATTTGAAAAAATGGAAAAAATTACAAATATTCTAAGAGAAAGCTAAAAATAAAATAACTTGAGATTGGCAGTGTTCCATGGACTGAGAATGGCCTTACTGTCTCCATCTTCTAAGTGATATGCCATTTTTCCCGCTAAACCAACCACTTTGTATGGTCCTTTCTAGTTAGGTCCCAACTTACCATTTCCGGGTACCAAAGTGTTGCCCATTACTTTGCGTAGTACCCAATCCCTGATCTTAAATTGCTTTGGATGCACCGTTTTGTTATATTTTCTGGATAACTCCTGCTGGTATGAAGTAATGTGAACTAGAGCTCTTTCTCTTCTCTCTTCTACATGGTCGAGTTCCAAGGCTATGGCCTCTCCATTTAAGTCTGGGTCAAAATTTTCACTTCTAATAGTAGGGAGGCCTATTTATAGTGGGATTATTGCCTTCATGCCATAAGCCAAGGAAAAAGGCGTTTCTCTAGTTGATCGCCGAGGTGTGGTTCGATAAGCCCACAAAACATGAGGAAGCTCCTTAGCTCATTTGTCTTTTGCTCTCTCCAACCTTTTCTTTAAACCATCTAGGACAACTTTGTTTGAAGCTTTTGCTTGGCCATTCGCTTGAGGGTATGCAGGCGTAGAGTTGTAGAATTCTATCTTGTATTCTTTTCAGAAGCCCCTGAAGATCTTGCCATTGAACTGAGTGTCATTGTTGGATATTAGAGCCTTTGGTATGCCGTATCATGTTATGATATTCTGCCAGACGAACTTCTTAACATCTTTCTTCTTTATTGATGCGAGTGCTTCAGCTTCCACCTATTTTGTAAAGTAATCTGTTGCTGCGAGAAAGAGCTTTATGTTACCAAGTGCTGTTAGAAATGGTCCTACTATGTCCAGGCCCCACATTGCGAAGGGCCATGGGCTAGTAAATGGTAGAAGCTCTCTGGCTGGTTGGTGTATCTAGTGTGCGAACTTCTGACATTTCTCGCACTTCTTGACATACTTCTCTGAATCTGCCTGCGTGTATGGCCACCAATATTCTTGTGAGATGGCCCTGTAAGCCAATGATCTTCCCCCTTGGTGGCTTCCGCATATGCCTTCATGTATTTCGAACAAGAATGCTTCGACCTTGCTAGGATGGACACATTTCAAGTAAGGTCCTGTGAAGGATTTTTTGTATAACGCCAATGATGAAGAGAGCCAAAATTGCTGTGATTTTGTTCTTATCTTGTTAGCCTCTTTCTTTTCTTCGGGTAAGATGCCGTCTTTTAAGGATACTATAATGGGATCCATTCATGAAGGGCCTAGTTCAGCATAACATACCTCAGCTACTTCGGGTTCTTCAATGCTTGGTCTGGGTAAGAAGTCGATCAGTAATGGATGTGGGATAGATGTATCGGCCATTGAAGCAAAACCTGCTAGTTTGTCTGCTTTACTATTTTCTTCTCGGCCGATCTGCTCTATCTGCACTACTTCGAACTTCATGATCTCCTTTCTGACTAACTCCTGGTACTTAGCCATCCTCTCATCTTTCGCCTCATAGTCGCCTGATATCTGGTTTACTACCAGCTGGGACTCACTGTAAACCATTAGTTCGGTGGCCTTCATGAAAAGTGCTGATTTTAGGCCTGCTGAAAGTGCTTCATACTCCGCCTCATTGTTTGATGCTGGAAAGCCAAGGTTAATTGCTTGTTCTACTATTAGGCTATCTAGTGAGATAAGGACTATGCCAAGCCCTGCATCGTGCCTATTGGATGTTCCATCCATGAAGAGCTTCCACATCTCTCCGACGAATAGTTTCCAGCAAGTAGAGGGGTCGGATGATGTCTTGGGGTCTTGCATGTTGGTGATGTTTTCTTCCAAGTCCATGCCTACTGTTGGGGTTTGCTCTTCGCTATCTGACTGCCCCAAGTTTTTACTTGTTGATGAGTCATTACTGAGAATAGCATGGTCTGTCCCTTTCTCGCTGTCTTCAATCCTGTAAGGCTTGCAATGTGGTTAGGCATCCTGTATTAGGGGCTGCGCAGTTCCAACGGCACTTTTCCTTTTTTCTTCGGTCGCGTTGGTCAGGTTAATTGGGCAGATGTGATAGCTTCCTGGTGTGAACTCAGCTACAAAGTCCGCCAAAGCTTGAGCTTTTATTGCAGTTCTAAGTTGAATCTTGATATCAAACTGTCCCAGCTCTACGGCCCATTTCAAGATTCGTCCAAAAAAGTCTGCCCTCTCAAATAAGGCTTTTAAGGGAAAGGCTATTAAGATGATTATGGTGTGGGCGTGGGCGTGGGCGTGGGCGTAATGCGACAACTTCCTTGAGACCATCATTAAAGCTAAGGCCAGCTTTTCCAATGGTAGGTACCTGGTTTCTGCGCTCAGTAAGATTTTGCTAACATAGAAGATGGGCAGGTGTTGGATTCCTTCTGCTCTGACCAACACTGCGCTAACTGCATGCTGGGAAACCGCCAAGTACAAAAAGAGCTCTTCTCCTGGCACTGGGGTTACCAATAATAGAAGAGAGGTCATGTAGTCCTTCAGGCTCTCTAAGGCGCGGTTTCATTCTTCATCCCACTCAAAGTTGGCTTTTAAGGCTTGAAAGAATGGTCGACATCAGTCTGACAACCGACTTATGAATCGGTTGAGTGTGGCTGCTAGGCCAGTGAGATGCTGCACTTCTTTAATTGTGTTGGACCTTTTAAGATCTTGGATTGCTTTGATATGAGAGGGGTCTGCTTCTATACCTCGGTTGGTCACCAGGAAACCTAAGAATTTGCCTGATCTAACGACGAATGCACACTTGGATACGTTTAGACGCAACTTGTTCTTCTTCAGAATTTGAAACATTTCACTGAGGTCCCTGAGATGTTCCTTCTCATCCTTGCTTTTGACCACCATGTCATCTATGTAAGCCCCATTGTTCTGCCTAACAATGGTTCAAACATTTTGGTGACCATCCGTTGGAATGTTGCCCCTGCGTTCTTTAAGCCAAAGGGCATGACCTTGTAACAATACAACCCTCTAGGGGTTGTAAATGATGTGACCTCCTGGTCTGGTTCGTACATAGCGATCTGGTGGTAACCTCTGTATGCATCAATGAAGCTAAGTCGATTGTGTCCTGCAATCAGGTCTACCAGTTGGCCTATCCGTGGGAGGGGAAAACTATCATTTGGGCATGCTTTGTTGACTATTTTGTAGTCCACACAAACACGCCATTTTTCGTTCTTCTTTGGCACTATAACAATATTGGAGATCCACCTGGGATAGTGCACTTCTCTGATGGCTCCTGCCTCCAGGAAGTTTCCTACTTCCTCCACCACTATCTCCGCGTGGTGGAGTGCCGATCTGCGAGTGCATTGTATAATTAGTCTGGCAGTTGGGTGGACATTGAGTTGGTGACAGATGAAGTTTGGGTCAATGCCAGGCATGTCGCATGGTGTCTAGGAAAACACTTCGATGTTAGAGGTTAAGAATTCCATGACCTCTATTCTCTCAGTGCTGGACAACGACGAGCCGAGCAAAAAGAAATTTTCTGGGTTCTTTTCATCTATCCTTACCTCTACCAAGTCTTCCACTGCCTTCTGTTCGGCTGCCTTGCCAACATCTGCAAATAGTTCATTGCTTTCTGGCTCTTCCACTATCTGCACAAACCCTTTTGTAGTATGGTTTCCATTTACTGTGACGAAACATTGCTTCGACATGATTTGATCTCCTAAGACTTCCTCAATCACGTCGGTTTCGTTGGACAATCGTAATGCCTAATGGTAGGTTAATGCCACTGAGCGCATGGCATATAGCCATGTCCTTCCCAAGATTATGTTGTAAGTGGATGGGACTTTCAATACCCAGAATTCCACCTGTTTTGTCATGGTTCCTGCTTTGATTGGGAGGATTATCTTGCCGACTGGCCACTCTGGCATCGAGTTGAATCCAACAAGTGGAGATGTCGCGGGTGCCAAGTCTTTGTCCTCCAATTTCAGCTGTTTGAAAGTCTCATAGTACATTATCTCACATGAGCTTCCTTGGTCGATCAGAATCCGCTTGATGTCAAAATTTTTGATGCCTAAAGTCACCACCAGTGCGTCATTGTGAGGGCAATGTAGCCTTGCTAGATCCTTGTCTGAGAAGGATATAACATTCGTAGCCTCTGTTTTGCCCTTCTTGATGGTAGACTGTGCACTCAATACCTCCCTCAAGTGTTCAGCCTTTTTGATCATCCCCTCAGTTCACATACTTGCTCAGGTTCGATGATCCCATATATGACGTTAATCATGCCTTGGGGTGGACCGTCGTCTGGCATCTCGTTTGATTTGTTGTGGTCCTGGGGGGCTGGCTTTGTTCCTCCTTCTATGTACTAGTCTAAGTGCCCAGCTGCCACTAACTCCTCCAGATGTTGCCTCAATGGCGTGCAATTTTCAGTACGGTGCCCCTTTTCATCATGGAAGGTGCAACGGGATCTCTCGTCATAGCCTTTTTGTGCTTCTCCCAACTTAGCTGGCCACCGGACGAAAGGTTCATTGCGTATCTCACTGAGAATCCAATAGATAGGTTTATTGAATACTATGGTGATGGCATTGTGAACTCTTAAGTTCTTTTTTTCTGGGTCCTCTGTGTTGGCTCGCCTGCCGCGCCCATTCCTGTTTGGCTGTTTCACCGTGTTGACTTTCATTGTAGTCTTTTTATCTGGCATTGCTGCTATGCCAGCTTTTGCTTTAGCACGGGCGCCATCTTCCTCTACTCGGATGTGTTGATGTACTTTCTCCATTAGGGCCTCCATCGTGAGGGGTGGCATCATTGTTATTGAGTCCCTTAATTTGTTTCTGACTGGTAAACCCCATTTATATTGTGCAATGACGAGATTGGTAGGGCAATCCTCAATCTGGTTGAAGGTCTCCCAATAGCGACTGTTGTAAGACCTCAATGTCTCTTTTTCGCCCATGTCAATAGAGAGTAACTGGTCGATCTCCACTAGTGTTTTGGTGTTCGTTCTGAATCTAGTCACGAATGCATCTGCCAATTGTGCCCATGAGGCGATGCTGCCTTCTAGTAGCCTTTCGAACCAGGTTAAACCAAGGTTGCCAAGGCTGGATGGGAACATGATACACATTAGGGCCTCGTTTCGCCGGTATACTGCCATAACCTGGCGAAAGTGCATGTAGGGATCCGTCTTCCCCTCATAAGAAATGAATTTGGACTGGTGGAAGCTTGAAAGTAGTGGTGCGTTCTCTATTGCCGGAACGAATGGCGAGCTCTGCAACCTTCCTAATACCTTATCTGCTGGTTCGTAAGCAAGGTGCATCATCGGTATCCCTATCTCGACACTTCCATGTGTCCTATGGGCCAATCGTTGTAGTGCTGAAATTCTGCATGGGTCGTGAGCCCTGGTGTCCTCCTTCCATCGGGCCCTTTCCTCAAGTACTGTCCGTAAGTCGGATGATCTAGGCAACTCCGAGTGCCTAGACGTCGTTTGGTGCGTATGTGAAGGGCGATAGTTGCTTCTCTCTGTATATGACCTTTCAGTTCTCGTTCTCTTAGACCTGGAATGACGAGTCTTAGAAGTCCTTGATTGAGTATCGCCTATTTTAAGGCTCTTACCTCCTGCTGGTGAGGGTGCGGTATGTCTGTCACGGTCTTCCGAGTGGCGAAGGGCGTGTTGCCTTTGCGCCCCTTTTCCTTTTATCTGGCGCTTCATTGTCTCAATGTCTGCCGCCATCCTTCTGATTAACTCGTCTTGCTCTCTCACGTGATCCTCCAGAACTTGAGGATCAAGTCTCCGCCTCTGCCTTTCAGGACTTTGAGAGCGACAGGGACTAGTGCCTCATCTCTCCATCGCATCCCTCTGAGAGTTCCATCGCTGAGGTTCTAAATCCGGCATGGGTGGGATGGAAGGTAAACCTTTGTGCCTCCCACCCCCCTCCGGGGTTTGCCTATCAACAGCAAACTGCAGCAAGTCTTCATCGTGCGCCATTGCTTTCAACTAGAGAGAACTTGGTCAAGAGGTTTTGTTCTTTGTCTATATCTCTTAGGCGACGCCAATTGTATGAGCACGAAATAATCTTCTCATATAATCCTGTTGATCAAGTTTGCACTCTTCCAAACGTCGTCGCTTTACTCCTTGAAAACACAAACGTGAGCTAGCTGGCGGGTGTGTATCCATGATGACTTATCACTAGATGGTGTGGCGGATGATGGAGAACGCAACTCATTTCAAATTTGAGAGAGAGAGAGAGAGAGAGAGAAATATTCAAAAAAATTAATGAATTAAAAAATAAATGGATACTATCCCACTGTATTATTTCTGATTTCAATAGTTTAGACACTTATAATTAATTACTCTTTTTCATTTCACGAATTATGTAAAAATAATTAATTAATTAATAATAATACATTATTACAAGTATACCACAAATTTCAATAATCACCAACACAAGTACAAGTTGAATTGTACAATTGCATAAATTTACTAGCTTTGAAGGTCAAGTAATATATTAACGGAGATTAATTTAGCCTCCGTTTGGGAAGTTGGTTAGATTTTTGACTTTTTTAGTTATTTTAGACTGTGCTAAAAAGCTGGCACCGTTTGGGAAGAAGGTTTCCAGGCTTTTTTTGGCTATTTTAGCCACAAAAAATAAAATAGGCTATTTTAGCCACAACAAACAAAATATCACATTAAACCCATAATCATTACACTCTTTTCTCACAAAATAACCTATTTTATTTTTTGTGACTAAAATAGCCCCAAACCTATTCAAACCTATCCAAACCCATCCAAACCCACTTGCCAAACCATGCCTAGTTAAAGGTTAATTGAGAGGGTAATTTATATGAAAGTTAGGCCGAACTGGGTAATGGGCCGTTATGGGCCACTGTACGAAGGGCTGAGTAAAAAGGCCATGAAGTTACTCCGGTCCAAGAGAGGCTTGAAGTTATTCCGGTCCTAAAGAGCTCAGTCACCGCAATCTAGACAAGTAGCTCGGTCGTACTATATCAAACCGAAGTGTTGAGATAGCCGTGTGATTAGATCGGTCGTTGCGATTTGACTGATGAAAGTTAGTCCGGTCCGAGCTTGTTAAAGTTAGTTTGGTCCGAGCTTGTTAAGGTTAGTTCGGTTTAAGCAGAAGAAACCGAGATACAAACTGTAAAATGAAGATTTGAGCTAAGCATAGTTCGGTCGTTTCTGCCTGTCTAGTATGGCAGTGTTATTTCGGTCGAATGGTAATCTGACCATGGTAAAACCATCTCACTTGGTTTAAGCAGTGAAGGGGGTGTTGATGGATAAGCGTTATCTGTCAGGAATGTAGTTCCTAGGAGGACTCTACCTGGAGGAGTAAGAGTCCTATTAGGATTGTGCCATACGGAACTTATAAAAGCTCACCTCATCACCTACGGAGAGGTAACACAACTTTGATTCCCGAATACATAGAGCTTTTGTCTATTTGTCTAGTTGGCTGACTTAGGTATCGGAGAGGTTTCCAGCGCACACTCGCCGGCTAGCTCACGTTTGTGTTTTCAGGGAATAAAGCGACGACGTACGAAGGAGCGCAGACTTGATCAACAGGATTATACGAGAAGGTATATTTCTTTCCCGTACAATTGGCGCCGTCTATGGGAATTCAAACAAGAACAAAACCTCTTGATCAAGCTTTTCCTCTTTAGAATTAATGGCACACAACGAAGATTTGCCACAGTTCGCCATCGACGGGCAAACACCAGAAGGGGGTGCGAGGCGCGAAGGCCTACCTTCTATCCCTCCTATGGCGGACTTGGAGCCACAAAGACAGAATCCCATGAGGGATACAAGGGGGAGAAGGTGGACTAACAACCCCTGTCACTCTCGTTCACAGAGTCCAGAGGGACAAAGGCGGAGCATTGATCCTCAAGCTTTGGAGGATCGCGTCAAGAAGCAGGACGAATTGATATGACGGATGGCAGCGGAGATGGAATCTCTAAAGCGCCAGATGAAGGGAAAATGAGTGGCGACAGGAGAGAGGCGTACAAGCAAGACGCCCCCTCGCCACTCGGAAGATCGTAATAGGAATACCACACCCTCACAAGCAGAGAGTAGAAGCCTCAGGACAGGCGATACCCAATCCAGGTCTTCTAGAACTCGTCACTCCAGGTCTGAGAGGACGAGACCTGAGAGGTCGTACACTGAAGGAAGCACCTATTGGCCCTCACATACGCACCAAACAAGATCCAGACAGATGGAGTTGCCTAGGTCATCCGACTTACGAACCGTGCTCAAAGAAAAGGCACGATGGAAGGAGGACGCCAGGGCACGCGATCCACACAGAGTTTCTGCCTTTCAGTGGTTGGCTCCTCGGACGCATGGAAGCGTCGAGGTTGGAATGCCAATACCGCGCCCTGCCTACGAACTGACGGACAAGGCATTAGCAAGGTTGCAGACCTCGCCGTTCGTTCCGGCGATTGAAAACGCGCCCCTACCATCAGGCTTCCTTCAGCCCAAATTCACTACGTATGAGGGAAAGACGGACCCCTACTCACACTTGAGCCACTTTCGCTAAGTCATGGCTGTATACCGGCGAAACGAGACTTTGATGTGCATCCTCTTCCCATCTAGCCTTGGCGACCTAGGCTTGACTTGGTTCGAAAAACTTCCAGAAGGCAGCATAGCCTCCTGGGCGCAATTAGGCGAGGCGTCAGAATAAGGTTCAGAACAAACACCAAAACCCCGGTGGAGATCGACCAGCTACTCTCCATCGACATGGGCGACAAGGAGACCCTTATATCTTACAATAGTCGCTACTGGGAGACCTTCAACTAGATTGGGGACTGCCCCACCAATCTCGCCATTGCACAGTACAAAAGAGGCCTTCCAGTCGGGAACAGACTAAGGGACTCAATCACCATAACGCCACCCTTCACCATGGAGGCCCTGATGGAAAGAGTGCATCAGCACATCAAGGTGGAAGAGGATGGCGCCCGTACCAAAACAAAATCTGGCACGACCGTAATATCGGAGAAAAAGGCCTTAGCAAAGGTCAATGCCGTAGACCGTCCGAGCAAAAACGGACGAGGCAGGCGAGACAACGGAGAAGACCAGAATAAAAGATGGTTGAGAGTCCGCACTGCCATTACCACGGTATTCAAAAAGCCAATCTACCGGATTCTAAGCGAGATACACGATAAACCTTTCGTCAGATGGCCTACTAAGCTAGGAGAGGCTTAGAAAGACTACGACAAAAGGTCACGGTGCACCTTCCATAAAGAAAAGGGGCACCGCACTGAGAATTGCACGCCATTGAGGCAGCACCTGGAGGAGTTGGTGGCAACTGGTCACCTGGATAAATACATTGAAGGAGGGACACAACCAGCCCCCTAGGACCACAATAACCCCAACGGGACGCCAATCGACGCCCCACCCCAAGGCATAATCAATGTGATACATGGAGTCTTCAAACCTAAGCGTGTATGCGAGCTCAGAGGGTCAATCAAGAAGGCTAAGCACTTAAAAGAGGTACTAAGTGCACAACCTACCATGAAAAAGGGGAAGACAGAGGCCACGAACGTCATGTCTTTTTCAGATAGAGACTTAGCAAGGATATATTGCCCTCATAATGATGCCCTGGTTGTCACTCTCCGAGTCAAGGATTTTGATGTCAAGCGGATTTTGATTGACCAGGGTAGTTCATGTGAAATAATGTACTACGAAACATTTAAACAATTGAAGTTACAAGATAAAGACTTGGCACCTGCCGTATCTCCCCTGATTGGATTCAACTCAATGCTAGAGTGGCCAGTCGGCAAAATAATTCTTCCAGTTAGAGCAGGAAGCGTAACGAAACAAGTAGAGTTCTGGGTATTGAAAGTCCCTTCCACTTACAACATCATCTTGGGCCGAATATGGGTACATGTCATGCGATCGGTGGCGTCATCTTACCACCAAGTAATGCGGTTTCCCAACGAAATCTGGGTAATTGAAGAGGTCTATGGAGATCAGATTATGTTCAAACAATGCTTTGTCATGGTAAATAGCAGCCGCGCTGCCAAAGGATATGTTCATTCGGTGGAAGAACCTGAGAGCAATGAACTGTTCGCAGATGTCGGCAAAGCAGCTAAACAAAAAGCGGTGGAAGACTTGGTAGAGGTAAGAATAGATGAAAAAAACCTGGACAAGTTCTTTTTGCTCGGTTCGTCATTATCCAGCACCGAAAGGTTAGAGGTCTTGGAATTCTTGACCTCTAACATCGAAGTGTTCGCCTGGACGCCATACGACATGCCAGGCATTGATCCAAACTTCATTTGTCACCAACTCAATGTCCACCCATCCGCCAGACCAATCATTCAACGCACTCGTAGATCGACACTCCACCACGCTGAGATAGTGGCAGAAGAAGTAGGAAACCTGTTGAAAGCAGGGGCAATCAGAGAAGTGTACTACTCAAGATGGATCTCCAACACAGTTGTAGTACCAAAAAAGAATGGCAAGCGGCGTGTCTGCGTCGACTACAAAACAATCAACAAGGTATGCCCAAAAGACAGCTTTCCTCTACCATAGATAAATCAACTGGTAGAGTTAACAGCAGGGCACAACCGACTTAGCTTTCTGGATGCATACAGAGGCTACAATCAAATCGCCATGCATGAACCAGACCAGGAAATCACATCCTTTACAACGCCAAGAGGACTGTATTGCTACAAGGTCATGCCCTTTGGCCTAAAGAACGCAGGGGCGACATTCCAACGGATGGTCACCAAGATGTTTGAGCCATTGTTAGGCAGAACAATGGAAGCTTACATCGACGACATGGTGGTCAAGAGCAAGGATGAGAATGACCATCTCAAGGACCTAGGTGAGATGTTTGAGATCTTGAAGAAGCACAAGTTGCGCCTCAATACATCTAAGTGTGCGTTCAGAGAAGGATCTGGCAAATTCCTAGGCTTCCTGGTGACCAATCGGGGTATTGAGGCAGACCCCTCTCAGATCAAGGCAATTCAGGATCTGGAGAGGCGAAATTCAGTAAAGGAAGTGCAGCATCTCACCGGCATGGCAGCTGCACTCAATCGGTTCATAAGCCGGTCGTCAGACAGACTACGACCATTTTTCTATGCTCTAAAAGCCAAGTTTGAGTGGGACGACGAATGCGACCGCGCCCTGGAAAGCTTAAAAGAATACATATCTTCTCCACCACTACTTGTAACCCCAATTCCTGGAGAAGAACTCTTCTTGTATCTGGCAGTCTCGTAGCATGCAATTAGCGCAGTGTTGGTCCACGCAGAAGGAATCCAACATCTGCCCATCTATTATGTTAGCAAGACATTGCTGGGCGCCAAAACGAGGTACTTGCCACTGGAAAAACTGGCCTTAGCTTTGATGATGGCCTTAAAGAAGTTGTCGCATTACTTCCACGCCCACACCATAGCTGTCCTCACAGCCTTTCCATTAAAAGCTCTCTTTGAAAGGGCGAACTTTTCTAGGCGAATTCTGAAGTGAGCAGTAGAGTTGGGACAATTTGACATCAAATTCCAACCCAGAATCGCAATAAAGGCACAAACTTTGTCAAACTTTGTCGCAGAATTCACCCCAGGAAGTCATCATATCTGCCCAGTCGACCTGACTGAAACAACAGAGCTAGGGATGGAAGTTGACGTCGGAATAACGCAACCCCTGGTACAGGTTACCTAGTCAAGTCCCAAGGCAGACCAGAACAAAGTAAGGGAGGAAGAAGCAAACCAGACTACACCAAGTCAAGACTCACCAACAAATAAAGACTTGGTACAATCAGATTACAAGGGGCAGACAGCAGGCATGGACCATGAGGAAGAAGACACCAGCAACATGGTAAACTCCAAGGCATCATCTGATCCCTCCACTTGCTGGAAGTTGTTCGTCGGAGAGATGTGGAAGCTCTTTGTGGATGGAGCATCCAACCGGTAGGGAGTAGGACTTGGCATAGTCCTCATCTCTCCAGACGGCCTAGTAGTGGAGCAGGCAATCAACCTTGGCTTCCCAGCATCAAACAACGAAGCGGAATATGAAGCGCTTCTTGCAGGCCTCAAATCAGCATTCTACATGAAGGCCACCGAGCTAATGGTTTACAGCGACTCACAACTAGTGGTAAACCAAATATCTAGCGACTACGAAGCAAAGGATGACAGGATGGCCAAATACCAAGAGTTAGTCAGAACAGAGATCAAGAAATTTGAAGTGGTGAGGATAGAACAGATCGGCAGGGAGGAAAACAGCAGAGCATATGAACTAGCAGGCTTTGCCTTAATGGCAGATACCTCCATCCCTCATCTATTGCTGATCGACTACCTGCCTAGACCAAGCATTGAAGACCCAGAAGCAGAAGAGGTATGCTGCGCCGATCTAGGCCCTTCTTGGATAGATCCCATCAGACTGTTTTTAAAAGACGGTATTTTACCAGAAGAAAAGAAAGAGGCCAACAGAATAAGAGCAAAGTCGCAGCGATTTTGGCTCTCCCTATCTTTAGCATTATACAAAAAGTCGTTCTCAGGGCCCTACCTAAAGTGTGTTCATCCCAGCAAAGTGGAAGCATTCTTATTCGAGATACACGAGGGCGTATGCGGAAGCCATCAAGGAGGAAGATTATTAGCATATAGAGCAATCTCACAAGGATATTGGTGGCCATACATGCAAGCAGATTTAGAAAAGTATGTCAAAAAGTGCGAAAAGTGTCAAACATTCGCACACCAAATACACCAACTTGCCAGAGAACTTCTACCTCTAACTAGCCCATGGCCCTTCGCAATGTGGGGGTTAGATATAGTCGGGCCACTTCCAACAGCACCAGGCAACAGGAAGTTCTTTCTCGCAGCAACCGATTACTTCACAAAATGGGTGGAAGCAGAAACCTTGGCATCAATCAAAGAAAAAGATGTGAAGAAGTTTGTCTGGCAGAATATCATTACTCGATTTGGCATACCAAAGGTGCTAATATCAGACAATGGCACTCAGTTCGACGGCAGAATCTTCAGAAGCTTTTGTGAAGAGTACAAGATAGAGTTCTACAATTCTACACCGGTATATCCCCAAGCAAATGGTCAGGTAGAAGCATCAAACAAGGTAGTCTTGGATGGATTGAAAAAAAGATTATAGAAAGCCAAAGGCAAATGGGCAGAAGAGCTCCCTCATGTTTTATGGGCTTACCGCACCACACCTCGGTGGTCAACAAGAGAAACTCCATTTTCCTTAGCCTATGGTATGGAGACAGTAATCGCACTAGAAGTTGACCTCCCTACAATTTGAAGCGAGAATTTTGATCCAGACTTCAATGGCGAAGCCATAACATTGGAGCTCGACCTTGCAGAAGAAAGAAGAGACAGAGCATTGGTTCACAGTGCTTCATACCAACAAGAATTGTCTAGAAAGTATAACAAGACAGTACATCCAAGGCAATTCAAAATCGGAGACTGGGTACTGCGCAAAGTAATGGGAAACACCTTGATACCTGGAGATGGCAAGTTAGGGCCTAGTTGGGAAGGACCTTACAAAGTGGTTGGATTAGCAGGCAGAGGGGCATACCACTTAGAAGATGAGGACGGCAAGGCAATTCCTAGGCCATGGAATATTGTCAATCTCAAGTTATTTTTTTTTTAGCATTTTTCTTTTTATGTGTAATTTTTTCCTTTCTCAATAAAACAAGTAGTTTTCTTTTCAGTATAGGCGTTTTCTTCTGTAAAAGTTTGTTTTACTGAGTTAGGTGAGTTAGGGGCATTAAAAACACAGTTGGCCAGACTAACCAACTGCGACCCTTCCTAAAGCCCAGGATAAGGATCCAGGCTGCAGGACGTTTGGTCGAAACAACCAAACATTTTATTCTAAGCTGGCTGGAAAAACCAACTTAGGGGTTGGCTGGATTAAACCAACACCCATCCTAAGCCCAGGATAAGGATCCAGGCTGCAGGACGTTTGGTCGAAATAACCAAACACTTTATTCTAAGTTGGCTGGAAAAACCAACTTAGAGGTTGGCTAGATTAAACTAACACCCTTCCTAAGCCCAGGATAAGGATCCAGGCTGCAGGACGTTTGATCGGAATAACCAAACACTTTATTCTAGGTTGACTGGATAAAACTAACTTAGAGGTTGGCTGGATTAAACCAACTCTTATTATTCTTCAGCTGAAGTAAGGATATCGGCCGAAGTATGGTTGGCTGGATTAAACCAACTTTTAGTACTCTTCAGCCGAAGTAAGGGTATAGGCTGAAGAGTGGTAGGCTGGATTAAACCAACTCTTATTACTCTTCAGCCGAAGTAAGGGTATAGGCTGAAGAGTGGTTGGCTGGATTAAAACCAACTCTTATTACTTTTCAGCCAAAGTAAGGGTATAGGCTGAAGAGTGGTTGGCTGGATTAAACTAACTCTTATTACTCTTCAGCCGAAGTAAGGGTATAGGCTGAATAGAGGTTGGCTGGATTAAACTAACTTTTAGTACTCTTCAGCCGAAGTAAGGGTATAAGCTAAAGAGTGGTTGGCTGGATTAAACCAACTCTTGTTACTCTTCAGCCGAAGTAAAGGTATAGGCTGAAGAGTGGTTGGCTGGATTAAAACCAACTCTTATTACTCTTCAGTCGAAGTAAGGGTATAGGCTGAAGAGTGGTTGGCTGAATTAAACCAACTCTTATTACTCTCAGCCAAAGTAAGGGTATAGGCTGAAGAGAGGTTGGCTGGATTAAACCAACTCTTATTACTCTTCAGCCGAAGTAAGGGTATAGGCTAAAGAGTGGTTGGCTGGATTAAACCAACTCTTATTACTCTTCAGCCGAAGTAAGGATATCGGCTATGCAGTGGTTGGCCGAATTAAACCAACTCCTGGTACTCTTCAGCCGAAGTACGTATATCGGCTAAAGAGTGGTTGGCTAGTAAGCCCAATCAGATTGCCCAGCTAAGACCAGAATAAAGTATCTCAGCCGAAAAATATTGTGTTTGTTCAAATTACAATTAGAAAGCAAGCACAAACAGGAAAGTAAACCGAGATAACAGTTGGAGCAAAAGAATTCATTAAAAACTCATTACAAGTACAAGCATACAGATCAAATCGGAATAAGTGTTGAATACAAAAGAAGATTTTCATTGATCAAGTTCAAGGCAAATACAAAGGAGGGGCCTCAGCCCGGTTACAAGACCAAAAGAGAAGAAGAAAAATACTGAAAACAAGCAACAACAAAAGAAAGTACAGAATCAGTTGAACAGATCATCAAGATCAGCATCAATGTCAACACGAAGACCAGTTTCAGATGGTAGAGCAGTCTCGATTGGGAGCTCGGTGTCTATTGGAAGCACAGTTTCAGTCGTCAGGTCTTCTTCAACCGTTGTCTCCTACCGAGCTGATTGATCGTTGGCTTGTTCATTGACGACCGAGGTATTATTGGGCTCGGTATCTTCATCATCATCTGAACCTTGAAGAAACTGTTGTTAAACGGATGCAGCATACTCTGCCAGTGAGCTCGGTATGAAGTACTGAGGAGGATCGTAGACCTCAGTCTCAGGCTCACAACCGAGCTGTACCACGACTGCCCTCCAACCGCATTTGAAGAATAAATCTTTTGATGTCTCACATTGTTGCATGTAGAGGGCTTCCCTCTCCTTGAAGCCTTCAGCATTGGCATCATCCACCTTCTTGTTTAGTTCGGCGATTTCTGCATTTTTCTTTCCTTCGAGCTTGGCCAGCTCGCGAAGGTACTTATCCTTCATCACGGTCAAGGCCTTCTGTTTGTCAGCATTAGCTGAGGTAACTAGTCCGGTTAGACGAGCTACCTCGGCCTCTAGCTCAGCTGTCTTCTGTTTGGATTCTTTTAGCTCGGTGGATTTTTCTTCAGCTTCGGCCATGGCTTGCCTTGCTATTTTGCGAAGCTCCAACACACGCTTGTGCGCAATTTGACTCTTTTGCATGGCCTGAAAAAGAATACAAAGAAACTAATGACAAAACCGAACAGAAAGTTGGAAAAATTAGAGAGACAAGAGGAGCTACTGACCAGGATCATTGATTTTGTTGCGGACCGGATGGCCTTGAGCTCGATCAAATGCTTGTGATGCTCCATATCAGTGGGCAGACATACGCTCTTAGCCAGGTTGAAGGCTAGCATATGGTCTTTGTCAGCCACCACTGAGTCAGTATCACAAATGGCATGGTTTTGGAAAGTCATTCTTGGAGGCCATTTGGAGGAGCTAGCTCGGTCGGCACGCTCCGGTTGTGGACTTGGTGGAGAGCTTGGTGAAAGACTGACTTCATTTTCATCAGCAAGGCGTTGCTCGGTTTGGGTAGTCCGGGCGCGCTTGCTTGGGCGTGATGAAGAAGGTTGTTGAGAAGGAAGGGTCATCACGGTTTCCTGAGTTTGGTTCGGTGGTGGTACCTCGGCTCGGTTTGTCTCGGTTAAAAGGGCCCTTACTCTGTTTCTTTTGGCCATTTCTTTTTCAGTAGTTAGAGGGACTAGGTTGATTTGAGGCAAGTTGGGGTCCGGCTCAGGGGAGGCTTCTAGTAAAAAATTTGTTACTCTGGCTTTTCGTTGGCTACTGTATCTGTACGTTGGTTCGAAGTTTAATAGTTTAGCCCAACTTCTTTCGGGGTATCGTAGTGCGGCACGAAGTACGCCTAAGTTGGGGTAACTGTATAGTGATTGAAGATGGGCTGAATCTGCAAAAAGAAGACAACTATTAGTTCGGTTCAGAAATTGGAAACCGAAATAAAACAGAAGCTTGCAATAGAGCCAAAGTAATTATACCGGGTGTTCCTTTATTCCCGTTTCTACTGCGGCCTAGGATCTGGGCTTGGTAGTCTTCAAAATTCCCAGATACCCAGAAAAAATCGTCATCATTCAAGTCTTTGTCCGGTGTGTCTTTTATTATTTTCTCTCGGCGGCAGCGTATTCTTAAATAATAGACCCACCCATCTTCTTTTGAGCCTATGGATATTGGTGGAAGAGTTTGGCTAGGCCGAGATTAATACCAGCACAGCGGTTTAGCTCGGTTATACCATTTATTATGCGGTATGAGTTTGTGGAAAGCTGGGTTGGGCATATCCTAGTTTGCCTAAGGAATTTACAAAGTAAGGGCTGTACAGGGAATCTAAGGCCGGTTTCTACAATGGAAATGAGGGTGAAGGGAACAAAACTAGGGTTTCCCCAAGGTATGATATCTTGTTCGGCTAAGGTAAGATGGACGTCGTCAGGAATGTTATACTATTTTCGGAATTCGGCCAGGCCACCAGGTGTTTCTACTAAAAACCTATATTTACCCATTTTTTCTTAAATTATGAATAAATTATACTTGTGTTAGCTCGGTCGCGGAAGTGGGCTAAGTAGCTCGGTTGAGCGCTCAAGAAAGTGCCTGGGCAACCTAAAGTCTGCAAAGTGAAAAAACAAAGGTGTTAAGCACAGACCGTTGGACCGTGCTAAAGAGAAATAAAGGCAAGATATATCAAATCTTAATTCGGCTATGTAATGCTACGTGTCTTAGCCCGGTTTTGAGCAAGGGTTTGGTTATCTCGGTTTGCACTAAGGATTTGGTATCTCGGTTTTTACAAGAGGTTCGTTATCTCAGTTCATGCAAAGGTTTTTAGACCGGTTGAGCCTCTAGGGGCAGCACTCTTAGTTCGGTTTCAACTAAGAATGCTGGTTTAGCCCCAGGTTATAGCTCGATCATGAACAAGGCTTTCAAGCACACTACTGTATAGACCTAGTACGGTTCAAATGGCTCGGTTAAATTGGGTGAAAAGCTGGTTTGACTCGTTACAACTACAAGTATAGCGTAAAAAGATTAGTTCGGTTGAGCAGTCCGGTTAGACTGACATCAACCACAAACACCTTCATATTTCGGTTGGTGTTTCATTTTGGATCAAAACTAGTGTTTCTCATGTTCTTTCTTGAATTCAAATGGTTCTATTATTAAGTTTTTACAGAAATATACAAGACAAAGCAAATGGAAAGAAAGTGTTTCACGAAAACACAAACCTAAAGCTATGGATTAAACAAATGCAAAAACAAGGAAAGCAAGACAGATTTGAATAGCTTACCAAGTAAAGAGGAAGAAATTGAAGATGGAAGCAACGGCAGCAGCAAAACACGAGCTTTAAAAATTACAAGGTTGAAGAGCAATGGAGGTTCGAAGAGAGAGAGAAAGGGTTGAATAGTAAGGTGAATAAATTTGAAAGAAAAACGAAAGGGTTTGTTTTGATGAAAAGACCTAAAGGCGAGAACTGTTCAAATTTTGCAAAGTACGAGGGCGACATGACAGCTGCAGTAGGCCAATAACAGCCTGCCACGTGTCCTTAGAAGGGGAATCAATTCAATCACCACAGCTGAAGGGACGTTTCGACCAGACAAATCAAATCGGTTGGTTTGAATTTAGCTCGGCTGGAAAGGCTAAATGGGTTTTTTAGCTCGGCTGGAAAGGCTAAATGAGTTTTTAGCTCGGCTAGAAAGGCTTAAAAGTTTTTAGCTCAGTTATAAGGCTAAAATTGTTATCTCGGCTGACAAACAGGTAATCCCTGTCATGCTACGCAGATGGAATTAAGGGGCAATTGAGAGGGTAATTTATATGAAAGTTGGGCCGAACTGGGTAATGGGCCGTTATAGGCCACTATACGAAGGGCTGAGTAAAAAGGCCATGAAGTTACTCCGGTCCAACAAAGGCCGTGAAGTTATTCTGGTCCAAGAGAGGCTTGAAGTTATTCCGGTCCTAAAGAGCTCGGTCACCGCAATCTAGACAAGTAGCTCAGTCGTACCATATCAAACCGAAGTGTTGAGATAGCCATGTGATTAGATCGGTCATTGCGATTTGACTGATGAAAGTTAGTCCGGTCCGAGCTTGTTAAAGTTAGTCTGGTCCGAGCTTGTTAAGGTTAGTTCGGTTTAAGCAGGAGAAACTGAGATACAAACTGTAAAAGGAAGATTCGAGCTAAGCATAGTTCGGTCGTTTCTGCCTGTCTAGTATGGCAGTGTTATTTCGGTCGAATGGTAATCTGACCATGGTAAAACCATCTCATTTGGTTTAAGCAGTGAAGGGGGTATTGACGGATAAGCGTTATCTGTTAGGAATGTAGTTCCTAGGAGGACTCTACCTAGAGGAGTAAGAGTCCTATTAGGATTGTGCCACACGGAACTTATAAAAGCTCACCTCATCACCTATGGAGAGGTAACACAACTTTGATTTCCGAATACATAGAGCTTTTGTCTATTTGTCTAGTTGGCTGACTTAGGCATCGGAGAGGTTTCTGGCACACACTCGCCGGCTAGCTCACATTTATGTTTTCAGGGAATAAAGCGACAACGTACGAAGGAGCGCAGACTTGATCAACAGGATTATACGAGAAGGTATATTTCTTTCCCGTACATTAATCATTGTAAAAAAATAAATGTTAATAATTTATTTCCTATTAGAGGGTTTTTGGACATTCTTTGCATACTTAATAATTCTTATAATATCTGTAAATAATCTTTATCTATTGACAAAAAAAAATTAAAAAAATAAAGGTCAATTAACGTTTAATTGTCAAAAAAAAAAAAAAAAACTTTGTTACTAAAATAGGAATAAATGATTTTAAAATTTTGCTGATTTGAATCTTGCCTTCAAGTAAAATTTAGCAGACCTCATTATTTCTGCATATAGTAGACTCTGCATTTTGTAAAAATTATTTATCTTGTGTGACGCTTTGTAAAAATTATTCAGTATGATGTGCGACACGTGGCCATACATTGGTGTGGGGGCGATACCAATAAATGACCAATAGGATTGTAGAAAAAAACAAGAGAGAATTACAGGTAAATGGGAGAATGTTAAAAAATTATCAACAAGTGATACTTGAATTTCCACAACTTTTTAATTACACTCCATCACAGGCACGCTTGTACTCCTCTTGTTTGTAATTTTTTTCTAACTCTCGTCTACATGTAATTTCTTCCAAAAAAAAAATGGTAAAATCAAATTAACTGCTAAATTTTTTTTTTAGTCAACTTTTTGTTTAAGTTCTAAATTTGTTACATTAATACTTGACAACGATATTAGATTTAAATATTTTTTGTGTGAGTGATTTTCCGATCACACTGCTCACCTTAGTAATTCAGCTGTAGAACACAGGCAGAATAGATGGCACCCTGCTGTCCTGCAAAGAAAAAGAAGGCTCCGGCGGTGGTTCTTCCACCCGGAGGCACTCCGATGATCAAGTCAATATATATCTCAAAGATAATCAAGTACTCAACTCACTAGCTTGAGTATATTAAAACATACCCTTGGGGGTGCATTTCTTTTATAGTCAATATAATCCTAGTCCTACTAAAAGCCTGACTTCTATAGACTCCAATTCTGTACTTACTTTGGACTCTTCAAGAGATAAGGATAGACTCCCTAAGAGTGTTATCCTTATCCATCCTGAAGTCTTTCTTCATCCTAGGACTCTTGTCCTTTATCTGTTTATCTCGGATTCCGATGTCTTTGGAGGTAACCCCGGCCTTGCCGAGATAACCTCGGCATAACTACCACGACACGTGGCACCTCGGCTGACACGTCGGTATCACCTTGCCACGTGTTGGTATTCAGAAAATATATCCCCACATTTTTTATGTTTTGAAATTTTAGCATTATTATTGTTGTTTTTATTAGAATATATTTGTTAGCACTATAAATCTGCAATTTTTATTATTTATATAATTGCAGGACACGTGGCATTCTCTTATTCATTTGGAAGTTAAAAGAAGTTATAAAGATGATGGAGAATATGAAGGACAAAGTGGATGAGTGGAAGGACACATGGCAAGACAAGAATGAAGATGGAAGAGTGGGTAGTTTTAGGTGGTTATTGGGTAGTTATTGCAGGAAGTTTTTTCCTACAAATATTTGCCTATAAATATCCATTCGTGGCTACATTGTAAAAGATCCAGAACTTAAATCAAAGACAGTTGATTTCAATATTTCCTGTCATTTTCCTTATCTTAGGAGTAGTTTAACATAGATTTATATTTCGAAGCATTTATTTTCATGCACTTCCTTTTCGAAGCATAGGAGTAGAGGTAAGTAATTATTACTTTGATTGTTCACTCAATCGTCTTTATCCATCTCCCTTTCTTCTTTTAATTTTTCTTTTCTCTATACTTTGGCAATTTTGAAGTCCTCTTCGTTGAGGCGAAAGAACCGTCAACACAATCGCTTGATAATTGGCTTGAATTTAATCTGTAAGGATTTTTCAATCCCTTGCCGCACGCCAAGATTTATAATATTTTCCTTCGTAGGAAAAATAAGCCAACATTTTTTGGCACGCCCAGTGGGACTACCAAGTGTAAGAAATGACAAACGATTTGGATTTCGCCATTCAAACTTGTCAATTTGAAATATATTGGCGTGAAAGAAAAATTTTGGATCTTCAGGAAGAGATCCATTTTCTTGATGAAATAAACTTTCATCCATTACAATATTATTTGGTGGAAGAAAAAAGACACCATTTAATTGGAGAAATTCATCAACTTGATATGAAAATTCGCCAATGGAATGATGAGTTATCAACTCTCACTATCAAGTCTTTAACTGAGGCCTTAATGGCCGGAATTAGTGAATTTTTTTAGAATTTTTCCATGGTTGAAAATAGTAAAAGCAAAGAGTTGATTTCATCAGTGGCTCGGGGGGTTCAAGAGTCCGTTTTTAAAGAACCAAATTATGAAATTAACATAACGAAAGAACATATTTTTGAGCCAAATTTGGCTAAGAATGATGTTTCATACATGACTCGGGGGGTCCAAAAACCAATTTTTAGAGAGTCGAGTCATGAAAATAACATTCTTATAGGGGATTTTCATAAGCCATTAATGGCTAATATGGAAAAACAACCCACTTTGCCAAAGAATTATGAAAATCAATTCGGCGAAAGTCATGTTTTTAAACCAAACATGGTCAAGAATAATGAACAAGCCACTGTTCATGAATTCAAAATTTTTGACATTTTTCAAAATGTAAAAAAGTATGAATTTTCATGGTTACACTATACCATGACTTTTGGTGTTCAAAATCCTTTTTGGATTTGTGGTTCACATCAAAATATAATTCTGATGATGTGGCTAATAAAATTAACAAATTGTTCTTATGAGTTCGAAACACTAAGAACAAGGGATGACCATTTAAAATGCATGAACTTGGCTAGAAAAAGCCTGTGCATTTAAATAAATGGTTGAAAATGGCTTATCTTTTCAAATTGATGGCCAGTTGTTTGTATGTACACAATCAAAGCATCAAGGATACATTCGAAGCATCAAGAGTTGTTTCGAAGGTTGATTACTTCACCTTCAAAGCTGTATAAAGTTTTGAAGATACATTCGAAACATCAAGAGTTATTTCGAAGGTTGATTACTTCACCTTCGAAACTGTATAAAGCTTTGAAAACTTTCGAAATGTGTACATCTCTTCAAATATATGTAAAATGACAATTAATTAGTTGTCGAATAATGCCTATTTTTGGCATGATAAGTTGGTTCGAAGAACAACAGTTTTTGGTGTCTTTGAAGAATTAATAATTGGTTCGAAGTACAAAATTAATATTTTCATTTGAAAAATCTAGAAAACACCTAGATGTTGATTTGTGATTATGTACCAATTTAAAGCAAAATATAACAATCCCAATCAAACAATCAAGAGAAAGAGACACAAAGATTTTACGTGGAAAAACCACAATTGGACACCTTCCAATTGTGATAAAAACCACGAACATGACCACAAGAACAATCCACTAAGAAGATATAAAGGAATTACACAGGTATCACTCTCAATTATCTAGCGAATTCACAACGCCTAATTGAACCAACCTCTATATGCCTCTTCCAACCCCATCTTCAGCACGGAATTGTCTTTCTGATGAGCCACTCCGGATTCCCTCCAAAGCTTCAGGCTCGAATTCTTGAAATTCTGGCGAAGAACAACTCTCTCTTTTGTGTATACAAACAAACCTTTGATGTACTCTCTTTAAACCATGAGTTGAACACTCAATAAAACATCAAAGAAAAATAACAAAATATCCCCAGATATAAACCTTTAAGAACCAAAAAGAAGATCTTGAGGACTTCAATCAAATTACTTAGTTTTGGGAGAAAACCAAGTATTTATAGAGAACCAAAAGTAATCCAAGATTGGGAAGAAATCAAACTCCTTGAGAAATCCGGATTCTGAGGCTCGCTCGAGCGAAGATTTCCTGGCTCGAGCGAGGAGAGTAATTTTCATGATTTCTACTAGTGCCTTGGCTCGAGCGACGGATCCTTGGCTCGAGCGAGGAATACATTTCTTCAGGTTTTTGTATGGACGCAATCCTTGGCTCGAGCGAGCATTCCTTGGATCGAGCGAGCAAACCTTCGCTCGAGCGAGCTCTTCTTGGCTCGAGCGACCAATGGCAGATATGCAATTTTCAATGCAATTTTGCATTTTGCTTCGACATGGTGGACCGCGGCTCGACCCCCGTAATAATCAGCGAAGTGGCAATCTTGAAAGCATTAACACCACAAACTTCTCTGCATGGCTCGATTCGGGTTTGGATTTGCATCTAATAAACTCATAGCCTCACTGAAATAAAAATGCAAATAAAATTACAACTCAAAGGAGTTTTGTCAAACGGGGTTGCCAACAATAAAAACCTAACATCATTAATTATGTACGAACCAGAACATACAAAATTTGAATAACCACAATGTTGGCCAAAAGTTGCTTCGAAGGCCCTTTTGCCATAATTTTGCAAGCTTCGAAGCACTCCATCGTGCATTAACAGCTTCGAAGAAACAATAATGGTGGTTGTGAACCTTCGAAGCTTTGCCGAATATTTCCAAGGATGTAATTTGTCCTTTGTTGGCACTTTCAACTTTCGAAAGATGATTTTGGTTCTTTGTACCACCTTCGAAGCTTGTTACTAGTCCATAATAGTTAGCATTCGAGGCATCTAGTCATAATTTCATACTCATTCGAAGCACTTCATTGGTGCTATTACATCATTCGAAGCACTTTGTTGGTATTATTCGAAGCATTTTATTGCTTAGATTAATCATTTGCTTGGTTCGGCCCTTCAAAAATTCAAATAAAATCATTTTTAAGGGCCGCGGGGGGTAATGTTAGCACCATAAATCTGCAATTTTTATTATTTATATAATTGCAGGACACGTGGCATTCTCTTATTCATTTGGAAGTTAAAAGAAGTTATAAAGATGATAGAGAATATGAAGGACAAAGTGGATGAGTGGAAGGACACATGGTAAGACAAGAATGAAGATGGAAGAGTGGGTAGTTTTAGGTGGTTATTGGGTAGTTATTGCTGGAAGTTTTTTCCTACAAATATTTGCCTATAAATAGCCATTCATGGTTACATTGTAAAGGATCCAGAACTAAAATCAAAGACAGTTGATTTCAATATTTCTTGTCATTTTCCTTATCTTAGGAGTAGTTTAACATAGATTTATATTTCGAAGCATTTATTTTCATGCACTTCCTTTTCGAAGCATAGGAGTAGAGGTAAGTAATTGTTATTTTGATTGTTCACTCAATCGTCTTTCTCCATCTCCCTTTATTCTTTTAATTTTTATTTTCTCTACACTTTGGCAATTTTGAAGTCCTCTTTGTTGAGGCAAAAGAACCGTCAACACAATCGCTTGATAATTGGCTTGAATTTAATCTGTAAGGATTTTTCAATCCTTGCTGGCACGCTCGCATTTATAATATTTTCCTTCGTAGGAAAAATAAGCCAACAATATTAATACTATACAAATATAAAAATTATACAGGAAATTTATACATAGGGATGCGTTAAGTTTTGATTTTGTCACTTTAAAATAAAAGACTCATCAAAATAACTTATATTTTTAAAAATGACGATATCATATTATTCTTATCATGAATTCTGTAAGCATAACATTTTATGTTGCAATAAAGATGTCGGTGGAATATAGAATGACAAATTTTCAAGTTTTTGACAATTTTTAATTTTTGGTTTGTGTTAATATGGGTGTCTTTTATAGACAAATTTTTGTTTTGTCCGAGTGTGATGGAGATTTTCAACAAGAAGCACAAAACTTGGAACGTTATGTTTATAACCTCTTATTTATTTATTTATTTATTTATTTTTTAATGTTAATGTGTGTCTTTTCTATATCTTGGACCTTGTCTTAAGCCTAGAATTGTCGGTTTTTTCAAAATATGCATATAAACTTCTAAATACGTGCCCCCAAAAAAGATATGCATATCCGTGATCTATGCATCATTAGCATATGATAAATGGTCAAGGCCAAAGGAGCACGATTTATCTAATACTAGCGTATGATAAACGATGAAGGCCAAAGGAGTTCGACAAGAACTAACGACAAAGAAATTTAGTTATTAGTAATAATTATAGGAAAAATAAAAGAAAAAAGATTCTTATCCCTAGTGATTCATCACCCCCACTATCCCCCAGTGCCACGTGGCACTGTGAGATTGGACCGGAAGATAAAAAATAAAAAAAAAACCAAACAAAACTGGCCACTCATGGGCTGTCACCTCACTAGGGGTCGACCCCCAGTAGGGGTATAAAGCAAAACTAAAAATAAAAAGAAAAATCATCAAAAAGTCCCTAATTAGTCCTATAATTTTTTATGATTGGTCATATTTGTTTTAACAACCTTATCCTATTTGAAATTCTGGTGTGATTCGATGGATGCTTCTACCCTTCTCCACTAGGGGACGCCATCTAAGGAAAATTAGATATAAGTTTTGAATTACATTTCCATTACTCTAATGTAATACTTAAACGTAATATTTTAACATAACACTTTAAAAAAACTTGTTAGTGTATTTTTTTCTAAATGTAATACTCCAACACTAAAAAACTCATACTTTTTTCAAGTGTAACACTTTAAGGTAATACTCCAACACTAAAAACTCCTCCAACGTCTAATAACGTAACACTCTAATATAATACTTCAAAAGCATAATAAATTAAAAAACTCTTTACTGTACTTTTTCTAGACATAATACTCCTCTAACGTAACATACTAAAAAACTCCTTAATATATTTTTTCCAAACGTAACACTCCAATGCTAAAAGTCTCCTTAATGTATTTTCTCAAATGTAATACTTCAACGTAACTCTCCAAATGTAACATTCTAATATGACAAGTAAATGAGTCATTACAAATCCAAAATAACTAAATAGATCACAAATATATATATATATATATATATGAAACTATATAGATCACAAGTTCAAAATATGAAACTTATTGATCAATCTGTAAAAAACAAAAAACAAAAATATAAATGTGACAGAGGAGTGGTCAATACGTAATGTGACAGAGGAGTGGTCAATACGTATTGATAATCATAGCACTAATTAATTTGACATGTTTAGTCAATAACATAAGGCTGGGTTGAAAATTTGATTATTTTAATTGACTTTTTATTTTTTTAATTATTTTAGTTTAATTAAAAAAGTTGTGTGTTGGGATGATAGTTAATTTTTCTTTGTAGTGAAAAAATAAAATAATTATAATTTAAATATAATATTTTATCTTATTAATTATTTTAACTAAAAAAAATCACGAATCCAACTTTCCAAAGACCCCATGACAAATATGACAAGCATATATCCACTTGCATCCTATAGACAAAATTTTTCATTGACTGTCTAGACAAAATGTAATATGTATATATATATCAAATAATTAAAAATTAAAACATAAATACCTAGGTTTATTGCTGGAGAACTATTTATTAGAGCATCTCTAAACCCTAAACCATATATATATATATATATCAATAATTAAAAGTTAAAACGTAAATACCTAGGTTTATTGCTGGGGAACTATTTATTAGAGCATCTCTAGTGAGTTTTTCTAAAAAGACATATTAGTTATTATAATTATGACCTATTTTACTCCATCAAACAGCTAGTTATTGCAAGGGCATGCGGTCCCTAAATCCAAATTTATATTTTGTTTGGCCAAAAGTACACTTTAAAATATATTGTTCATAAGGACAAACTTAGATAAAATGATCAAAATATCTACATATATATAATATATACTTACCTACTATATATAGGGGTGAGCAGCGGATATTCTGATTCGTCCAAACCGACCGAACCAAACCGATCCGTCACATTTTCGATGGATGCATAATGCCGAGTGGAGGGTTACAGATTAATTTTTTTCAATCCACCTAGTTTTGGATGGATGGTGGATTTGAGGTTCCTTTGGTTGCAACAGAACTACCAAACTGCGAGCACCCCTAGTAATTTGTAAGACTTTGTGTTTTCAATTTATTTAGATATTCTGTTTGTATTTTCAATTGAAAAAGAGTTTAGATATTCTGTTGTATTTTCAATTTGAAAATCCTTTTATCAAATGGCAAGTGTTGATATTTGGTATTTTTATATGAAAAATATAACGCTTAATTTTGTCATTTGTTTTAAAAAATCAAATTAAATAGTTTTTAAATAAAAAAAAAGTAAAGAAATAGTTTTGATAATGCATGATTTTTTATACATATTTATTATTGGTATTTGATAACTTACTTAATAATCTTTTGGTTATGTTGAGTTGAATTGTTATAAATAATAAAAAAAATATGTTGACAAGTTGTTAAATTATGTTCAAAATTTGTAAAAATTTAAATCGCCAAATTAATTCACATCCATCCTCCAATCTGTCAATCCGTTCAATCCGAATCCGTCAATCTAGTAGAGAGATACGGATTGATTTTTTCCAATTCTACAGACGGGTGGCAGATGGCGGATTAGAGGTTTTTCGGCCATAATCAAATCGCGAACACCTCTAACTGTATACATTCATTTCAAAACCTTACAATCTCAGCTCTCTCTCTCTCTCTCTCTCTCTTTTTCTTACTGTTCATCGCCACCACCGGCGATGGCTCCGACCTCCGACGACAACTCCATCGTCCTCCTCTCATTCTCTGGCGAATGTTCCCTCTCATTCTCCTCCTTCTCTTCCTACTGTTTCATCAGCTCCTAAAGCTCTTATTCCATTGTCAATCGCGAATCCTCCTGGCACGGTTTTAGTACCCAGGGTTTAAGCCGATCGCTCGATAAGATTGTCTGTGAGAAGACCTAGGGTTTGACTACTATAAAAATACCCAGGGTTTGAGCTTGTCTGTGAGCTTGTTTACGAGAAACGGCATCGCATCAACGCCACTGTCATTGGTCAGAAAACAAGATGGTCTCACCGTGAAGGAGTATCAGATGGTCTTATCGATTAGATTCAAGATACCAAATGGCCTCGTCGTCGAAGGAGTATCAGATCTCGATAACAACTCAAACCCTAGGCTGTTGAGTTTGAAGGGGTAAGTAATTGTCGGTAGATTCAAGGCAGACAAAGTCAATGAGCGTCGGAAACTCGATCCGAGCTCTCTCCTACTAGAAGAAGATTTTCAAGCTTGACGACCGCATCGGCGTCGCAATCGGGCTCACTATCGCCACTAGGGTTTTACCCAAACTCTCTCTCTCTCTCTCTCTCT
Organism: Camellia lanceoleosa; assembly: GCA_025200525.1. Taxonomy (NCBI): domain Eukaryota; kingdom Viridiplantae; phylum Streptophyta; class Magnoliopsida; order Ericales; family Theaceae; genus Camellia; species Camellia lanceoleosa. The sequence continues at coordinate 30,450,996 of CM045758.1, forward strand.
CTCTCGCCTTCTATCCTCCGTCGCTTCACTTCCTCCTTCCGATAGAAGAGATCGATGATATCTTGGTTTCTGTTAACAGTGATCGAAAGTTGTGTTATTAAACCTACAAAGGTGTATGTGTGTAAATTAAATGTATAAAATAAATAAACAATAAAATAAAATAATTTAGAAAATAATTATATAAATTATTTTCCGAATTAAATGCTTACAGAAAATAATGTCGAGGCTTGTGTTGGATACAATCTCCTTAAAGTAGATTTCGCCCTCGCTTCGGTGCTTCGAGTTAAAATGGCGTCTACTTTCCAGGATGCAATGACTAATACTTGATTTTACAGCACTATAAAATCAAGTCTTGCGAACCAAAAAAACATTGTAACTCTTTCTCTTTATTTCCCTAAGAATAAATATAGAAAAAATATAGAAAGAATATAGAGAAACACAGAGAGGAATAACGAATTTATGATAGGAAAAACTGATCAAATGAATTGCTGGAAGCAGCCTTTATATAGACAGATTGGTGGCTTTTCCGAACAGGTATAAAACCTGTTCAGACAGATTGGAAAGGCACCAACATATTTGAATCTGTTTGGGCTGTTTGAACTTAGACAAATCTGTTCAAATTGCTTTGAACATATACAAATCTGTCTGATTTTGGAATGAACAGGTATGAACCTGTTCGGGTTAGGAACTGTTTGGGTGGAAAAAATCTAGACCAAATTTCTTTTGAATTTTGATAACAAAATTAAAAAAATAAATAAATAAAATACAAAAGTTTTTGGCCTAAAAAAATAAGTATTGGGCCGGACAAGCCCAACCCAACCTCATACCACGCACCCGTGCCCAAGCCCAGCCCGCCCGACCGGACGGACGAACGACGACGTGTGCGTATGGTTTTAATTTTGGGTCCAATGGGTCTAGCCCACTACACTCCCATAACCTCACCCTTTCACAAACTTGGGTACCCTTTGGGGCCCATCCCAAGTATCCAATGCTAAGGTTTATAAACCCAAACAATTCCTCAAGTCTTTCCAATGTGGGACAAGCACATTTCACAAATGTGTAGGAAACCCATCAAAAACTAGTTCTACGAACCCGAAAACGCGCATTGAATTCTCATTCATCTGGAAATGGTTTTGAGCAACCAAATACATGAATTTATTCACTACGCGGCATTAAACATGAATCCACTTAGAAACGTCAAAAATAATGCTTGGGTCCCACCTTAATTAATGCTCAAAGTTAGCAAAAAAAAATGTAATATAAAAGTCATTTTCCAAAAATCCCTCACATGAATAGAATTCACGATAACGGACATGCAACAAAATGCAAACAAAGAAAGAATACATTAAGAAGATACACCACATCGAGATAGGTAGCTTTTGGCTTTGAACTTCCTCTAGTGAAAGCCTACCGAACTTACTGGCTAACTAGTGGATGCGATGCTTTGAACTGTTCAGCTGTTTGTGTAAGCCAAGACAATAAACTACACATAGTGTATCCTCAAGCACAGTTTGGTTCTTACAGTTGTGTTCATTTTGGCCCTGAACAACGCCTAGTAATTCATGAGCACTTCAGAGAATTTAGCCTTCTCAATTCTCACAGAACTGGCTCAGTTCACACTCATGTAGGTGATTTCTTATTAAGAGTATTCTGCTATATCCCGTTGGGATGTCCAAGCTATAAGAATCATTAAAAGCAAAGCTTATCCTACTAACGCTGCAGGTATTACTCTTCTTATCATAGAAATGGGTATGAGGAAACCTCCTTAGTGATGTGTGAAGTCATCCATAATTCGGTTGTCCCTTTGAACCTAGATCTTGGGATCTCTAATCAACTAGGTTGGGTTGCCGTTATGGCGACTTTTAAGTAATAGGCTTTAATCCCATTCCCCTCGATAAAATAGTACACTTACTCTCTGGCTAGCCCTCTAGTCAATGAATCCGCAGTATTCTGCTTTGACTTTACATATTCTATGGAAATTATTCCATGTGAGAGCAAATGCCTAACGGTATTATGTCTTCGACGAATGTGTCGAGATTTATCGTTATACATATGATTTTGTGTCTGTCCTATTGCTGCTTTACTATCACAGTGAATGCATATAGCTGGCACAGGTTTAGGCCACATTGGAATGTCTTCTAAGAAATTATGAAGTCATTCTGCTTATTCTCCTGTTTTATCTAATGCGATAAACTCAAATTCCATTGTCGACCTAGCTATGCGTGTTTGCTTGGAAGATTTCCAAGAGACTGCAGCACCTCCCAAGGTAAAGACATATCCACTAGTGGATTTTGAGTCTTTAGTATCCGATATCCAATTTGCATCGTTGTACCTTTCGAGTACTGCTGGATATTTGGTATAATGTAAGCCATAATTCTGGGTATGTCTTAGATACCTGAGTACCCTAATTATCGCTTTCCGATAATTGGACCCTGGATTACTTGTGTACCTACTCAATTTGCTTACAGCATAGGCTAAATCTGGCCTATTGCAATTCATTAAGTACATGTACTCTAATTGTGATATGCCTACACCTATATTTTTTGACAAATGAAGACTAATTTCAACAGTTGTTTTAGCAGAACGGTTGTCATGCTTTCTAAATTTATCCAGAATCTTCTCAACATAGTGAGACTGAGATAAAGCATATCATTTAGATGTTCTAGTAATTTTTATTCCTAGAATTACATCTGCTACTCTCAGATCTTTCATGTCAAACTTTTTGTTCAACATTTTCTTTCTAGGTTTGATCATGTCATTATTGCTTCCAATAATGAGCATGTCATCCACATAAAGACAAACTATGACATAACCTTTGTCTGTGCTTTTAACATAGATACATTTATCACATTCGTTTATCTTAAAACTATCCAAAAGCATAGCATGATCAAATTTTTCATGTCATTGTTTCGGAGCTTGTTTTAATGCATAAAGGGATTTGACAAGTTTACAAACCTTTTTCTCTTGGCCGGGAACTTGAAATCCTTCCGGTTGTTTCATATAGATTTCCTCATTTAACTCGCCATTCAAAAAAGCTATTTTAACATCCATTGGATGTCTTTCCAGATTCTACAAAGCTGCAATCGCAATCAGCACGTGAATGGATGTTGTTCTTGTCACTAGTGAATAGGTGTCAAAATAATCAAGGCCTTCCTTTTGCCTGCATCCCTTAACAACAAGCCTAGCCTTGTATTTATCTATTGAACCATCTGCTTTCATTTTTCTCTTAAATATTCACTTATATCCAAGAGGTTTACACCCTGGTAGAAGATCCACCAATTCCCAAGTATGATTTTGCAATATTAATTCAATTTCACTATTCACAACCTCTCTCCACAATGGAGCTTCAGGACTTGACATTGCTTCCTTGAAGTTTTGAGACTTATTTTCTAACAAGTATGTTAGGAAATCTGGACCAAATGATTTAGAGATCGTAGCCCTCTTGCTACGTCTAGGTTCATCTCCTTTATTATCATTTTGGTCTTCACTGCTACCCATAGCAGTATCAAAAGTTCTTTTATTTGAACTTTTCTCTTCAATTTCCTTGCTAGGAAAAATGTGTTCAAAAAACGATGCATTTATTAACTCAATAATAGTGTTTACATGAAAATTCGGATTTTCAGATCTATGAACTAAAAATCTATATGCACTACTATTATTGGCATATCTAATGAACACATAATCAACGATCTTTGGTCCTATCTTAGTCGTTTGAGACTAGGGACTGCCACCTTGGCCAAACACCCTCCATACTTTGAGGTAATTATAGGTAGGTCGTCGACCTTTTCATAATTCATAAAGTGTTTGATTGAGTTTCTTGTGGGGTACCCTGTTAAGGATAAAGTTAGTAGACAAAATCGTTTCCCCCCACAAGTTCTGAGGTAACCCTGAAATAATCAACATGGCATTCATCATCTCTTTAAGAGTTCGATTCTTTCTCTCAGCTACACCATTTGACTCAGGAGAATAGGGTGCAGTGGTTTGGTGAATAATACCATGTGCAAAACAAAATTCTTTAAATGGTGCATCATACTCACCACCTCTATCACTCCTCACTATCTTAATAGTTTTGCCAAGTTGATTTTCAACCTCAAGTTTATATTGCCTAAAAGCTTCTACGGCTTCATCTTTACTTCTCAATAAGTAAACATAGCAATATCGAGTGCAATCATCAATAAAAGTAATAAAGTACTTCTTACCTCCTCTAGTTTGAATAAATTTTAAATTACAAACATTTGTGTGAATTAAACTTAGAGGTTCAGTACTTCTTTTAACTTTATTAAATAATACCTTAGTGAGTTTTGCCTCAACACAAATCTCACATTTATGATTATAATCAAATTTTAAATTTGGTAAACATTCTAAAGCAACAAGTCTACGCAAAAAATTAAAATTAATATGTCTTAATCTACCATGCCATAAAAAATAAAACTCAGCAATATAAACAGAAGATGTGTTCTTATTATTAAAAGTCAAATTAGGTACAACAGTTATTACATTGAGCTTAACAAGCCCATCACTCATGTAACCTCACCTCACATGCATTCCACTCTTGGAGAGTACAACTTTATCATATTCAAAGACTAATTTAAACCCATTCTTGATCAACAATGACCCAGAAATCAAATTTTTGCGAATTTCTGGCACATGGAGTACATTGTTAAGAGTGAGTTCCTTCACCGAGGTCATTTTCAGCACAATCTTTTCTTGTCCTTCAACAGTTGAAGTGGAGGAGTTTTCCATAAAAAGTTGTTCCCTACTTTCCACCACTTTGTAGGTTGTGAACATCTTCTTATCTGCACAGATATGGTGAGTTGCTCCAGTATCCACCCATCATTCCTTGGGATTGCCCACCAAATTTGCTTCAGAGACTACTGCAGCAAGATTGATGTCTGCAACTCCATCGGAAAGATAAAAATCCTCGGCTATGTTGGCTTGTGCTAGCTTTTTGCTTGAACTCCCCTGTCCTTGCAAACGTGACAATTTTTAGCGCGATGTCCATCTTTGGCGCACACAAAACATTTGCCTTTGAACCTCTTATTGAACCTGTTGTTGATCCCTTTGTTAATCTTACTAGTGGATCCTTATTTGGGACCATTGCCATCATGTTTATGTTTCTTGTTGTTGAACTTTGACCCTTGTCCATATTCCACAACATTTGCTTTAGCCTGCATGACATGGTTTCCTGACTTCTTGTCGGAACCACGGTTTTCTTCCTCAATTCGGAGCCGCACTATCAATTCCTCCAATTTCATCTCCTTGCGCTTATGCTTCAGATAATTCTTGAATTATTTCCAAGATGGTGGCAATTTTTCAATGATTGCCGCTACTTGGAAAGATTCACTGAGAACCATCCCTTCCGCATGTATGTCATGGAAAATTAATTGGAGATCTTGAACTTGGCTAATAACCGTTTTGGAATCCATCATTTTAAAATCCAGAAAACGACTGACAACAAATTTCTGGGTACCGGCGTCCTTTGTTTTATACTTATGATCTAGAGATTCCCACGGTTCTTTAGCTGTGTTTTTCACACTATACACATTGTACAGTGTATTTCCAACCCATTGAGGATATAGTTTCGACACAGAAAATCACCATGTTTCCATGCATCAACTGCGGCAACCACTCGCCAGTTAGAGTCTCCCTCGTTTAGTGTCGATGCCTTTTCATGAGTGAAGCGAGCCAAATTCAATGTGGTAAGATAAAACACCATCTTTTGTTGCCATCTTTTAAAATCATTACCATTGAATTTTCTGACTTCTCCTCATGATTTACCAGTACTGCTGGAGTCATCACTGGCACAACAGGTGTGGGGATTTGAGTAATAACAGTCTCAATACTGCTAATTTCAGTTGTCATAATTTTGACGAAATAAAAATAATACACCAATCACAAATTTATACAAAAAAAAACGAATTTACACACAAAATAAACAAAATAATATTTTGTAACAAAATTTCAATGATAAATAGTATATTACTACTATGTTATCAAGAAATCATTAAACAGCATATTACTACTATTTAAGAAATTAAACAGTATATTACTACTATTTAATTTTCCAAAACAAAATATTTGTCTTTCAATCACAGAAATAAATAAAAATAATAAATCTACTTTAAGATTGTTATTAAACCCACAAAGGTGTATGTGTGTAAATTAAATGTATAAAATAAATAAACAATAAAATAAAATAATTTAGAAAATAATTATATAAATTATTTTCCGAATTAAATGCTTATAGAAAATAATGTTGAGGCTTGTGTTGGACACAATCTCCTTAAAGTAGATTTCGTCCTCGCTCCGGTGCTTCGAGTTAAAATGGCGTCTACTTCCCAGAATGCAACGACTAACACTTGATTTTACAGCACCATAAAATCAAGTCTTGCAAACCAAAAAATGTTGTAACTCTTTCTCTTTATTTCCCTAAGAATAAATGCAGAAAGAATACAGAGAAACACAGAGAGGGAGGACGAATTTATGATAGAAAAAACTGATCAAATGAATTGCTGGAAGTAGCCTTTATATAAGCAGATTGGTGGCTTTTCCAAACAGGTATAAAACCTGTTCGGACAGATTGGAAAGGCACTAACAGATTTGAATCTGTTTGGAATGTTTGAACTCAAACAGATCTGTTCGGACTGTTTTGAACAAATACAGATCTGTCCAGTTTTGGAATGAATAGGTATGAACCTATTCAGGTGGAAAAAATGTGGACCAAATTTCTTTTGAATTTTGAAAACAAAATTAAAAAAAATAAATAAATAAAATACAAAAGTTTTTGGCCAAAAAAGATAAGTATTGGGCTAGATAAGTCTAACCCAACCTCACATCACGCACCCGTGCCCAAGCCCAAGCCCGCCCAACCGGACAGGTAACGGCGTACGCGTGTGGTTTTAATTTTGGGTCCAATAGGTCTAGCCCACTACATCCATAACCTCACCCTTCTACAAACTTGGGTTCCCCTTGGGGCCCATCCCAAGTATCCAATGCTAAGGTTTATAAACCCAAACAATTCCTCAAGTTTTTCTAATGTGGGACAAGCACATTTCACAAATGTGTAGAAAATCCACCAAAAACTAGTTCCACGAACTCGAAAACGCGCGTTGAATTCTCATTCATCCGGAACTGGTTTTAAGCAACTGAATACATGAATTTATTCACTACGCGACATTAAACATGAACCCACTTAGAAACGTTAAAAATAACGCTTAGGCCCATCTTAATTAATGCTCAAAGTTAGCAAAAAATAAGGTAATATAAAAGCCATTTTCCAACAAGTTGATCGTCTTTCTTGAGCCTGTTCACTTTGATTTGGTAGTTTGGTGCCTATGTAAATGTTGGTGATGTCAAACATGGTGTTGGAGTCATTAATTCAATGAAGTCTATATTCAACAGATCTGAAGAAATGATTTTAACAAATACAATGGAGTCACTGCTAAATATGCTTTAAAGGAAGTATGCATTGTTGCGTGATTTAGATAAAAGCTTACAAGATATCGAGTAGCAAAATGAACAACATTGTGAACAAGAAATAGAGGAATTTAAGAGGAGAATCAAGTCTGGTAACATTACACTAGATGCTTCAAATATTAGGTTCTCAGATGAGGTACTTGATGAGCAAAAGCATGCCATCAGGATTGTTGATGAAAAGGTTGTTTTTTCAATTCTAGAACAGATGCAGAGCTTCAAAGCATTTGTTGAACAAATTATATATATATATATATATATATTTGTAGTTGTGGATGATTGTTGTTATTGTTATTATTGTTGTTGATGAAGAGATGGAACAAACAAATATGTTCAAAATTTCTTTCTGAATTTTTTTTTCTTTATTATATGTTGTTCTTGATGATTATAGTGAGGAAATAAATTGCAATAGATAGGGGGAGAGAGGTAAAGAGAAGAAAAGATTTGAGCAGATAGACAAAAAATTGGACAGATAAAAAATTTATATAGAAAAAAATTGAACACACAGACAAAAAAAATGAACAAATAGAAAATAATTAGGACAAATAGATGAAAAATTTGAACAGATAGAAAATAATTTTAATAGATAGTCAAAAAACGTCCACAGATAAATTAAGGAATAAAATTGAAAATAAAATGTCCTTCAAAATAAGTAAAAAGACCTTTCACCAAACTATTTCACAAATGGTAGACTCTCACAAATAAAAAAAATACACTAAACCTAATGCCTTAGACACTCTCTAAATTGGATTTATCACCAATTATCTCTTATTACAATATGTATTTTAATATTTTTCCTTTAAGCTAGCTATATTTGAAGAGCTATGGAAGGCTCTTTAACATTTTTTCTCTAAACTACCAATATTTGAAGAGTTATGGGAGGCTCTTTATATAGTTTGTGTAAATGGATGAGTAAAATAAATAATAGTGCTGAAGTACATAGATGAAAAAGTGATTAGATAAAATAAAGAGTATATTTTGTTTTTGCTTTTTTTTTTTTTCAAATTTTAACTGATTAAAAATAGGGAATGGCTTCCCTCCAGTCTAATCACGGACTGGAAGATACTTTTGGGCCCGTGGGAGCCCACCACGGGTCCCGTTTCGATAATCTAAACCGTTCAATATGTAAAACTCGTCGAGTACTATACATTTGTAAAAAACTATGTTGATCGGACATTGATAGCTATGTGATCAAATTAGTTTTGTATGAATAAAATGGACAGTGAAAAATAAATAGCCTTTGATTTGATCACATAATTATCGATATCCGATCTACGTGATTTTTTACAAGCATATAGTACTCGACAAGTTCTACACATTGAACGGTTCGAATTATCGAAACGAGACTCGTGGTGGGCCCCCACGGGCCTAATAGTACTCTTCAATCAACGGACTGGAGGGAAGCCATTCCCTTAAAAATAAAGGGATAAATTACAAATACAGCCCCTAAGATTTGCTTAAGATACGAATTGTCCTCTGTGGTTTGAAAAATTACAAATAGCTCTTTGTCAAAAATTTTTATTCAACAGAATCAATTGAAAAAGTAAAATTTATAACTGTTCACTTATACAATAATAAAATTATCTGAATTATTAATTGAAATAAAATTTTAACATTATTAAAAACTGTTAATTAATTTAATGATTTATTAATAAAAGAACCTATTTGATATGATTAAAAATCTTAGCAGACATAATGTAATTTCTAAAACTATAAGGGATAATTTGTAATTTAAGTAAATCCAGAGGGTGTGTTTGTAATTTATCCAAAATAAAGAGTATAATTGAAATTACTTATATATATATATACACACATGATAGTAGTTGAAAATGTCAAGTTAATGAAGGTAAACAAAAAAAAAAATATATTTAAAAAGGGAGAATTTTATATAGTTACAACATTCAAGATAAATAATGTAAAAATATAATGCTGTTATTTTTCATATCCTCTGTACTTCTCATCTCTCTTTATCCTTGTTATCATGAAACAAATGAAATTATCACATGAGTTTTAGATTGCCTTCAATTGAAAATGTACAAAAAAAAAAAAAAAAATTGTATTTAAAAAGGGAGAAATTTATATAGTTACAACATTCAAGATAAATAATGTAAAAGTATAATGCTGTTATTTTTCATGTCCTCTGTTCTCCTCATCTCTCTTTATCCTTGTTATCATGAAACACATGAAATTATCACATGAGTTTTAGATTGCCTTCAATTTCAACTGAATCGTCAAAAGCCTTACTTTGATGATTCAAATAGATTATCCATCTAAAAAAAATCAAGTAATCTAATCGTCATATTTATATAATTTCATCATATAAATTTTGTATTCTCAAAATCAATCGGATAGTCATGTGTCGATGATTATGAATTGCTTGAATTTTTTTTTAATAAAAGATTAAGATCTAAAAGATAAACAAAGCTTCCTTTTGAAAAATTGGTTTGTAAGCTATCTTGCCTAAAATAGTCACAAAAAATCAAAGAAAAAAATTTAACTTAATAAGACAAAATATCACATCCAATCCATAATCATAACATTCTTTCTTTTACAAAAAAGTTAAAAAAACCAAAAAAAACACCAAAAGCCCGACCCTTCCCAAACCAAGCTTTTTAATCCCTAACCAAAAAAGTCAAAAAGCCACACACTTCCCAAACGGAGGCAAAAACCCCCTTATCAATATAGGTCCGGTGATAGGTGCTCTGGCCTGAACAGTTGAAAACCTTTTTTTTTATTTCTAAAATATTAGAAAATATTCCCAAGCTCAGATGGAAACAATGAGCATAAAATTTGCTATAAGCATCATGGCACATAATATAATTGGGTGATTTGGTGACTATACATCTTTATTTTTATTTCTATTTCTATTTTTTCTCAAGAGTAGAAGTTAAAAACTCACTTTCCCAACTTCCAGAAAATCAATTTTTTTCAACTTATATAAGTTTTTTTTGCTTTACAAACTGTTTTTTGCTTAACAAACTAATAAACATAAGCTGCACCAAACAATCATATAAACAGCTCTAAAGCAACACAATATAAGGTCATAATCACATTTGGTTTGTTTTGTTTTCTATCCTTCAGCTCCTTAGCTATCCGACCTGCCTTGCATTCAATATATATAATCATCACATCCTGGGTCTGAGAGGTCCCAAGTACGTGAGTTGAGTTTCAACGTCGTGGGATAGTTTGGTTCTACTGTTAGTGTTAAAGAGAGCCGTGAGGAGCAAACCTAGTACGAGAGAACTGGGTTGGGCTCAATCTAAGGTGTACCGGTTGTTATGCCAATGGCATTGCCACACGACTATAACAGCATGAAAGAACTATCGCGCCAGGGGAAATCCTTCTCTACAATGACACCAAAGGAAAACACACATCCAAGAGCACAAGAAGACAGTGGGTATATAGGATTGACAACCTATTAATCTTAATATCAAGTAAATTGTTGTCAATCCTACAAGCCACAAGTAATTCACAAAGATAATCTGCAAAACATAACTGGTCAAGCATCCACCAGCAAAATTGAACCAAAACCCTCATCAACTATTAAATGAGACAAAAAAAGTTCCTAGCAACAGGAGAGATGTGAGCACCAAAGCTTATGAGTCACAAATTTTAAGCAAATACAAAATCAAACTTTCAAGTCCTTAACATAAATGTAAACAAAATTACAAAATTCCAAAATTCATGATTGGAGTAGATATATGGATGCCTAAGCACAAAAGTCCACCGTATAGTAGATCCTACCCTACACCTTAATAGCATACTTCCTCATAGGAAAGTACATCTCCTTCTTCTTCTCCCTTTCAGTCTTCAGTGATGCCTGTGAGAACAAAGCAAATGGGCAAACTTCAAAAAAATCTACAAGCCCTACATTGTTCCGTAATTTTACTACACCTTGCACAAATGTATACTGCAAGTTATATTGCAATTGGTGCCAAACCTTGTCTTGTGATATCAAATTAACAAGATCATGGAAAGGTATTTTTTGTTTCACAATCATAAATTATTACAAATCAACCAGGTAGCATTGTAAACATAACAAGAAAGATATGGTCAAAGAACATAATAGTGTGTAAAATTATACCTGATGCTTGGTGAGGCGTCTACGGATGGCTCTGGTTTTCTTGGGACGTAGATCAAGTGGCAAGTACTTCTTGTTCTTGTAGGCTTCCCTAAGAACAGACTTCTGTTTCTGTGAAATCACGGTCAACACCTGGGCAATGGACAACCTCACCACTTTTCTGCATTCATGCAAACATCAAAAACATACTTAGATATGTTTAAAAAACAAAAAACTTACTCTACATAAATGAAAGCTTTTTAATAAGGGGGGATATAAAAAAAGTGGGAAGGAATATAATTTCAAACTCATGAAAATACATGTGGTTCATGCACTAGATTTTTGCAAGCGGGTCTTGTACATACATGAATTTGCAATTATTTTGTCCATTTGACACCTTTTTATATTCCCCCTTCTAATAAAAACATTGTGAAATAGAGATCCAAAAGCACATAAAAAGCAAAGGTTCCCTTGGTTTTTCCAATTTTTCCAACCAAAACTTGCCCTCATTGTGATTTATGCACAATCTACATGCAGAACACTCATCATAAATGGAGATCGAAATAGAAAATCGCAGTTTTGAAGGTTGCATTTCATGATAAATCCATTTTGTACCATCACTTGTGGTGATGGCTCCAATTTCCAATAACATCCCATTTACACGATGATTCTGCATGTCCAGATGCAATATACAATGTACAATATTTTTGTAAGATGACAAAACACACCCTAACTTCACCATCAAATTAGTACCTAACGGAAGCTTAAAACTAAAATCCGTAGACAGAGAACCCAATTGCAATCCATCGGAACATAAGCATCAACAAAATTATCAACCATTTCTTTTCCTGTGTGTCACTTTTGGTTAAGTATATCCATCAACAATTTCATGCATTTATACTGAAAGACTAGTTAATAGCAAACAAGTCCCGACATTTCTGAGTATCAAATCAAGAGAAAATGACACAAAAGCAATAGAAACATAGAAAAAGAAAAGAGAGAACCAATATTACGAATGAGATCTATATATGTATAGAGAGAGAGAGAGAGAGAGAGAGAGAGAGAGAGAGAGAGAGAACGTACATCTTGGAGAGCTTGTTGGGAGCACCGCCAGTGACCTTGGCGACACGAAGAAGGGAGAGCTCAGCTTTGAGATCCTTCAACTGGCTCAGTAACTCCGCCTTCGATTTCTGTCTCAACTCATGAACCTTGATCCTCGCTGTAATACACAACAACAACATACACCATTGTTACCCAAATTCACACAACAACAACAATCGAATCAGAATACAAGAGTTCAGGGCTTCTTGTAGCTTACCCATGGCACTCTCTCTCTCTCTCTGTGCCTGCCTGAGACAATCCGAAGAACGAAACCCTAAAAAAGAGAGGGATTAGGGTTTCATTTCATCAGATTACATATATAGGTCTAGCCTATTCGCTTGGTTAGGATGGGCGTGTTCGGGTTAGTCCATTTACATGTTCTTGGACTTCTTTTAAAGCCCAGCCCAATTAACTATTTTTTTGGGGTTTCCTATACCAATGTATGATACATATGTTTGTGAACTTGAGTTTGTGAAGTGAAAGAAAAACAAAAACAAAATAGGGTAAAGTAATTAACGGTTTATTTGTTTGAATAGAAAATATTTTTTTATATTTGGTAGTAGTGGTAGTGAAATGAAGGTATAGATGGAGGTGATAGCATGGACGACTGTGGTGATGGCAACGATGATGGTAGTGGTGACTATGATGATAGTACTATGATGACATTGGTAAAATTTTGGTCCGCAAAACATTTTTCTCCTTTTAAAGGTATAAAATATTTTTTGTCCAAATAGGATTATTTTTCATTGATCATGGAAAATATTTTCCATTGACTTTTGTTTTTTTGTTGTACCAAACACTAGAAAGTACAAAAAAATATTTTTCAAAAAATATTTTCTATCTACATAAACAAAGCGTTAGATAATTGTCATAAAATCTATTCTTTTTGGACAAATTCAAAATCTAAACATAGCGTTGGTTCTTGTGAATTTTACCAAATTGTTCAATTAGGTAATGAAATTTGGATTTGGATGCTTATTCATATAAAGTTGATAGAAATTGACCATTCCTAACCAAGATCGGTGAGACACGAAATAACAAATAAGGAAAAAAAAAAAACGAATCAAACAAATCACACACACGAACACAATAATTTATGTGGTTTACTCCAAAATAAGGCTACGTCCACAACTGCGGCGGTTTTCACCATAATCAAAAAAATACAACTTTTTAAACCTAAAAGAGGCATCCCAAAACCTCATTAGACCCAGTGTTTGAGTGAACAGTACTTATCAGGGTCCACCGACCCAACAATCTCCCACTTGGAACCTAATAACACCACGTAACAACTCAATCTTCCTTCATCAATCTTGAAAAATTGTGACTGTCTTGCTCAACATATTTGCTGGATTCTTACTGTCTTGAATCTTCTCAAGAGACAAGACTCCATCATCTACAAGTGAACGAATGAAATGGTATCATAGTTGAATTTGTTTCGTCCTAGAATGAAAAGTCGGATTCTTTGTAAGATGAATAGCACTCTAACTGTCATTATACAAAATACGCATCTCTTGCGTCTTACCCAACTCTGCTAGGAAATTCTGTAACCGAGTCATCTCCTTCTTAGCTTCAGTAATAGCAACATACTCAGTCTCTGTTGTAGAAAGGGTCACAATCTTCTATAATTGTGAAATCTAACTCACTGTTGTACAACCCAATGTGTAAACATAACCAATAGTACTCTTTCTGTTATCCATATCACCAGCCAAGTCTACATCAACATAATCATGTAACTCGATGTCGGTTCGTCTAAAACAAAGTGTCATGTCTGTAATACCACTCAAGTATTTAAGGATCCATTTCACTGTCTCCCAATGCTGCTTGCTTGGATTACACATGTACCTACTAACCACTCCTACTTCATGTGCAATGTCTGGCCTAGTATAAGCAATAGCATACATTATGCTACCAATAACTGAAGCATATGGAACACATTCCATGTAAACTTGCTCTTCAGTCTTTGGAGACTACTATTTGGTATGTCTGAAATGGCTAGCAATGGAGTGCTCACTGGTTTTGCACTATCCATGCTAAACCTCTTGAGAACTTTCTTAACATACTTAGCTTGTGACAACTTCAAAGTACCATTTGCCTTGTCCCTGTGAATCCTCATACCAAGGATTTTGTTTGCAACTCCGAGATCCTTATCTCAAATTGGTAGAACAAGAGTTTCTTCAATCTTTTTATCTCTTTAATGCTAAATCCTAGAATAAACATATCATCAACATATAAGAGAAAAATAATAATATAACTTTTGTCAAATCTCTTGAAATAACAACAATGATCTGCTTGATATCTTGTAAAACCACTGCTATCCATAAACTTCTTGTACCACTGCCTTGGGGTCTGTTTTAAACCATACAAGCTTTTTCGAAGTTTGCATACAAATTCCTTTTGCTACGTGCTAAAAGACCTTGTGGTTGCTTCATGTAAATTTCCTCTTCCAAATCACCATGGAGAAAAGTCGTCTTCACATCCATTTACTCAAGATGCAAATCTTCAGCAGCCACAATTCCTAGTACCAATTTGCTAGTGGTCAACTTAACAACTGGAGAGAAAATTTCAATGTAGACAACCCCTTCCTTTTGTCGAAATCCCTTTGTAACCAATCTGACCTTACAGCATTTACTTTCATTATGTTCCTGTTTGACCCTGTATATATACTTATGCAAAGCTTTCTTACCCACTGGTAATTCAATCAACTGTGAATCTATTTCATCCTGCATAGCTAACTCCCCTTGAATCATCAACTTGCAAAACCTCATCATAACTTTCGAGTTCACCTACATCAAACAACAACAAATAATGTAAAGATGGAAACCAATGCTGTATAGGTTTAGACTCTCTTTCTAACCGTCTCAACTTAGAAGTAGGAGTACGTGGCTCAGTTCGTGGAATAAGATTTTTAGGATTATTCTGAATCCTACTATTCAAATCACTCTCACTAATCTTCTCTAACTCAACATACTCGTGACAAGTAACAAATTCAGATTCAGATTCAGTAGCAAACTTATCCTTATCTTTATACATTACTTTCTCATCAAATATGACATCTCTATTTCTGATTATTTTTTGATTTTTATCATCCTAAAATTGATAACCAAATTGATCAATGCCAAACCCAATAAAAGTACATTTAACAGATTTCGGATCAAGTTTACTTATATCAGTAGAATCTATATATACATATGAAACACAGCCAAATACTTTCAAAAAAGAAAGATTTACCTCTTTACTACTCCAAGCTTCTTCTGGTAACTCTCCATCCAATGAAACAAATGGACCATGGTTAATCAGATATACTGTAGTGTTAACTGCATCTACCCAAAAAAATTTTGGTAATTCGACATGTATTCTCATACTTCTAGCACGTTCATTTAGAGTTTTATTCATGCATTCTACAATGCCATTATGCTGAGGTGTCTTTCGAACAATCTTCTCCATTCTAATTCCACTTTCTGCATAATATTTTTTGAACTCATTGTCATCATATTTCCCTTCATTATCTGATCTCAAGTACTTAATTTTCAAATCTGTTTTAGTTTTTACCAAGGCTTTCCACTTCTTAAAAGTAATATAAATTTCAGATTTATGTTTCAGAAAATAAACCCATATCTTTCTCATTAAGTCGTCGATAAAGGTAACATAGTATGATGATCCTCCAAGAGATAAAATTGGTGTAGGTCCCCATACATCTATATGAACCAACTCTAACTTTTCTAACTTCGGTTTCCTGTCATCCTTTGAAAAACTGACCCTCTTTTGTTTGCCGAAGATGCAATCCTCACAAAAGTCAATGTTCATCGATTTCAAATCTGACAGTTTCCCTTTAGATGCAAGTACCTTTATCTATTTTTGACTTATATGTCCAAGTCTTTGGTGTCACAGATTTGAGTCTTCCTTCTCACTAGTAACTGCTACTGCATCCCTATTTTTCGCAGTCATGTAAAGGTTGCCGTCTTTTTTACCACAAGCAATAACCATGACTCCTTTGGTGATTTTCCACAAACCACCCATGAAGGTTACAACGTGACCTTTATCATCAAGTTGTCCAATAAAAATCAAGTTTCTTTTCAAACCAAGCACATGTCTGACGTTCTGTATCTTTCAAACAAATCCTTTTGGCATCCTGATTGTTATATCCCTTTTACCCACAATCTTCAAAGGTTCATCATCAGCTAAATAAACTTTCCCGAAATCACCACCAATGTAATTGTCCATGATTTCCCTCTGTGAAGTAGAATGGAATGATGCCCCAGAATCTAAAATCCAAGATTCAATAGGGTTATCAATACTCAAGATCAAAGCATCATAAATCTTATCCATTGTAGTATTAGCAGACTTCTGATTTTCATCACCTTTATTCTTATTCAATGTCGGGCAATCTCGTTTTAGATGTCCCTTCTTTCCATAGTTTCAGCAACTCCGCCACTCTCTAGTTTTTGACTTGTTTTTGTGTCTGGATTTTGATCGATTACAATTCGGCTTTCTCCCTACTGATCTTCCTTTCGCTTTTGTATTCAGGGCAGAACCTGATGTTTCCCCTAATTCCCTCTTACGAATTTCTTCACTCAGAATTAAATCTCGAATATCATTATAATTCAACTTTTCTTTCCCCAAAGAATTACTCACTGCCATTTCAGTATCATTCCAACTCTCTGGCAAACTAAATAAAAGAATCAAAGCCCTAACCTCATCATCAAATTTGATAAATACAAAACTCAATTGTGTTACCACAATATTGAATTTGTTCAAATGCTCAGCCACCGAAGCACCTTCTGTCATCCTCAAATTAAACAATCTACGCATCAAATAAACTTCATTTGAGGTAGAAGGTTTTTCATACATGTTTGAGAATGCCACTATGAGACCCGCTGTAGTCTTTTCCTTTGTTGTGTTAAACGCAACGTTACGAAACAACGTTAGCCGAATAACACCTAGCGCTTGGTGATCAAGAAAAGTCCACTCATCATCCTTTAACTTTTCTAGTTTCGTCCCTAAAAGGGGCTCATATAGTTTTTTCTGATACAAATAGTCTTCAATCTGCATCTTCCAAAATCCAAAATCTATGCCATTGAATGTATTGATTCTAACCTTTTCATCTATAGCCATCGCTTCCACTCGAACTAATGCTCTGATACTAGTTGTTAGGAATTGACCCTTCCTAACCAAAATTGGTAAGACACGAAATAACAAATAAGAAAGAAAAAATGAATCAAACAAATTACACATGCAAGAACACAAGGATTTACGTGGTTCACCCCATAATAGGGCTACGTCCATGGTTTCTATGATTTTTATTATGATCAGCAAAATACAACTCTCTTAACCTAAAAGAGGCACCCTCTTATCTATTTATAAGTATAGAATTAGGGTTACATGGAAATAATATGGGGATTACGAAAGTACCCAGCAAATTTCATCACCCATCCCCCTTGGGAAAAGGCCCCCCCAAACCCCCCATTGGATCTAGTATTTAAGTGAACAGTACTTATCAAGGTTTACTGGCCCAACAAAAAGAGAGACCACTCTGGGAAAAAAGCTTACATGTCTTTATAGTATGGTGGTATTAATGCAAACTGTGACACCCTAAACGTTAAATTAAGCACCACATAAATATTTATAGTTATATATAATTATGGTTGTATGTGATGATAGATTATTAAATAAATAAATATATAAATCGAAATTGGCATTGGGTTATCAAATATGAGATTAATTAGGGATTATTATTTGATGCTAAATTAACACAAATATAAAATTTATAATACAAATTAGAGTTAAACATAGTAAATAAATAGAAGGAATAAATAATAATATTGATAATAATAATAATAATAATAATAATAATAATAATAATAATAATAATAATAATAATAATAATAATAATGGGTGTGGTAGTAAAATAAATAATTAATTTTTTGTTGGTATACGATAAAGTAAAATTTAATTAGGGATTAATTTAGACAAGAGTGTAATTATCATAAGATAAGAATAAATTTTCTGTTATAAATGACGTATCCAAGTAAGATTGAACAAATCTGTAGAAGGATTGTAATCCGCCATGTGTCGGCGTAAGAGTGGCCTAGGGAGGAGTGGGACAACCTGTGAAGGAAAAACCAAAGGAAATGAAGAAAAAGAAAATGAGAGAGGTGTACTTAAGTACTAAACTTATAGTGGGGAGGTTGTGTTAGTAGAGTAAGGCTAAGGGTCACTATTATGGTGAGTTATATTATACCTTAATTTATCATTATATGTTTTACGAATGTTTGGAGATACCATAGCTTATTTTATACAAGTTATATTTTATTAAGTTATATTAATAAAAATTATGTTTTATAAATATTTCAGTTACGTGGGTTACTTTCAAAACTTTATTTACTTAAAAGTAAACACATGGATATGTTTATTTAAATTTTAGTATATATTTGACTATAACCTTATAAATAATTATGTTTAAAAGTACCACCACGGGGGTCCCACGCCATGGGGGACTTAAATAACCATGGGGCTCTGTTTGGCCACTTTGTGGTCCTCTGTTTGTCATGAATCCATTGACCTCTGTACTGACTGTCACTTCTGTGACCTCTGTTCTGTTTTGTTTTATACTGTGGTTATGATTATTTATTTCTGTATTATGCCACTTTAAATAAATTGTTATTTCAAATTAAATTATGTAAATATTTTAGCCTAACCAATTATCCATGGTTATTTTGTATTCCCTACACTCTTGACATAATATTTCTCACTCTGCTGTGTGCTTATAGTTGTTACCCTTTCAGCTGACGAGATGTAGGGGAAACCCATAACCCCTCAAAATGGAATCCACACATGGATTGTTGTTGAACCTGTGACACCCTGAACGTTTAATTAAATACTACATAAATATTTATAGTTATATAATTGTAGGTGTATGTGATAACATATTATTAAATAATTAATAATAAATACAAAATCTGATTTAGCACTGGGTTATATGGGATTAATTAGGGATTTTTATTTCACTACTAAAAAAAATACTTTTTGCGACCGCTATAAACCGTCGCAAATAATAAAAAACAGTCGCAAAAGACTTTTTGCGACGGCCCATGCGACGGCAAATGGGGGTCGCGAATATGGGGGTGGCAAATACTTTTTGCAACAGCAAAGCAACGGTCGCAAATTATTTGCGACCACCTAAACTACTTATAGCGACCTCTATTTTGCCGTCGCAAAAAACAAAGAAAAATACTAACATGATCTTTGGCGACCATCTTGTTATCGTCGCAAAAATTAAAAATAAAAATAAAAATAAAAATAAATAAATAAATAAAAGTGTAGCGTTAAACACTTTAAGAATAACAATGACAAGAATTCAGACAGTATAGCATTTTATAGTTTTATTGAACATTCTATTTGAGTCTCAAAATTTGAGCCATATGTAAAAGAATTCAAACAGTATAGCTCCTTCATTTACACGCATTTGTTCTCCATTCCATAGTAAAAAAGAAATACTTAAATCTTGATATGTCTCTCATACTAGAAAAGGCATCCAAGAGTTTTTCAATCTTGAGCCAATTGATAGAAAGGGACCACTGACATATTATTAGTAAAAGACATAAGAAACTAATTGATGCATCTTCACTTTCTCATCTCGAATATGCTCAGGTGTAAGAGAAATAGGCTTCTCCATAGCAATGAGGCAAAGAATCTGCAGTTGGCAAGAATATATGTCTATTACATCTTAAAGAAAAATGATAAACAAATTAGAGGGACTGTTGTGAATAAATTTATATATCTATCATTTTAATATTATCTACTCTAACTTGATTTCAAGTATTCATCCACAAATACATGCAAATTTTTCACAAAAACTAGCTCCAAATCATACTGACTACAGGATCTAAATAGAGGGCCACTGAAAATGACCACCTTGTTTGTGAATTCTATATGGTATTAACTTTCTCAATTCTATAAAGTTTCATCACTGTTTGTGTTCTAACGCGTTGTGACTTAGATGGATTGACATTGTCAACCTTCTAAAACAGAATCTCCTTGTAGCCAATTTAGAATCTCACCTAACCAGAACACATTTAGGGTGAGCTATTAGAATTTCATCATATGAGAGGTTGCTTACCAAGGTGGATTGACTAACTAGAAAGGAAGAATAAAATAGAGGTAGAAAAGAATGTGTTTATTAACATCTTTCTAGTGCTAGAATCTGGATTTCTAATAACTATTCATTGTTATTTTAAATCCATTGCGATTAAGTTTACAAATTAATAAATCTTGAAATTGATATCTAAATACGAGTTTTTTTAGAGTGAATGAGTAGTGTCAAATTTTTTTTCTTTCAAATCTCATAAATCCGAACTAAGTTTTTAGCTAGACAATGACTATTGGCATAAGTTTGATTCAAGGCTCCATTTGGGTGGATGCAATTCAAATGAAAGGATATTAGAGTTTTACAAAAATACAAAGAGGTGGATTGAGAAATTTTGGTGGACAGATGGAGAGAAAAAAGGGGAAATTACAGGTCAGTGGTACTTCCATAAATTATTTATAGATTAATGGAAAAGTTTGTGGCCTAGCTTAATGTTTATGGAGTTTACTACTAATATGAAATTATTTTCTTAAACCTAGACTGAAAATGCCCGTTCAAGTTGTGAAGCTAAAGGTCAAAACCAGGTGTTCCAAAACTAGAGTATCAAAGAGATCCTGCAGCATCTCTTAGGATTTGGACTGAGCAACTCACCATTCAGAAATGGTTCTTCAAAAATAAAAATTCAAATATTTACTTAAAATTTAGAAAAAGAATAGAGAATATTGTTAGAGATGATAAGTATGACATATATATATATATATACATGAAAGCTAGTAGGCAACTTATATTTTGCAGAGTGAAAAATATATTCAGTAGACAGAAAGCTAGTATGACATATATATATACATGAAAGCTAGTATGACCACTTTTAAGTAGACAGAAGGGATAGACTAACATGTATTAATGCACCAAGTAAATTTATACCTCTTCTGCTAATGATTTGAAGACATGAAAAGGAACAATCCACTCCGGACAATCAACAGCATCCTGCAGCAAAAGGTTTGGTGTTTCAACATATTTGTGGTAGATCTAAACATAAAATGCAGACTTAATATAGCAATAGAACTGTATTTGGTTGATGTCGGTTAATAGTGACAGCCTCCATGCTGCAGTCATGGGCCACTATTTTAATATGGGCCACCCTATCTATAGAGCACATTCACAAAAAAAAACTTCCAATTTTTAGCTTTATCATTTGAGGTTTGACTACTTTGAGTAGAACAGGAAGCTTAAATGCACCCTTTTGTTTATGCAGAAAGTTATAAACACTTTTTCTGGACATGAACTCTGATAAGACAGAAACAGGATCATCAAAAAATGACTATTTTCCTCATAGCAAGGATGAATTATCACTTAGAATTTCACACAAGGTTATTACTTGTAACAGACCATAATGCTGGAACAATAGTCACATTTTGGATTAATTCCAATTCGGAATAATAGTCATTTCCAACAATATAATATACCTTACGGTGATACATATTGTCACCTAAGAATAGCATGTAGCATTATACAAATAAAAATTTCACTGGAAGTACCAGTCAAAATGCACAGGTTTGGAGTTCGTGTGCATGCTCCTATGAATCGTACAACATTCTTGTGCCGAATTTTCCTGCAAGAACCAAAATAAGTTGTAAAAAAACAAGAACATGCTGAATTTTCTTAATGTCAGCTTCTTCCAACCAGAACAATCTCCATGAAAGTAGGAACAATCCAATTTTAGTCATACAAACCCAAAACTTCAAATCTATCTCAGGTTGTCTAGAAAATCACCACATTTCAGTCCAGATTGAAGGCATGCCAAAAACAAGAAGCGACCTCTTCATTTGGACCGGATGAACTTTATACATAATTGATTAAATAATTGAATACCCCTGCAACAAAGAAGCCTAAAAATTTTGAAAAAATTGACCGACAATGAAGAATCTAGCAAAGTGATCTCTATGCAATCCTCGTGAAGATATCTTTGGAAAAATTTTACTACATTCCGGCACAACCTCTAGAAGCATAAAAGAGCACTCCTTTCACTATCAATTTTAGAAAAGGATGAACTAACTCGTGCCCGATAAAAATAAAAATAAATAGTGCCTACCACACCTACAAGTGTTTAATCTAACAGACCTCATAATGAACACTTCCTGGGCAAACTCTCTCTGCATATCTTTATTCACAAGATCAGGCTTGAGGACTTTGATAGCCACCTCCGATCGCAGATGTGCCTTTATACTGAAGAAGACAAATGATATGAAATAATCTTGTATTTCAATCGTAAATAGGTTGAGAGTGACAAAACTCACAGATCACCAAACGAACCAGATCCAACTCTGCTTTCAAATTTCAGCAGGCTAGCATCAATTTCCCAGACATCAGCTCCATTAGTAGGTATTTTCACATAATCAGTAGAGAATAATGTTGGGTCAGTGAGTTAATATAAATTTGATTTTCTATTTGAACTCAAGTTCAATTAGCTTTATTCATTTAATTTTTTGTAACCAAATTACATCTGCAAAATCTAATGGCTTCTCCTCAACTACAACAAAGCTCATCATTGTAAAATACTTTACTAGCATAATAGCAGCAAAAGAGCATTAATTTCTAAACAGAAATCACTTTTAAACCAATTCTCATCACCACTTTGAAGTCCAACTCAGGAACATATTTGTTGAATTAAAGAGAATATTCCACTGGTGATTAACTAAGTAAATACATGTGCTAAATTCCATAATCCTTAATTCTGGAGATGCCATGTGACTTGCATCGTCAAAATAGCCATCACACGGAAAAAAATTTTATGCAGTAAATGCTCGAAAATAACTAGTCAAAGGCACAAAATATATAAAGAACAGAAACATGGAAGACTGGCTTGTATGCCTATCATTACATAATCCAATAGTTAATTCAACAAATACATGTAGTTCGCTCAACCAAAATGAATATATAAAAAATCAATCAATTAATATTTTTAGGAGATGGCTCGCCCCAATAAAAAATAGTAAAAAATAAATACAATAAGAACAAACAGAAACAACAAATGATGGCTTTGCAGGATATACTCCTAACTACATGTGAACGATGAAAAATGAGATGCCACTTACTATATGTTGAAAAAGGCAACAATATCACAGAAATTATGGGTTAAGACTTGCAACATCTTTTGTGTTAGGTTCTAGAATTAAAAAAATAAAAAAATTAGGAACCTTGGAGAAGGCAACAATTCTGGCTCAGTCTAATATTGGTCACAGCTTTTAAGAGTAAACATTCTATTCCATGCTTCACCATTGCTTTCATAAACAATAACGAACAAATTAGATAAATAACTTCAATGTCAATTTAAACCTTCAAGTATTGGATTTTCCTGTAATTTATGTTCTCTCAGGATGACATGTCGTGAATAGACAAAAATCATTTCGATTGTATAATTTACAAGGTGATCGAATAAAACACACATTTTAATTAGTTAAAAATGTGTGATGGAGATCCGTCCAACTTGTATTTTTTTAAGACATAATTCTGTTATCAAATTGCAAGAATAATTATTAAATTTTACTTAGTCACACATTATATGATTAACAAGTATGCACAAATTAAAAAATATATATATTTTTAAAACTAAAAAAATAAAAATATAAACATCATTCTATAGAACTAGAATCATATGTACCACAACAATCATGGAGGTTCAATGTCTCCTCCTCACCAAGTGATTTTCAAATAATAAAAACAGGAAAATGGCACATATCTAGATGTGATGAAGAAACAAGGAATGCACAACGCACAATATCATGATTGTAAAGCTAAAATTAAAATTAGAAACAAAATCATAAAATATGTGAATCACAACAGCGATCATCGTGTAAGTAAGAGTTACCATACCTGCTGCTTCTCCTTTCTCCTCTGGATCAAATCCAAACCTAAGATCATGGACACAGAGAAGAGAGATGGAGGTTAGAGAGAGAAAGAAAGAGAAGGAGAGAAACAAGGAACACGAAGGAGTGAGACATATGGTTGTGTGTATATATAGATAGAGAGAGAGAGACAGAGTTGGATTCATACATAGAAAGTAGCTTACCGATTATGAATCTCGATTATGAATCTTGATTATGAATCGAATCAAAATCTTCATTAACAGCCGATCGAAATCTTCAATTCTTCATCAACAAATCGATCAAAATCTTCAAATTTTGAGAGTGAGATTCAAGCTAGATTCAAAATTAGTCGAGCGAGAGAGATTTAGACAGTGAGATTCAAGCGAAAGAGAGTCGAGCGAGAGAGAGAGAGAGAGAGAGATTAGGCAACCAAAGGAAATGAGGTACACCACCGTTGCAGACAAATTTGAGAAATAAGAGTGTAAGGGAGATATAGGTTTGTTTTAGATGAATTTTTTTTATTATTTTTTATTTTATTTTATTTTATTTTTTTTCAGAACATGATTGTTTTAAATGATTTTGTGATTTTCTTAATGTAAAAAGTGACTTTTTGCGATGGTTAAATAATCAGTCGCAAAAATATAGACGCAAAAAGTCATATTTCTAGTAGTGTTTAGGGCCAAATTAACAGAAATATGAAATTCTAATACTAGTTAGGTCAAATTAAAATTAAAGATAGTAAATAAATAATAATATGGAATAACAATAGTAATCTGTAAAGTAAAAATAAAATAAAATAATTAATTTTATGATGCTACATGATAAGATGTAATTTAATTTATATTAGGAACATTGAAACACTTAACATCAAAACAAATAAATAAATGAATAAAAGAAGAAAAAAAAAAAAAGTTTGGCCCAGCAATGTTTTATAGAATTTGGCCCAAGCAGGAAAAAAAACAAAAGAGGCCCAAGCATGTATATTAAGAAGATAATGCTTATCCATAAATATTTAAATCTCATACTGAATCTTCAATTAAGAGCTCAAATCTTCTAGCCTCATGATGTCTCCATAAGAGAGAGGCTACGTGTCCTTCATCTCTGGGCCCAGTAAGCAGTATATAAAGGGACTAAGGGGTTGTGATTTAGAGAAGAAAAAAAAAACGAAAGAGAAAAAGGGGGAAGAGTGGGAAATCGAGAGAAATACATAAGGAAAGGAAGTTCTGCTAGTAAAGTAAAGGCTAAGGGTTATTCTTAAGATGAGTTATGTTATACCTTGATTTACTATTATATGTTTTACGAATGTTTTGAGTTACCATAACTTATTTTATACAAGCTATATTTTAAGTTATATAAATAAAAGTTATGTTTTATAAATATTTTAGTTATGTGAGTTACTTTCTAAACTCTATTTACTTAAAAGGAAACCCATGGATATATTTGTTTAAAATTTAAAATATATTTGACTATAACCTTATAAACAATTATATTTTGTAAATATTACCACAGGAGTCCCACGCCTTGGGGGACTTAAATAACCATTGGCCTCTGTTTGACCATTTTGTGATCCTCTGATTGTCGTGGATCCATTGACCTCTGTTCTGACTGTCACTTTTGTGACCTCTGTTCTGTTTTGTTTTATACCGTGGTTATGATTATTAATTTACATGATTTCTGTATCCTGCCACTTTAAATAAATTGTCATTTTAAATTAAATTATGTAAATATTTTAGCCTACTCATTATCCGTGGTTATTTTATTCCCTACACTCTTAGCATAATATTTCTCACTCTGCTATGTGCTTATAGCTATTACCCTTTCAGGTGACGAGATGTAGAGAAAACCCATAACCCCAGAAAATAGAACCTGCTCATGGACTATTGGTGAACCACTTTTTATCTTTCTTTTTTTTATATTTTTGCTTTCTTTTGTTTCTATTCAGGGCTGGTCACTGAATAAGAAAATAATAAAAGCCCTAGAAATGTATTTTTTCTTTCTTAAATAGTAGCATAAAGTAAAATTTCTGTTTAATTCTTTCTTTTATTTTCGCTTGCGCAACTTAATTTGCTTCGAGTAAGAATAAGTTAGTAAGTCACAATTCCAACTCTAAGCCTCTGGGGTTGGATCGTGACAAAGGTGGTATCAGAGCAACGGTTCAAAAAAAAGAAAAGAGTTATAAGTAAATCTATAACTAAAACCATATAGCTAAAATATATATATATATATATGGTAAAATCGAAATAAAATAAAATAAAATAATAATAAATATTTACATGTGACGTTAGTTTTCCTGTGTAAAATCTCACGTTTATTCTGGTGGTGTAGGATGTCAAAGATTTACCTTGATGATGCTTTCTGGAATGACCTCCAGGCCATCAACTTAGATGAAATTTTAGCCGAACACCCTGTCCCCGCCCCCGCCTCACCTGAGGGCTGGGGAGATTCTGAGGAAATAGTCAGGGAATTACACCCAGGTCTTGGCCGGTTGATAGGTCGGTCAATTTATATCCAAGTTGACCCTACCGACGTCCCACACTTATTATGGAGGCACAGCCTTGTCCATACACGCAGACGTTTTCTCGGATCATCTCGTGTCCTTGGCGTCGCCCCGGGTCATGACCGCCCGCATTATATTATAGGCCCTCTACCCCCAGAACTTGCAGCCAGAAGGGGGAACGTGTACCCCGAGGATTACATTTTCACCACAGTCCCAAATCCACTAGAGATCATTAATATGCAAAATGTTGACTTCGAAAATGACCTGTCATATGTTGAGACACCTGTTTGGATTGTTGATCGGGCATTTGTGGGTCATATACGGTCTATCCCCATTTTCACGGTCCAGGTAACATGGGTGTGTTTTGGTGTAATCCAATTGGGGTGAGAGTTTGAGCTTTTTATGCAGCACCATTTCCCCTGGTTTTTCGGCCTATCTAACCCACCACTCTAGATCTGGCTGGTGGAAAATCTTTTGTATGCTGATCTTGATATGTTCTAATCCCCTTTTTGTGGACTTTTATTTTTGTTTACCATAGGGATTGGGACACCAACAGATTCTGACTAATGTAATATGAATTGTGAAATAAATTTTTAAAAAAAAACATGTGTAATGTTGGCAGTTTATATAAATATAAAGGGTACTACATGTTGTGCTACATATATATAGATATGCTGCATTGAAAATATAATGCCTCGTTTATTACTTGTAAAATGGCTAATGGTAATGGAAGTGAGTCATCAGTTAGTGGCACGAAATTGATGGAAAGAGTAATGGAAAGAGCGGTTGCTAATTTTCTACAAGCCTTGCAAGCTAACATCAACAATGGGACTCTGGGACTGCAAGAAGGGCCGATTACCATAAAACAGTTCCAGGATCTGAAACCCACCACATTTACCGGCGGCCCAGACCCAATGGTAGCAGACGCTTGGGTTAAAGACATGGAAAAGATTTTTCATGCCCTACCTTGCACCGAGAGACAAAAGGTAACTTTCGCCACTTTCACTTTCAAAGACAATGCGCAGGAATGGTAGCTTCTCACTCTGGCCAAAGAAGAAATTACTACTTGGGCGAGATTCTTGGAAGTATTCTACGAAAAATACTTTCCAGATTCGTTGCGGGAACAGAAGGCATCCGAATTCATACATCTGAAGCAAGGAACCATGATGGTGGCTGAATATGAGAGCAAGTTCACACAACTCGCTCAGTTTGCAACATACGTCATCCCCACTAAAACTTAAAAAGCAAGAAAATTTGAAGCAGGATTGGATGTTGGAATTAAAGACAAGCTTGAATTCTTGAAATTGCCAACCTATGCAGAAGTGGTGGACCGGGCGTACATAGCAGAAAAGGGAATTAAAGCCTCACGTTCTGGACAACCAAGCTACAAGAAGCGATTATGGAAAAGGGATAACAGAAGACCCGGTGTTGCACCTCATAAAAAGGTAAACATGGGCACAACCAGCTCAGGCCACCAAGGCCCGACCAACTCCTGAGGTGGCACTATTCCAAATTGCCCCACTTGTGGGAGGACTCATTGGGGACAATGCCATCGAGACACGGGAGCATGTTTTAGATGCGGACAGTTTGGCCACTTGCTAAGGGATTGTCCAAACATGGTTAACCTTACAGTCATCCCCTCTGGCCCAGTCAGGAGATCCGCAGGACCTAGAGGAGAAAAGAATGATCAAAACTGCCAAGGTCGGGCTTTCGCCTTGGTACCTGGAAAATCGAAAGTTACCGAAAATGTTGTGTTAGGTACACTTTCTGTCTATGGTCTTTTAGCTCATGTCCTTATTGACTCTGGGTCAACTCATTCTTTTGTTGCACCACGCTTTGCTGCCAAA
The DNA here is from genome assembly GCA_025200525.1 of Camellia lanceoleosa. Taxonomy (NCBI): domain Eukaryota; kingdom Viridiplantae; phylum Streptophyta; class Magnoliopsida; order Ericales; family Theaceae; genus Camellia; species Camellia lanceoleosa. Next base: position 30,479,923 of record CM045758.1, read on the forward strand.
TTGACATCAACACTCGAACCATTAGGATATACATTGTCTGTGTCTTTTCCTTCTGGTAAGTCTACCTGTAGTAATGATGTGTACAGATCTTGTATTGTATTCTTAAAAGGCAAAACCTTATATGTAGACTTGATTCCCCTCCATATTGGAAACTTTGATGTAATCTTAGGTATGGATTGGCTGGCTGCCAACCACGCCTCTATCGATTGTAAAGCCAAAAAGGTCTCCCTCAAGTTACCAAACCAACCCGAAATTATCTTTGATGGGGCTGAAGTTTCTAACCCTTCCTGTATCATATCCTCTATGGCGGCCCAACGACTTCTAAGAAAGGGTTGTGGTAGTTATATTTGTTATGTAATTGATACACAAAAAGAGGCCCCTACCGTTGATGCAATTCTTGTAATTTGAGAATTCCCGAATGTCTTTCTTGAAGATCTACCTGGTATTCCAGTTGATTGGGAGATCGAATTCACCATTGAAACCCAACCTGGCACGCAACCTATATAAAAAACTCCTTATCGCATATCGATGACAGAATTAAAAGAGCTGAAGACTCAACTCCAGGAACACTTGGACAAAGGTTTCATTTGGCCTAGTACCTCACCCTGGGAAGCTCCAGTATTGTTCGTGAAGAAAAAGGATGGCACAATGAGATTATGTATCGATTACCGGGAGCTGAATAAGGTTACCATCAAGAATCGATATCCTCTTCCGCGAATCGATGACTTGTTCGATCAACTTCAAGGCGCGCAAGTATTCTCCAAAATTGACTTACATTCTGGCTACCATTAGCTAAAGGTTAAAACGGAAAGCATTGAAAAGACGGCCTTCAGAACCCGTTACGGGCACTACGAATTTCTCGTCATGCCTTTTGGCATCACAAATGCCCCAGTAGCCTTCATGGACCTCATGAACAGAGTATTCAAACCCTATCTTGATGAGTTCGTCATCATTTTCATTGACGACATCCTCATATACTCCAAGTCACCAGAAGCTCATGAGCAGCACTTGCGAATGGTTCTACAAACACTACGTGATCATAAACTCTATGCCAAGTTGAAGAAATGCGAATTCTAAATCACTAGTGTACACTTTCTCGGTCACGTCATTAACAAAGACGGCATCTCGGTTGACCCCCAAAAAGTTGCAGTAATCGTAGACTGGCCACGACCTACTAATGTGTCGAAAATCTGAAGTTTCTTGGGCCTAGCTGGCTATTATCGACGCTTCGTACAAGATTTCTCAAAGATAGCATCGCCCGCCGTTGACCCAGCTAACTCAGAAGAACACACCCTTTGAATGGACTGATAAACAGGAGCGTTGCTTTCAAGAATTAAAAGGTCGACTTGTGTCAGCCCCTATACTAGCACTCCTTACCGGAGCAGATGGGTTCGTAGTTTATAGTGATGCCTCATACAATGGGTTGGGTTGCGTTCTCATGCAAGACGGAAAAGTCATTGCTTATGCGTCACGACAATTGAAGACTCACGAGAAGAACTACTTGACCCACGATTTGGAATTGGCGACGGTGATATTTGCTCTCAAAATCTGGCGTCATTATCTCTACAATACAACCTACGAAATTTATACTGACCACAAGAGTCTAAAATATCTATTCACACAGAAGGAACTGAATATGAGGCAATGGCGGTGGCTGGAATTTATGAAAGACTATGATATAGAAATCCATCACCATTCGGGCAAAGCTAACGTAGTAGCAGACGCACTGAGCCGAAAGTCAACAAGAAGCTTGGCATGCACCCTCGTTTCTCGCAAGGTCAATGGGTTACTCGCCAACGTAAGCGTAGAGCCTACATTGATTGGAGAAATTAAAGCACGCCAATGGGAAGATAAACTTTTGAAGAAAAAGTATGAGGAACAAAGAAACACGCCTGATCCTGATTTCATTATAAGCAATGGGATACTGAAATTTCGGAATCGAATTTGCATACCCGACATCCCATAACTCAAGAAGAAGATACTGGAGGAAGCTCATAACTCGAGAGTTGCAGTCCACCCTGGCAACACAAAGATGTACCATGATCTAAAGGAATACTACTAGTGGACCGGAATGAAAAGAGATATAGCAAGCCATGTTTCCAAATGTCTGCATTGTCAACGTGTTAAAGCAGAACATCAGAGACCTGCAAGACTGCTGCAACCACTCCCTATTCCTGAATGGAAATAGGAACACATTACTATGGACTTCATGGTCGGACTACCACAGTCATTTTCGAAGAATGATGCAATATGGGTTATAGTAGACCAATTGACAAAGTCAGCACATTTTCTACCAATCAAAATCATGTACCCTCTGAATAAGTTTGCCACGTTATATATCAAGGAGATTATACGGTTGCATGGTATCCCAATTTCGATCGTATCTGACCGAGACCCTCGTTTCGTGTCTCACTTTTGGAATAAATTGCAAGAAGCTTTGGGAACTACACTAAAGCTCAGCACGGCCTATCATCCACAAACCGATGGACAATTCGAAAGAACAATTCAGACATTGGAAGACATGTTACGTGTATGCGTGTTGGACCTCAAAGGTAACTGGGATGAGCACTTACCTTTGGTGGAATTCACCTATAACAACAGCTATCAGGCAAGCATTGGAATGGCGCTGTACGAAGCCCCGTATGGAAGGAGATGTCGATCGCCTCTGTGCTGGACAGAGGTCGGGGACAGGAAATTGTTAGGCCCTGAAATCGTGCAAGTCACAAGTGAGAAAATCCAACTTATCCAACAGCGGATTCGCACTGCTCAGAGCCGCCAGAAAAGTTTTGCGGATATTCGAAGACGAGACTTAGAATTTCAAGTAGGGGATCATGTGTTTCTCAAAATCTCACCAACAAGAGGAGTGATCCGATTCGGAAAGCACAGAAAGCTAAACCCACGTTACATCGGGCCGTTCGAGATACTAGAAAGAATTGGTCCTGTAGCCTATCGCCTTGCACTACCTCTTGAGCTATCTAATATCCACAACGTGTTTCACGTTTCAATGCCCCGACGGTACCTCCGAGATCCAGGACATGTCATCGACTATGAGAACTTGGAAGTTCGAGAAGATCTCTCTTACGAAGAACAACCAGTGCAGATTCTCGATCATCGTAATCAAGTTCTCCGAAACAAGACCATACCGCTGGTAAAGGTCTTATGGCAAAATCATCACACCGAAGAAGCTACGTGGTAAACAGAAAGTCAAATGCGAGTCAAATACCCACACCTCTTCGAAAGTTAAGGTATGCCAAGTTTGGGGACAAACTCCTATTTAGGAGGGGAGAAATGTGACACCCTGAACGTTTAATTAAATACCACATAAATATTTATAGTTATATAATTGTGGGTGTATGTGATAACATATTATTAAATAATTAATAATAAATACAAAATCTGATTTAGCACTGGGTTATATGGGATTAATTAGGGGTTTTTATTTAGGGCCAAATTAATAGAAATATAAAATTCTAATACTAGTAAATAAATAATAATATGGAATAACAATAGTAATCTGTAAAGTAAAAATAAAATAAAATAATTAATTTTATGATGCTACATGATAAGATGTAATTTAATTTATATTAGGAACATTGAAACACTTAACACAAAAATAAATAAATAAATGAATAAAAGAAAAAAAAAAAGTTTGGCGCAACAATGTTTTATAGAATTTGGCCCAAGCAGAAAAAAAAAAAAAACAAAAGAAGCCCAAGCATGTATATTAAGAAGATAATACTTATCCATAAAGATTTAAATCTCATACTGAATCTTCAATTAAGAGCTCAAATCTTCTAGCCTCATGATGCCTCCATAAGAGAGAGGCTACGTGTCCTTCATCTCTGGGCTCAGTAAGCAGTATATAAAGGGACTAAGGGGTTGTGATTCAGAGAAGAAGAAAAAAAACGAAAAAAAAAAAGGGGGAAGAGTGGGAAACCGAGAGAAATACATAAGTAAGGAAAGGAAGTTCTGCTAGTAAACTAAAGGCTAAGGGTTATACTTAAGGTGAGTTATGTTATACATTGATTTACCATTATATGTTTTACGAATGTTTTGAATTACTATAACTTATTTTATACAAGCTATATTTTAAGTTATATAAATAAAAGTTATGTTTTATAAATATTTTAGTTACGTGGGTTACTTTCTAAACTCTATTTATTTAAAAGGAAACCCATGGATATGTTTGTTTAAAATTTAAAATATATTTGACTATAACCTTATAAACAATTATGTTTTGTAAATATCACCACGGGAGTCCCACGCCTTAGGGGACTTAAATAACCACTGGCCTCTGTTTGACTACTTTGTGGTCCTCTGATTGTCGTCGATCCATTGACCTCTGTTCTGACTGTCACTTTTGTGACCTCTGTTCTGTTTTGTTTTATACTATGGTTATGATTATTAATTTACATGATTTCTGTATCCTGCCACTTTAAATAAATTGTTATTTTAAATTAAATTATGTAAATATTTTAGCCTACTCATTATCCGTGGTTATTTTATTCCCTATACTCTTGGCATAATATTTCTCACTCTGCCATGTGCTTATAGCTGTCACCCTTTCAAGTGACGAGATGTAAGGAAAACCCATAACCTCACAAAATGGAACCTACTCATGGACTATTGTTGAACCACTATTTTATCTTTCTTTTTTTTATATTTTTGCTTCCTTTTGTTTCTATTTAGGGCTAGTCACTGAATAAGAAAATAATGAAAGTCCTAGAAATTTATTTCCTCTTTCTTAAATAATAGCATAAAGTAAAATTTCTGTTTAATTCTTTTCTTTTATTTTCGCTTGCACAACTTAATTTGCTTCGAGTAAGAACAAGTTAGTAAGTCACAATTCCAACTCTAAGCCCCTGGGGTTGGGTCGTGACAGAACCACTTTTTTTATCTTTTCAGTTTTGCTTCCTTTTTGTCCTACTCGGGGCCGGTCATTGACTAATAAAATAACTAAAGCCCTAGAAATGTATTTTCTTTTTCTTAAATAGTAAAATGAAGTAAAATTTTCATTTCATTATTTTATTTCTGCTTGCGCAATTAAATTTGCTACAAATAACATAAGTTAATAAATTGTGATTCTAACCCTAAACCCTGGGGTTGGGTTGTGACACAAACACTGCGTTGAAATATGGAAGACTTAGTTAAAGATCAATTGGAAAAGGAAAAAAAATGTAATTGAAAAAAAAAATACTTAGGCTTCATTTGGGAAGAAGAGTTGGGTTGGGTTTTGGGCTATTTTAGCCGCCAAAAGATAAAATAGGTTTTTTAGCACAATAAAACAAAACATTACATCCAATTCATAATCATTACATTTTTTCTCTTACAAAAAGTCAAAAAAGTCAAAAAGTCTTTCCCAAACAAGGTTTTTTAGCTCCAGATTAAAATAATCAAAAAGTCAACTCACTTCCCAAACAAACCCTTAGTCAATGTTATTGTAATCTCAATTTAGAACTTCTCTCTACTAGGGATGAAATAAGAATTTTATTATTAGAGGGGCTAAAATTTGAATTAAAAATTTTCACCATATACACTAGCAAACATGTATATATAATATGATATGTAAGTTATATCTACACAAAAAATAAATCAAACACTATGAAAGTAATTTGATATTGGATGAAGAAATTTTTTGATGCAAAATAAAAAGAGAATGCAAAGTCAGAGAAAAATAAGATATATAATTTTTGTTGAAGCAAATAACATCTTTCACAAAAGGGGGCCATGGCCCTCTATAACCTTCTCCTAGTTTCATCCCTGTCCTCTACTAAGATAGTGCTTGCACATATTACCAAAGTTCGATGAGCAGGAGCCTAAGTTCATGACAATACTAAGGTCTCATTTGGAAAGTATTTAGTTTGGCTTAAAAGTTAAAAAATTGATAAATTATATAGAAAAGTAAAAAATTCTATTTCCTCTCTACTGTTTGTATATTTTTTCATATAAAAAAAAAAGAGTCATCCTAAACATACACCTTGTTTGGTTTGCTTTGTTTTTCTGAAAATTGAGTTTTTTATTTTTCGTATTTTTTTAGTGATTTTTTAAAATATTTTATAAAAAATAGTTATTTTTTATGTACAACTAATATATATATATATATATATATATTTAAAAGGTATAATATTTGTGAAAAAAACTTCATAAAATTCATCAAATACAAAAGAAATACAAAAATTCAATACATTTTTGTAATTTATTTTATTTAATTACTTTTGTTAAAGATTTTTTTGCAAATCTTATACTTTTTAACCATATCAAAATTAAGTGGATCTAAAAAGTTTTTTAAAAAAAATCATGTAAAATATTTTTAAACATCAATAAAAATACAAAAATACAAATTAAAAGTTGAGAAAACTATTTTTGAAAACTCCAAACTAAATAGAGTGAGTATTTTTTTTTTTTACTTTATATTTTAACTAAAAAACTAAAAACGTACTAAAATAACGCGCCAGCAGCTTTCAATGGTTCCTTCTCATTTTTCAAACTAGTTTTCACTTTGGTTGAATACAGAACCAACCCATGGGCCTCATGGCCCACTAATAACCAGTCGATTCACATGCCCAAAGAAAGAGGAGAAGGCAAGAATTGGGTTGTTGTTTGAAGCCACCCCTAAAAAATTAATGGTATATCTCTATTGAGTGCAGCTATTAGCATTTATTAAAATTTTTTGGATCCTCTATTTTTTTGGACCCTAACATTAAATTTTAAATTTTAATAATATTTTTTTGGACACCCCACTTATTACCAAATCTATTCATATTTATAATATTTTCATAATGAAATGCACACCCACCTAATTTTTCATCCCTTTCCTTCCCTGACTCACTCAATCTTTAGAGTTTGGAGCTTTGGTCCAGTATAAAATTCTTGGACCCCAACCCTCCATCACTCTCGTTGCCGTCTCAGCCGTCAACGGAGCATTCCGACGACTCCCATCCTCTCATCATCATCTTCTTCGTTGCTTTTTTGTATCTTCTTCATCGCTAAGATCGATCGAAGATACTCCAATTTCTACGGGATTTACATAACCGTTTCCAAGATAAGGAAAAACAGAATCATTGTCTGAATCGCCATCAAAATTCTAAATGTAGCCCAAAACAATTTGTTCACCACTGTGTAGCCGAAAAAATATATTTTGTTCAGAACTGTTTTGTCGAACAATAATGATCCTGTCAGCACTGTATATCCGAACAAAATTTGTTCATCACTGTGTAACTTGAATCCATTCCAATTCACAACTTAAAAATGACATGAATTAAATCCATTCAAAATACATAACTTAAATCCATTCCAATTCACTCTTTTCTATTCTAAGTTAGTTTAACAAAGAAAATTACATAACTGACTATTTGCATTAATATTCGGAACCTATGTATTGAACGAAAGGATTATGTTCAGTACTGTATTACCGAACATAATTCTAACAGTCAGCAAACTAGTACCGAACAACTCGAACGAAACAAGAACGACCGAAAACGACCAAGAATGTTAATAAATGACAGATAAACTTATTAATGGAACGCCGGTCTCACTAGAATTGTTGTCATCGTCCTCCATTGCTCTACACAGTGAAATAAGTGATGAAGTATACGTTATACTTAAAGCAAAATTTTCAAGTTCAATATCGTTGATGATGATGATGAAGATGACACATTCAGGATTTAAGATGATTATGAAAAATAATAGATTTAGAGTTTATATTAGTTGGTTATAAAAAATAATAGGTTTAGGGTTTACAAACATGGAATACGTATTAATTCTTATTATAGAGTATTAGTTCTTATTTATAGGTGGGTGTTCCATTTAATAATGTCTTTTAATGTAATTTTACTTTAGGGTATAATTGTAATTAAAAAAATTATAAAATTGAGGGTCTAAAGAATTTTGACAAGTGCTAATAGCAGCACTCATCTCTATTTCCAGCTCCTTTTTTTTTTTTTTTTTTCCTCCCTGCTATTATTATACTACCCTTCTGAGTCTGAAACTTAGAATTGCAGATAGATTTGTGATAGAAAAAAAATAATAATGCTTGGGACCCCCTTTTGGGGGTCACCCCCTCACCCCCCCTTTGTCACGTGGCGGAGGGTGATTGGAGGAGTAGGGAAAAAAAGAAAAAGAAAAAGAAAAAGTAACCAATGAGAGAGAGAGAGGGGATCAAAGGGAGTGAGGGGAAAAGGGGGGATGGATCATTATTGGAAAAAAAAAATAGGAAAGGGTAAATTTGAAGGTTTCACAGTTGATTTTCATGGGACACAAAAATAGTTACGCTTGACAAATACAAATAGTTTGCAAATGATTATATATTTTTTTAAAGTTTATTCATAAAATCCTATATTGAATGACCAGGTGATGTAATTGGTGTTTTCCTTCCAAAAAAAAAAAAACTAAAACTAAAGGAGATGAGAAGAAGAAGCAAGAGTAATGCTACATATTTTAAAAAATTTATCAAAAACTCTATTAAATGTCTCATATGGGTATGAGACTTACACATGTGAGTTCCATGTAGGTCTCACATTTATATGAGACATTTAGTAAAATTTTTTATAAAATTTTTAAAATCCCTAGCATTTTTAAGAGAAGTAAATGGATGCACCGACATCCTAGCTAATTATGGAAGTGGCATGATGAACGGATTGCGTACTTTAATAAATTTTCCCCAAGGTATCGCAGTTCAATTGTATGATAATGTTGGAGGGGTGAAATACCCCGGAACGTTGTCTTTTTAATTATCTACGACATTCTTTTTAATCCAAAAAAAGAAAAAAAAAATTCCATCATTTATTTTTTCTTTTGTTTATTTATTTATTTATTCCTACAAATTTCAAATCCAAATTGTGTGAGTGATTTTCCGATCACACTGCCCTCCTTAGTGATTCAGCGGAAGAACACAGGCAGAGTAGACGGCTCCCTGTAACCTGCACAGAAGGAAAAGACTCCGGCGGTGGTTCTTCCACCCGGGGGCACTCCGACGATCAAGTCAGTATATCTCTCAAAGATAATCAAGTGCTAAACTCACAAGCTTGAGTATAAACAACGTACCTTGGACCCATGGGGGTGCCTCTCTTTTATAGCCAATACAATCCTAGTCCCAATAGGGACCCGGTCCTAATGGACTTAGGACTCCTGCTAATCTAGGACTCTCAGTGGAATTAAGACATACTCCCTGAGAGTTTATCATTAGCTCAAATCAAGTCTTCCCCAATCTAGGACTCTTGTCCACATCCAGGTTGAGTTCCCTCTTCATTCTAGGACTCTTGTCCCATATCCGCTTATCTCGGATTCCGATATCTTCGGAGATAACCTCGGCCTTACCGTGATTACCTCGGCATAACAATCAGGACACGTGGCACCCAAGCTGACACATCGGCGCCATCTTGGCCACGTGCTGGGGCTCAGAAAATATATCCCCACAACTGCCCCCTAGGTTCTATTACCTCGGAATTCTGAGGTGATGGAACCTATCTCCGAACTTTTCCTCGTACATCGGCCTAAGAACTTACTGGCCGAGATCATTCATTCCAGGATGGCATGTCCTCTTCAGATTCAAATCAATTCCCTTATTGTGTGTATGAGCTGTCATGCACCATTTTTCAACCGTTCTGGGGACGTGTTTCATTCTTATCTTGGTACATCGACGCGTCGAGAAGGCGTCTTTCCTCCGCTTGCCGTCGACGCGTCGTTACCCTAGGCACAATTATTGCTTTGTTTTGCCGCTTCACCTCCGACAAAAACGTTTGTCTCTCTCCTTCGCTTCACTTCAGATTTGAAATTCTTGTTCTCTTTCTCTCTGAGCTCTTTCTCTTCGAATTCTCCATTGTCCCAAACTCAAGCTCTGATCGCTTCGCCTTTGTCATTTCGTGAAGCTCAAGGTTGCCGCCTCACGCCACCGACCTCGTAGAACTCATCTCGCCTCATCCTTTCCGTAAGCCCTGTTCCCTTCTTTTCCAGCTTTGATCGTTACTGGTTTTTCTCGCCTCTACTGTTCTTGTTTATCATGTAATTTTTGAATCATTTCTTAATTTTGCATCTGAACACTTGTACCATCTCACTTCTGTTTTTGGCCTTCCACTTTCTTGTGTTCTTGAATCTGAGACTTCTTTTTGCTTTCCTGTTTTCCAGATTTTCTGCCTTCCATTCTCATTTACTCGTAGATTTAGGTTTGGGATTTGTTGTTGAACCATCAATCTCAAGGAAAAACTGAAACAATCAGTACCTAGGTTTTAGCCGAGGTCCTTAAAACCCTTCGAAAGTGCCCTGTTGCTGTAGTCTACTATTCATATATCAATATAATGGGTGTGTGGAGGGACAGAGTGAACACCCCAACCAAGCTTCAAAACTTTAGGCAAGAGTTCTCTATCCCAAACGATGTTCACCTCAGGCTAGCTGGGGAGGACGACTCCATTATGCCCGATGGTGACAAGATGCCTTTCCCCATAGTAGCCTTCGTCCAGTGTGGACTTAGGTTCCCCCTTGATCCCCTCTTCCGCGAGGTCCTTCACTACTACACTCTGAACCCCATGCAACTTTCCATTAACGCCTTTAGGACACTCATTGGGATAATAGCTTTAGCTCGGCAGGAGGGTGTTAGAATCACTCTTGCCGATATCCAGTATTGCTACACCATGTGTGGCCTTGACCATAAGGAAAAAGGTTTTGTATACTATCTTAAGCCGAGGTCTACTGCCTACAAAATAGTAGCTGACCTTCCTGACTCCAACAAAGGGGCTGGGGACGATTACCTGATCGCTTCTGGAAACTGGGAATTCGGCCCAGATGAAGAAGTCCATCTCTTTCCCCTTCCACGCACGGTCAGAGAGGGCAAGGGTAAGAGCCCAACGTCAACTGCTTAGCTATTGCTTTCTTCAAAAATTTTGCATGTCTTTCAAAAATTTTATCTGTTTCTCATGTTTTGTTCTGTTTTGCAGACGTTCGCCAACCACCCAAGGACTTCCGTCAGTCCTTTTATCTCGGGAAAGATCTGAAGAAGCTCTTGGATCTTCCACTTGAAAAGCGCAAGGCCCCATTGCTCCTAAACTTCATACCCACATACACATCAAAGTTGGCCGACGTTCCAAGAGAGAGGAAGAGGAGCACCTCCTCATCAACTGCCTCCACAGAACAAGTTGCTTCCACGTCTGAACCAGTCCAAGAAAAGAAACGCCGACGCAGACTCGTCAAAACAGCCGAAATGGAACGTCCAGTCAAAAAGGTGCTAGACCTTCTGGCTGATCTTCCTGATGATATGGATGATGTACCAGCCCGAACTATGCCCCCATCGAAACCGAAGAGAACCAAGAAGACCCAACCAAAGGCCAAGGCGAATGAAGCCGATGCCGAGGCTGTAGATGCCCTGCCAATCTCCCAGCTAGCGGAGAGCAGGAAGACCACTTCTGCTCCTGTGAAGAGGTCGGCTGAGACGCAGCCCTCTGGATCTGGTCCATCGAAGAAGCAAAAACCTTCAACCTCGGGATCCAGGGTTCCCAAAGTTCCCTGGGAGCCCAAAATTACACTTGAGGACAGGCCAGTTTATGCCAATGAAAGCGCCTCTGACGTTAACGTCGGCGTGGCACTCAGCATGGCTGTTCTCATCGAAGGTGATCTTGAAAAAAACTCCAAGATCAGTGAATACGAGAACTATGCCCTCATGTTGCAACGTTCTGTCCAATTAAGCCTTCAGAACTTTGATAATCTTGCCTTATCTTCATACTTGTAAAATGTCATTTTCACTCTGTAATAACCTTTGTCTTTATGAATTGTCGTGCCGTTCAACACGCCTTCTCTGTGAAGGCATTTGAAACAAGGGAGGAGCTCGAGTTAAAGAAGGAGTTTGTCGCCTTCAAAAGACCCAAAAAGAGATCAACCGAGGATGAAAAATCGGAAGAAGCGGTAGGCGCCACAAAGGCCCAATCAATTGCTCTTCAAAAGGCCGAGGTCACAGAACGCTAAGGAAGTAGCTGAAGCCGAGAAAAAGGAAGCCGAGGCTAAGAAGGCTGAAGCCGAGAAAGAGCTTAGGGATGCTCTGGCCACGAAAAAGGCTGAAATTGAAGCTGCCTACAACCAAGGCATGGTAGACGTCGCTGAAGACTACAAGCTTCAGATCAAGCAAGCTTGCAACAAAGGATACGTCCTAGGTTGGAATGCTTTGGCCAAGAAGCTTGATCTCCTAACCGACTCGCCATGGCGCAAGACCGAGGCCCTGCGTCTTCCTTGCCCTCTTCCTCCATCTCCGAGCCAAACTGAAGACGAATCTGAAGCCGACGCTGAAGATGAAGATGAAGCTTTGGTGAGGAAGACCAAATCTCCTCCTGTGTCGACTGACCGAGATGAAGAGGTTGAAGCCGCCTCCCAAAAAGGCGTACTTTGGCCCCTTATCTTCTGACCTTCTTTTGGTGGGGAGAAGTGTTGATGAGACCTTGGCCGAGCTTGATACTGAAGTCGCCGCAGACAAACAAGCCAAGGTTTGAGAAAACAAAGAAGCTGAGGTTGTGGTGGAAGGGCAGTCTGAGGTTGTGGCAGAAATAAGTGCTGAAGTTGTTCCTCAAGGGACCCCGAGGTCTCAAATTCAACCAACTCTGGTCAAACAACTTGAATGTCTTTTGTTTTTCTTTTGTACTTTGTTTCTTTTTGTGGCCGATGTGCCTCTCTGCTGCTTGTAAACAACTTATTTATGCAACTGTTTATTCTTGAATGCTTCAGGCTTTTAATTCTTCTTACTGCTTCTGAATGATTCTATACTTAGAATATTTTGCATGATTTCCAGATTCTTCCTTCTTTGCACAATCTCCTCGGGTAACATACCTCGGGCATTACACCTGCAAATTTCACTTCGGCAAGAGACTGTCCTGCATTCTTTCATAAATTTCAACAAGTATAGACAGATACTATTCAATGTTAGCTTTTCTCAAGTTCCAAAGGCCATAAATAACAATTTCAGTTTGCCTTTCTTGTAAATTGATACAAATTTCAAAAATAATCAGTAAACTTTACTCAAGTCTTAACAAGTGTTTAGGCAATAATCTTTACTCAACTTGTAAATTGCTACAAATTTCAACAAGCGAGGTCAAGGAATCTTCTCGGCTTAACTTTAACTTGTAAATTGCTACAAATTTCAACAAGTAAAGATAAGGAATTTATCTCAGCTTAACTTTGACTTGTAAATTGCTACAAATTTCAACAAGTAAAGATAAGGAATTTATCTCAGCTTAACTTTGACTTGTAAATTGCTACAAATTTCAACAAGTAAAGATAAGGAATTTATCTCGGCTTAACTTTGACTTGTAAATTGCTACAAATTTCAACAAGTAAAGATAAGGACTTTAACTTGTAAATTGCTACAAATTTCAACAAGTAAAGATAAGGAATTTATCACGGCTTAACTTCGGCTAAGCATTACTAATGTCTTCTCTCTGCCCCCAATGTGAACCTAAGTTCCTCTTGGGTTCTCATTATTCAAAAAACAACATCGTGCCAAGTTGTATAAGATTTTATTGATCATATCGACAAGAAAAATCAAAGAACATCTAATGATAGAAAAACTTTAAATTACAAGTGTTCCATGGTCTAGGCAATGCTTTGCCCTCGTTATCTTTGAGCCGATATGCCCCGTTCCCTAACACCGAGGTGATTCTGTAGGGGCCTTCCCAGTTTGGGCCAAGCTTGCCCTCTCTGGGATCCTTCTTATTGCCGACGACTTTTCTCAAGACTAGGTCGTTGACCTGAAAATCCCTTGGATTGACCTTCTTGTTGTAAGTTTTGGCAAGCTGTTGCTGGTATGCTGCAAGCTGGATTGCAGCTTTCTCTCTTCTTTCTTCTAGTAGGTCCAGATCTCGGGCTAAGAGCACATCATTAGACCCGTTCTCAACTCCTCGCTGCTCGATCCTCGATGCCGATCTCCAGTGGAATGACTGCTTCTGTGCCATAAGCCATGGCAAAAGGGGATTCCCCTGTTGATCTTCTCGGCGTAGTGCGATATGCCCAGAGCACGTTGGGCAATTCGTCACCCACTTCCCTTTTCGCTCGCAAATTTCTTCTTTATCCCATCTAAAATGACTTTGTTTGATGCTTCGGCTTGCCCATTACTTTGGGGAAAGCTTGGTGTTGAAAAATAGTTCTTTATTTTGAACTTTGCACAAAAATTCTTGATGAGCTTGCTGTCAAACTGTGTTCCGTTGTCGGCAACGATTGCTCTTGGAATCCCAAATCTGGTGATGATGTTTTTCCAGATGAAACTTTTCACATCCACATCTCGGATTTTGGCAAGAGGCTCTGCTTCTATCCATTTTGTGAAGTAGTCTGTAGCTACCAGTAGGTACTTCCGTTGCCCATTGCAGGGTAATTTTTCCAACAAGACCCATGCCCCATTGGGCAAATGGCCAAGGGCTGGAAACAGGGTTCAGGTCAGCAGCTGGCTGATGTATCAATGGTGCAAACCTCTGGCATTGTTCACACTTCTTCACATAGGCTTCTGCATCTTTTTGCATATAGGCCACCAATACCCCGGTAATGGCCCCTGTGAGCTAACGATCTGCCCCTGGCTTCCACAAACTCCTTCATGAATTTCATACGAAAGTCTTCGACCAAGAGGGTGTACACACCTTAAAAGAGGTCCAAGAAGGATCTTCAGACAGATGTCCTCATTGCCGATCAATCTTGCCGACTTCACCGACCTTGTGTGCTTCCTTTCGATCTTCCGCGGTTTACCTCTTTCAGAATGCAACAATTGCATCCATCCAAATTGGTCCTGTGTCCACACATAATGCTTCTTGCATTGTGTGCGGTGACTCTATGCTCGGGCTTGATAGGTAATCCACCATGATTGTCCTCGTCTTTCCGGTTTGCATTGAGCTTGCTAAGTTGGCCAACGCGTCGGCGTGGTTGTTATCATCTCGGCTAACTTGAAGAAGTCGGCAGTTTTGAAACTTGTCTGCCAGCCTGATGACTTCCTTTGCATATGCCGACATCCTTTCATCTCGGGCAACGAACTCTCCTGTAGTTTGATTTACTATGAGTTGTGAGTCACAAAAAACTATTACCTCATCTGCCTCTGCTACTCTTTCACCAAAGAATTAATGCTTCGTACTCTGCCTCATTGTTCGAGGCTTTGAACCCTAGTCGAATAGACTGTTCCAGTATCTCCCCATCGGGGGAAATTAACACTACTCCTGCTCCTGCACCCTGCCGGTTTGAGCTCCCATCAACAAAAAGTTGAAAGGAGTCGCCGATGTAGATGCTGCAGGGTCTGAGTTTTTCCTTCCTCGGTTCCTTACCCTTTGGCTGGGCTTCTCCTTCCTTGCTCGGACGCCATTCATCTCGGCTCAGCGGAGCCCGATGTTCGATGTACTCTGGTGAGAACTCGGCCACGAAGTCGGCCAAGACTTGGCCTTTAATTGCGGTTCTTGGCCTGAACTCCAGGTCATACTGGCCCAAAGTTACTGCCCATCTAGCAATTCGTCCAGTCAAGTCTCCTTGTTGCAACAAGGATTTTAATGGGTGCTCTGTCAGAACCACTATCTTATGAGCCTGAAAATAATGGTTTAGCTTCTTTGAGGCCATTACCAAGGCCAGCATTAACTTCTCTAGTGGTAAATACCTTGTTTCAAGATCGCCAAGGTTTTACTTACGTAGTATAACGCTTTCGCTTCTCCCTTCTCTTTCTGGACGATCACAAAGACTTATCACGTGCTCAAACCGCTAGGTATAAGACAGCTTCCTCCCTGTGTTGAGGTGTTGAGAGGATCGGGGCCGAGGTAAGGTATTTTCTTCAGTCGGCCAAAGCGCCTCACATTCCTCTGTCCATAAAAACTGCGGGCCTTTTTCACCAGATTGAAAAGGGTTTACACTTGTCCGAACTTCTACTTATAACTGCTTAGGGTCATGCCCTTCCAAGAAGCATCTGAACTCGCTTAGCCGATATCGACTCAGTAATTCCGTAATGGCCTTGATCTCGATCTGGTGGCTTCAATGCCCTTCTTGTCACCAGTAATTTAAGAACTTATCGATCCAACTCCAAACGCCAAGATTTCGGCGTTTAGTCGAGCCGATATGTTTTGAGTATGTTGAAGACCTTTTCTAAGTCGGAGATGATCCTTCGGTTCCTTGGTCTTCACGACCATATCATCGATGTAGACTTCCACATTGGCCAATCAAGTGTCTCGAACATCTTGGTCACCACCTTTAGTAAGTTGCTCTGCGTTCTTCAACCCAAAAGGCATGACTCAGAATGACAGACCTTTGGGAGTGATAAAAGCTGTCTTCTCCTCATCCGGGGGGTACATGGCTATCTGGTGATACCCCCTGTATACGTCCAAGAAGCTCATCCTTCCATGTCCAGATGTGGCGTCTACCAACTGGTCGATCTTTGGCAGAGGGAAGCTGTCTTTGGGACAGGCTTTGTTCAAATTTGTGAAGTCTACGCAGACCCTCCACTTGCCATTCTTCTTTTTTACTACCACGGTATTTGATAACCACGTCGGATAATTGGCTTCTCGGATGGCCCTGGCCTCTAGAAGTCTAGCTACTTCTTCTTCCACTGCTTCGACGTGCATCAACGTCGGTCTCCTGGCTCGTTGTATTACAGGCTTGGCCGACCTGTCAACGTTGAGTCTGTGGCATGTGACCTCGGGGTCAATGCCAGGCATTTCATAAGGTGTCCAGGCGAACACCTCAATATTTTTTCTCAGAAAGGCTTCCAACTCCCTTTCTTCTTCTTCGGCTAATCCTGTGCCGAGAAGAAAGAAGCGTTCCTCATCGCCCTCTTGGACGAAGACTTTCTTCAATGCTTCTTCACTCTTCTCGGTCGGCTCCTTGCCGACATCATCTAGGACTTTCATGTCCTCTTCTTCAACCTCTGCTTCTTCTGGTTCTCGAATGCTGCAGGTTAGCTTCATTGCTGCCATGGAGCAATTTTTCGCCTGCAACTGATCTCCTCTGATTTCCTCAATCCCATGTTCAGTCGGGAATCGTAGCAGTTGATGCAAGGTTGAGGGAACTGCCCCATTGCATGCAACCACGGCCTCCCAGATGATGTTGTAAGCGGTGTATCAATCACAATAAATTCGTCCTCATCTTCTTCGTGCGGCTTGTACCTCCAAGCTTGTTGCGCCTAAAGGCCATGTCGGCGTTCCATTGAAGCCGACCATCGGGCCGTTGATCGCTCCATGTCATCGTAAGGCCTAACTCCTTATAGCATCTGACATACATGATGTCGCAGAAGCTGCCTTGATCAATCAAGATACGTTTCACCTGGCACTCCCCAACCTGGAGGGATACTACCAGGGCATCATTGTGCGGGTGCTGAACCATGTCAAGGTCGGCCTCTGTGAAGGTTATCATTGGTCCTTGGCAATCTTCAGGCCGAGGTCTTTTCAGTCCGACCTGGTTGACATGCTGCAGATGTTTCACCCTCTGCGTCTCCCCCCGTATGTCGTTTTCATTCACCTTTGAGTGGATCACGTTAACCACCCGAGGTCCACCTGCCTGTGGTTGCTGTGCTGGGGGGGGCGGGGCTGCTGGTGCTTGAGGCAATCGTGCCTGCTCCTCCCTGGTTCGGGCCTCATCCACAAGGTCTCTTAAATGGCCTTGTCTCACCAGATCTTCTAAGTGTGCTTTAAGGGCCCTGCAACCCTGAGTTGGGTGACCCTGCTCATTATGGTAGGCACAACGCCTACCAAGGTTTCTCCCCATGAATTCTCCTTGTGCTCTTGCGAGCGCCCTAAAGTAGGGCTGATTCCGAATTTGGTCAAGGACCTTTTGGATTGGAATTCGGAACACCGTCGTCACTGCTTGTTTGGTCCTCAACTCCGTCTCCTGTTTGTTCTGCCCATTGTTACCTCGCCTCGCCCCGAGCCGTTGCCTTTCGTCTTCAGATCCTTGTTCCGAGGTGTCTTCCTCGGCTCGTGCGTATTTCTCAATTCTCGCCATGAGCTCTTCCATGCTCTTTGGCAGGGTTTTCGCCAAAGACTTCCGCAATGGACAGTCATCCTTCAGGCCGTTCTTGAAAGATACGACCGCCACCTCCTGGTTGCATTCAGGTATTCGATTGAACACCTCATAGTACCTCTTTGCATAAGCCCTAAGGCTTTCGTCTTTGCTGATTTTGAGGGCCATCAACGCATCCACCCTCAGTGGCTGCAGTTTGTTTGTTATGAACCTGGCAACAAACATCTCGGCCAGGCCTTCCCAGCTCTTCACGCTCCCCTTTGGTAGTTTGTGGAACCAGTCTGATGCAATCTCCCCAAAGGATGAAGGGAAAACTTTGCAGAGCAACGGCTCGTTCCCACTGTACAAAGCCATGGAATTCAAAAATAATCCAACATGGAAGTTAGGGTCCGACTTACCATCATATATCCGAGCCTCGGCATCTTGAATCTTTTCTACGTGACGAATCTATCCAATTCGCCGAGAATGGAGTCCTCGGCTTAACCGGAAGTTACTTCTCCGACATTCTCCTGCTTCCTCTTGAGGTAATCTCTTAAGTCCTCTTTACTTCTTCCTGCACCTATTTGTCATTGGGCTTCGACTACTTTTCTCAAGCCTCATGGTGGCCCCTTTTTGATCCTTCTCCGCAGGACGCATCGAAACATAATATCCGCCCCGGAACATGCCGATGTTCTTTGGGGTCTGCTTCCTTCTCGCGGTATGTCCTTCGGGACTCTTCTCGTCTCGGCTCTTCTCGGCCGACTTCCCTGGAAGGTCGGTGAGAGTACCTTCCGCTCCTGGTGTGTTGTGGGGCTTCGGGGATTTCTTTCCGTCCCCTCTTCTGGCCGTTTGCTACTGGCATTGGTGTGTCCTGCAGCAGATATGGCGGCTGCATGACATTATTCTGCATCATGAAGTTGACGACCGACTGAAGGTCTGCCAACTTATTTGCCATCTCCTTTACTTCTTCATCCCTCCTCATACATCTGTCTTTCCATGTCTGGAGGTCGTCCTCGTTATAGTATTTGCCCCTGTCGGCTTTCTTTGATGGATCACCGTTTTGGCCGACGGCGTTCTCTGCGTGATTCTGATCACGAACTTCCTCATTGTGGTCTCCTTCTTCTGCGTTAAGGTCGGCGGGTCTTCCACTCCCAACTGGAGCGTCATCCCCAACCTTTTCCCTCTGCGAGTTACTGGCCATCTACTCTTCTCTCTCCCCAGGCGCCAAATTGTGTGAGTGATTTTCCGATCACACCGCCTCTTTAGTGATTCATGGAAGAACACAGAGAGTAGAGCGGCTCCTCGTAACACGAAGGAAAAGACTCCGGCGGTGGTTCTTCCACCCGGGGGCACTCCGACGATCAAGTCAGTATATCTCTCAAAGATAATCAAGTGCTAAACTCACAAGCTTGAGTATAAACAACGTACCTTGGACCCATGGGGGTGCCTCTCTTTTATAGCCAATACAATCCTAGTCCCAATAGGGACCCGGTCCTAATGGACTTAGGACTCCTGCTAATCTAGGACTCTCAGTGGAATTAAGACATACTCCCTGAGAGTTTATCTTTACCCCAAACTGAAGTCTTCCCCCAATCTAGGACTCTTGTCCACATCCAGGTTGAGTTCCCTCTTCATTCTAGGACTCTTGTCCCATATCCGCTTATCTCGGATTCCGATATCTTCGGAGATAACCTCGGCCTTACCGTGATTACCTCGGCATAACAATCAGGACACGTGGCACCCAAGCTGACACATCGGCGCCATCTTGGCCACGTGCTGGGGCTCAGAAAATATATCCCCACACAAATAAACTCTAAAATTCTTATACTGTGTTTGGTTGGAAAATTTAATGAAGGATTTGGAAAGGAAAATGAAAAAGATACGTGAAATGTGAATAAAATATACATATATTTCACATAGTTTCACACACCTTTTTTCTTTCTCTTTTCAAATCCCTCCTCAAATCTTCCAATCAAACATAGCGTTAATGTGTACAAGACATGACTCCTACATTTCCTTGACAGGAAGGCATTTGAAAGCAATTTGATCATCATCGTTTCAGCGGATTAATTAGATGGAATTAACATTACTATGATTGTTAGTAATAAGAAAATCCATTAAATTGTGTATTATATTACATGTTTGGATTAACTTAGAATATAATAATTGATAAAATTTCATTTTTTGCTAATTTTATTTAACGAAAAATAGATAAATAATTTGAAAAAGAAAAAATTAGTGTTTAAATTAACAAAAGAAAATTCAATATTTATTTTGTTAGTAGAGTCAAACCTAAATTTCTTTTATAATTTTTTCAAACCTATATATTTATGTAGCAATAGTTTCATGACCACGACATGATGATAAGATTTGCATTCACTTCTTGTTTCATGACCACGACATGTGAATGGAATTGTGAATGCGATGGGCACAAATATTACAATACAAATCATCAAAATAGTTTACGTGACTTTTTTTTTTTTTTTTTTTTTGTATATATATATATTTTTAAACTAGTTTATGCAATGTTGGGAATTCAATTATTGCAACCAAACACTCCGTACCTTTATAAGTGGACACAGATTGGGACTACTAAATCATCCAATAATGGTCGTGTCACATTACAATCTACAACAAGAGCCAAACAAATAGATTAATTAGATGGACTATTTGGTTTTCTATACAATATAGATAGTTCTGCTTTGCAATTTGTTGACTCTTTCTCCATCTGTCACCTAAAAATAAGATGCCAAAACAGAGTATCTCAATAGATGAAACTAGACAAACAAGTGAATAAATATGGAAGAAAATGAACTTCATTTAACCATGGTTTCTCTGGAACAAAAATTATTCATTGTCATGTGTGATATGTAGGAGCTGACATCAATCAATAATTGAGATATTGTGACCAAGTTGTGTTGCGAAAAATGGTGCTCAAGCTCGCCCAATGGATAACTTAACGGGTCGGGTATGGCTATGGAAAAAATTTTAGGCCCAACCATACCCAACAAGTGTGGCCCATACGAGATAAGCCCAACAAGTCGACATTCGAGCCCTTTTTTTCCATTTTTTTTTAAATTTTGTGTTGAGATAACGGGCAGCCTCTCGTGGGTTAATTCCCATTTGAGTTTTAACACCTAGACCCAGTCCAACCCAAGCCTTATTCAGCCATTCCCACCCAACATCGGGTATGGACTTGGGTCGAATAAAAACTCGACAAGCTTGGGTTGGGTTGTGGGATTTTGGGCCTAATGATGACTTTTTGCTAAAAAATCATCACAGATGACAACATATAACTTGTCTTAACTGCAGGCTTGAGATTAGTAATTATGAACGAAAACAAGTGACGCCTTTTTTGCCCTTTTTTTTTTTGTTAAATGGAAGATTGATAGAGACAAAAACCACAAACAAGTGAAACCAACAAATAAAAACATTAATTAAACATGATTACATGATTTAGATAACTAGATGTGTTCTCTCTTCATTCAACAATGCAGGCTGTTAAAACCATGGCAGACCTTATGGGCACCTCATTCCCATAATCCAAGCATTAAGTCTATCACATCCTACAAAAAATAACAATAATGGTCAAAACAAGCTTATTATTCAATTATCAAATAAAAAGAGTTGGACGGTCAAAATATTAGATCATTGTCCTATTTTTGTTATGTTTTTATATTTTGTTTGTAAAAAATAAAAATAAAAATAATTTGGTACACAAATATTTTCAAAACAGGAGAAATGGGTGGGCGAAGGTCGTGGCTAGGGATGCACAAGGACCTAATGATCCGCTAAGCTCACCCTAACCTGCCCATTATTTATAGGACTTAGGGGGTGTTTGTTTTAACTTTTCAGAGCCAACTTATGGCTTTTAGCTTTGAAAAAGTTATTTTAGACTGTTTGGTTAAACTTATTTCAAACAGTTTCTGATTCTAACAGCTTATTTTAATTCAAAAAGTGATTACGAGTTGCTCACCCTTACTTCGATTATCAAACCTGGTGGACATGTTAATTTATGGTTATACTCTTAAATTTTTTTATTTTTTATTTTTTTAAAAATAGAAAAAGACTCAAATGGACTATCGATTATTATTATTATTTTTTATGAGAAATGTAGACAAATAAAAAATAAAAATTAATTGAAAAAGCTATTTCACAGCTTATTTAACAAACACTACTCAGCAACTTAAATCTATAATTCAACAGTTACACCAAACAAATTAACAACTTTTGATTGAAGTAATAATCTATAATCTGTTAAGTTATAATCTATAAGTTATTTTAACAGCTACACCAAACAGAGCCTTAGAATTATGGATGTTTCAAGCTTGCTCCACCCACTAGGGCCGGCTTTGGAGACAAGCCAAGCAAGCGGCCGCGTTGGACCTATGAAAATTGGTAGAAAAAAGGCTCTCAAAAATTATCTGCCATTATATTTGTTTACCCAAAAAAAAAAGGCTTCCTAAAAATAAACTAAAAGGCTAATTGATGGAGTGAATTACTTGGAACTATTGTTTCCTAAATGTATGGATTATGTGTAGAATATTATTGACCATTGTTGTTAAAATTGCTTATGGAAAAGAAACTTTTTAAAGTTGAAATTGATGAAATCTTATATTCAGTCAACTAGATAATAAGAAAAATAAAATGGATTTGATTGACAAGTTGGATAATAGGCCTATTTGGTAGAGTTTATAAGCTGTTTATTTCAGCTTTTAGATTAATTTAAGCTAAAATATTATGTTTGGTGTAACTTAAGTTAATCATCTCATAGCTTAAATTAAGTTATTTCTCAGCTTATCTTAAAAGTTGGTCAGGGAGTGTTTAAATTTTTTACTTAAGCGCACAGTTGGTGTGGGGGGTTAAAATTACTTAAATGCCCTCGTCAATACCCAAATATTAATATTAATATTAATTAAAAAATTAAAAAGTTGTATATTTCTAAAGAAAAAGAAAAAAATCAATATTAATTGAAAAATAAATATTAATTGGTATTAATTATTAATAAATTCATATTGTATATTTTTATATTAATTAAAAAATAAAAAATTGTATATTTCTAAAGAAAAAGAAAAAAAATCAATATTAATTAAAAAAATAAATATTAATTGGTATTAATTATTAATAAATTAATATTGTATACTTTTGTAATGAATTAATTATTAATTAATACTAATTAATAACAATTGTTGATTATTAATATTAATTGATACTAATAAAAATTAAATATTAATATTAATATTAATTTATACTAATTAATAATTTTAGTATTAATTGAGACTAATTAAGCCATTAATTAATACTAATTAATAATTTTAGTATTTATTGATACTAATTAAGCAATTAATTGATACTAATTAATTTATAATGGAAAATAATTGTGACAATAATATTTCCATTACATTTTTAGCAAGTGTATCAATTTTTATATTAATTGATACTAATTAATACTAATTATATGAACTTTTATTAATGAAATATTTTTTTTTAAAATTAAAACTGAAAAAAATGACAAAATAATCATTTTTACATCATATAAGGCAGAAAGGACAATTATACGGTAAAAAGTTATTTTACAGCTTATTAACCAAATACTACTTTGCTACTTAAATCCATAATCCCACAGCTGCACCAAACATATTAGCAGCTTATGTTCACATCTATAAGCCATAATCTGTTAAGTTATAATCTATAATCACTTTTCTACAATTCTATCAAACGGGGCCAATACAAGCTTCATTAGTAATTTTGCAGCTAATGTAAAAATTTTCATGTTTAAGTGATACATGTTATAGTTTGTTTATTTTTTTATTTAATACTCTAGCTTCGGATTATTTTGATCTGTAATCTTAATCTATATTGGAAATGTGAATGTGATTTGAATTTTCATGATTTTAGAGGCACCTCATGTCTATCACAAGCTCATTAACAATAGTTGGCCTATCCACGCAATTAATAATTTTAGTTTTATACTCATTCATACAAAAAATTTAATTTTTTAGATAAAATTAAAATTACTATCTAGTTTGGTTTTGTCAAGAATATTCGATATCGATTCATATTAAAAGTTTGTTTTGGGATTTTTGTTTTTTTATATTTTTATATGTGTAGAAGCCCCATATTAAAAGTTTGTTTGAAAGCCTAAAATAGTCAGAACCGACTCTGCCACTCACAAATATATATAGGAAAATGTTTGGTAGCTCAAAATTTTGTGGCTACTCGTTTTGACAGATTTGAGCCATTTGAGCCACAAAATTTTGAGCTACCTAGCATTGTTGATATATATATAATATAATATAATATATTTTTATAGATAGACATACTTTACATTTTTCAACTTTATTTTTTTTTTTATATAAACATAAATTTCTATATTAGTCATATAAAACAATTGGTTAGGAAATTTAAACTACTAACATTTATGTTGGGTCATATGGATAGCTTGAGATTTTTTATTTTTTTTAAGATAGACTTGGGAATAAAGTACAGACCTAATTCTGGGTCGGGACAAGTTTGGAAAATTACTTCAAGTGTTATTATGTAATATTGGTATAACCCAAACTTGACCTATTTCCTCTCGTAACTGTGATTAGTGATAAAGACCAGTGATGGGGTGATCAACAGTGAAGGATGGTCAATAGTGAGGTTCGTGGTGGGTGGTGGTTAGTAATAATGGTTACTTGAGGTGGTCTCGAGAGTTAAGTGTAATTGGAGGTGGCGGGAAGACATAAATGAATAAAAATTTAAAAATAAGTAAAAGTATTCTATTTTATTTTAAAAACATGAAAACAAGCGAAAGCACTTTTTGAAATTGAAAATAAACACAAAAAATATTTTTTATTTTTAATTACCCAAAATTTTGAAAACATAAAATGAAAATATTAACAAATGATCCCTTAAAAGTTTTTTTTGTTTCCTATCGTCAGAAGTTTTGAAAAGAAAAAAAAAACGTTTTCAACATTTTTTTAAAAATGCCTCTCATAAATGGTGAGTTGTAGGAAAGTAGATTAGATGGATATTTTTGTAGCGGAAATTTATATTTGCACACAACAAGAAGTAACTTCAGACTCAGCACATATTATTTGTGTCGTTCATATATAACTTTTCAAACAAAAGTCAATTATTCAAAAATAAACTTATGAATAAAAATGAATTGTTCAAATATACATTCCGTTCAATTATTCATGTTGAAACAATTATTTTTTATTTATAAGTATATGTCTGAACATCTGATTTTTATTTAAAAATTTATATCCAAATAATAAATATTGTGCATTAAATTTTTTTTGATGTGTTAATAGAATTATTATCCTTTATGTAAGAATGGATAGATAAATATTATGCAGTACGTGGTTGATATTTTGTGGGTTATCGAAATACTAGTACTACTAGTTATCTTTATCTGATTCTGATTTTGATACTGATCTGATATGGCTTTTGAGGTGTGGACAGTCGTCAATACAAAGCAAACAACAGTGCACAAGAAGACCACAATTGTTTGAAAGAAATGTGGTTTCTTGTTTAAGCAATTTCTTCCTATTTTTCTATTCCGAATCAGAACCAATTGTTGTTTTTTGCAGGCTTTATATGATCCACTAGGTAAACAAATAAAATAAAATCACATATTTTGTTCTTATATGAAATTTGAAGTATTCACTATACTGTTGGAAGGGTGTATAGTGACGATGAGCAATAGGGTAATTGACAATGGCATAGCCCCAAGCAAGGTAATATAAAGGCAAGAAAGAAAGTGTTCAATTACTTGGTCTGGTCTCTTCTTATGTTTCTTTCTTGAATTTGAATCTGTTGCGAAGTACAGCATGCCTTCTTGTGTGATTTGGCGGAGTTCAATTCAAATCCTGATCTAAATTGTTTATTTTATAAAATATATTAAATAAATTAGTTATGTAAAAATTAAATTGATAGAATATCAATAACTATATCTTTATATTATTAGTTTTTAAAAATTGAACGATACATATGCTTCTAAAAAGAGAGGTTATATATATTTTTTTAAAATACAAATGTGATTTAATTATATGACTATCAAGATTTGATCAACTTAGTTTTTGTACGAATGATCTGATCCTGTTGGCACCATATTATTTTTATTATCATAAATGTAAGTAGGACACATGGCATACTCCCATCCTACACACTTGGAGGTTGATGGAAATTATGGAAAAGTATGGAACACAAATGGAAAAGATGATAGAAAAGTGAAAAATCATGGAGCAAATGGAGGAGACGGGGGATCATTATGGAACACGAAGTGGAGAAGTTGAGAAATCATGAAAGGAAACATGTCAATACAAAAATGAAGATGAAAAAATAAGATAGTTATTTTTTACACTTTTTTTCTATAAATTGTCATTTATGGCTACATTTGTAGATCCCCGATCAAATTCAAACTCTACATCTTTGTCAATTTCATTTATTTTTAAATTTCTACACTTTACTTTACACACTGCACTTACATTTCGTAGGAGTAAATTAGCCTTGTAATTCTAGAACCCGGTCGGTTTAAAAGTTTCGAAGTTGCCCTTACTAGAGGTAATATTTTGTAATTGTTTATTCAACTAATCAATTGTAATTTTTGTCCAGTCTCTCCCTTTCATTCTATTGCGAATTTGAGTTGAAAGTTATAGTTTATCTTTTCAACACAACACAGTAAAATTCTCTTTATTGAGGTTAAAATAACCTTAATACAATCGCTTGATAAAAATTGATATTTATTATTTGTAAGAATTTTTCAAATCCTTACTAGCACACTTGAATTACATTCATGACTTTTGAAGTGTCAAAAATAGCCAACAAATCCACAAATTCTACAAAATATATGATTATAATAAGGTGAAGCACTAATAAATCTCAAATAATGATATTATGAACTGTTTTGTCCTCATTTTTTTCTTATGAACCCAAAGATCCTATTCTAGTGTGAATTACATAAATAGCCAAAACGTGAGTTTTCTCATAATGTTGAAATTTCAAAAAAAACTTTATAGTGTATTTTTTTTTTCAAACGTAACACTCCAAAGACGTAACATTCTAATGTAACACACTAAAAAAAAAATTAGTTTACTTTTTTCAAATGTAACACTTTAATCAATGTAACACACAAAAACTTCTTATCCAAACGTAACACTCCAATGTAACATACTAAAAAACTCCTTAATGCACTTTTTCCAAACGTAATACTCCAATAAATGTAACACTAAAAAACTCCTTAATATATTTTTTTCAGACGTAATCACATAACATTCTAAAAAAATTCCTTGGTGCATTTTTTCCAAACATAACATTTCAATCAATGTAACACACAAAAACTCCTTCGTATACTTTTCCCAAACGTAACAACATAAGATTCTAAAAAAACTTGGTGTATCTTGTTCAAACATAACACTTCAATCAATGTAACACACAAACTCTCTAAGTAATTTTTCTAAGCATAGCACTCTAATGTAACACCAGAAAATCATACCACAAAAATGTAGATTTCCATATTCGACAATCAACACTTTAGCCAACAATTTTTCTAAAAAGAATCTTTCACATCTCACATTTCCATAGAAAATAAAAAAAAATGAATTATAAAAAGGTATTGACTTAAAGTCGAATGGCACCAAATTAAATAAATACAACTTTTCAAAACAAAGTATTAACGGATTTGACATAGGTGGGCCCATAGGGGGTTTTGGCCCGCCATTTAGAGCCCAATACACAGCTCAAACACTAAAGCCCAATATTACTGGAACCCAACGTTGCACCAAGAACCAATGGCATCTAAACACTTGTCAAGAGAAGAACCAGCCACATAAGCAAACAAAGATCCTGCAGAGTTATTGCACCACACATCAGCCATTAATGAGGTCCCCTGCAACATTTAATGCGATAATCCCTTCACGTTGAAATAGCACAGCCTCACCATGAACAAGACAAGCTAGAGCATAGACTTTCGGCCAACATGATAGGTCAGAGTGGACAAGGAAATGATGAACAAAGGATACAAGTAGGTTTCTAAGACAAAAAGAAGGTTAAATTCCCTATCATTACTCTATTTTTCGACACACCATTACTCTCTCTTTCTTCTAACTTGCTTGTCAGAGGGTTCGCTGGAGGACTCCCGTTCCCCGTTGGACTTTTGTGCAGGTATCTCAAGTGAGCCCAGCGATCGGACAACGGTGTTAGGGGCGTGGATCAGTCCGACCCGTCCACCAGGGACAAGTAGTATCTTCAGTGGACAGTGGCTAGATGAATTTCAAGTATAAGGCACAAGAGTTGTTCCCAAGCGTGGACTTCAGTCTCGTGAAGGTAGGAAAAGACGACGTTGCCCAGACCCCCTTGGACGAGGGGATTGAAGAAGAAGATCTCTCCTCCAGCGAAAGGGAGTGATCTCTGTAATTGTGGTAGCCGAATAATTGACAAATATAAAGGAGGTATATTTCGAAGGCTTGACTCTAGCCGGCCTCTATCACACAAGGATAAGGGGCCGAATGGGATAGAGGGCCGAATATGGTCCATCCCTATAGCCGAATATTAGAAAAGGTAATGATTGAAAAAAAGTAGGCCCTGGTCCCGAGGATCAGAGGGGGCGAGTATAAATATAGTGACAACGGACTAAACAGGACATGCAAGAATTACTACTAACAACTTAGTGAGCAAGCTCTCTTGGGTGGAAGAACTGACTTACGCTTGAGTGCTAATTCCGGCATCCCGACGAGTCTTTATATCTTCTCGGTGACTAGTTAAGAATCATTGGCGTCTTCCAGATCAAGAGTATTTCCAATCCACTCACAATTGGCGTTTGTGGGAATACTCAAATATATCCATGGAAGGCGTGACTGAAGATCCTCCGATAGCCACCGACGATATCGCACGGGAAGACAACCTCACCCCAGCTAACATGCTCGGAAAAGAAACCATCGCGGCACGACGCGCCTTGAACTTCGATTCGCCAACAACTTCAGCACAAGAAGCAATGCAGGCTATCATGGAACAAGCGAAGCAGAACAAACAAAGGCTCGAAAACATGATAGCTGAGAACGAACGACTCCATCAAGACTTGGCCCTGGAGGTAGCAAAATCTAGAGAGGCCATGCGCCAGGAACCAGAGCAACTTCCAAAGGCAGACGGACAAAGACCTCGGGCCCGACCAAAGGATACCGATAGCAACTCCAATTCATTATCCACGGAGTCCGACGCAAAGGGACGATCCGAAGCCTCCAGCTCCTCCGAAAAGGATCCACGAACAAGGAACAAGCGCAAGAGAAGCAGCTCAAACGAGGAAGACCAGCACGATCCTTTCGTTCGACGGATCGCAAGGGCGCCTCGCCAAGAAATTCAAAGTCTCCGTCGTTTACTCTTTACGACGGCAAATCGACCCCACCGATCATATCCGTCATTACAAAGGCCATGACGCCAAGACGCATAACAATGAAGCCCTCATGTGCCGAATATTCCCTAGCAGCCTAGGTCCACTAGCCGTCAGGTGGTATTACAAGTTGGAGCCAGCTTCAATTAAAAGCTTCCGCCAACTGCAGAAATCCTTCAAGGCCAGGTTCATCACCGACGAGGTACAACCGAAACAGGCCGACTCCCTCTGGGCTATGCAAATCCAGTCGGGAGAGACGCTCAGAGCGTACTCGGCACGATATTGGGAGTGCTTCAACCTTGTCGACGACGCTTGCAATGATTCCATGGCCATCACCGCCTTCAAAATGGGCTTACATCCTGACAGTGCTCTGCGCAGTTCCCTGACCCGGAGGCCCCCGAAAACAGTCTGGGCATTGATGAAGAAAGTTGAAGAATATTGTAAAGTGGAAGACGATGCCCTGAGGATAAAAGCGGGACAAATATCCAGCAAAACGGCCCTCCCCGAAATTGCTCGACCAGTCAGCTCCGTGCCGCCGCAAAGCCTTGAACCCCGGCAACGAACCAAGCGAGACAAAAGGCGGGATTCCCGTCGATCAAGCGATCAGTGCTCCCATCGAATGAACAAACAGCTACAAGTCGACAGCAGACGCTCAAGGCGAACCGACAAGAAGTATACGGAGTTGACGGAGCCGATCGCGACAATAATGACCAAAGTCCAACACCTTCCGTTTTTCAAATGGCCGTCAAAGATGGTTGGACCTCTCGACACACGGAGGAGGGACAAACGATGTGAATACCACAAAGATCACGGCCACGAAACTGAGAGCTGTTATGCCCTAAAGGATCATCTGGAGGGACTGGTGCAAGATGGTCGACTGCATCAGTACGTGAGGAAGGAAAGGCCAACCAAAGCATTAGCCTTGAGACAGAATTCACCTCCGCTTGGTGTAATCCACGTAATCCACGGTCCACCGGCGTCCCCGACCGTGCATACGATCCAATCACGCCCAATACCCCGGCGACATAATATGTCAACGGGAAGACACAGAGAAGCTCCGACAATTAAGTTCGATGACTCGACCTCGCCGGAACGATGGCACCACGTCGATCCTCCGTCGTCCGATTCAGACGTCGCCGGTTTAGCGTTGAACGCATTCTTATAGACCCGTGAAGCACTTCGAGATCTTGTATTCTGAGAACTTTTGTTGAACTCGGCCTCAAGGAGTCGGACCTATCTCCATCGTCTCGGCCATCGCTCGCTTCAACACGAATCCAGAGTACCGTTGGGAGGGTCGTGCTACCGGTTCGGCGGCTCAAAACCAGAGACGGGATTCTTTGTTGTGAAGCTTCCGTCGCCAGATAACGCCATAATGGGCGCCGGCCGTGCATGCCATAAAGGCCGCCCCAAGCACCTACCATCGACTTATGCGCTTCTAACCCATCATGCATTGAGGAGATCCGAGGCTCGCCGCCATCCGCGTGACGTAGATTTTGTGAAGATCCATCCACGGACCCGACTTGTGGGATCCGATGCTTGTACCGTACCACATTTTAATGGAAGTCGATTTTCTTTGTCACCCTTCAAGCCTCTTGGCCCAAATTAAAGTCTCCGGATTCGGCGCCCAGTGCGAGCCACCATAGGGCGAACAAGCCTCCGACCTGAGCGCCTTCGGATATCACGATTGGCCAAATTAAAGTCTCCAGATTCGGAGCGCCCGATGGTGCAGGCCACCATAGGGCCAAACAAGCCTCCGACCGAGCGCCTTCGTGAATATCACGACACAAATTGAAGTCTCCAGATTCGAGCGCCCGTTAGTGCGAGCCACCATAGGTCAACAAGCCTCCGACTCGAGCGCCGCCGTGGATATCACGATTGGCCAAATTAAAGTCTCCGGATTCGGAGCGCCCGTTGGTGCAGGCCACCATAGGGCCGAACAAGCCTCCGAATTCGGAGCGCCTTTTGTGGATATCACGATTGGCCAAATTGAAGTCTCCAGATTCGGAGCGCCCGTTGGTGCAGGCCACCATAGGGCCGAACAAGCCTCCGAATTCGGAGCGCCCTTCGTGGATATCACGATTGGCCAAATTAAAGTCTCCGGATTCGGAGCGCCCGTTGGTGCAGGCCACCATAGGGCCGAACAAGCCTCCGAATTCGGAGCGCCCTTCGTGGATATCACGATTGGCCAAATTAAAGTCTCCAGATTCGGAGCGCCCGTTGGTGCAGGCCACTATAGGGCCGAACAAGCCTCCGAATTCGGAGCGCCCTTCGTGGATATCACGATTGGCCAAATTGAAGTCTCCGGATTCGGAACGCCCGTTGGTGCAGGCCACCATAGGGCCGAACAAGCCTCCGAATTCGGAGCACCCTTCGTGGATATCACGATTGGCCAAATTAAAGTCTCCGGATCCGGAGTGCCCGTTGGTGCAGGCCACCATAGGGCCGAACAAGCCTCCAAATTCGGAGCGCCCTTCGTGGATATCACGATCGGCCAAATTAAAGCCTTCGAATTCGGAGCGCCCTTCGTGGATATCACGATTGGCCAAATTAAAGTCTCCGGATTCGGAGCGCCCGATTGGTGCAGGTCACCATAGGGCTGAACAATCAACTGGATCTGGAACTCATTTGTCAACTAATAGGTCTGCCGGCGAGGGCGCACCTGAGCCGGCCCACGAGTACGACCCATTGTCAAACTCGTACCCCGCCTAAGGCAAGAGCCAATAGCAAACTAAACAAACCATACTAAATGACGTGCTGAAACCACTAAAATTTGGGATCAGGAACATTCATTCGGCATATCTATTTAGCAAAATAATAGCCAATAGCAAGCTATCAAACCATGAAACAAGAGACTCAGAGTAAGACTCAACTATATGAAATAACACTTTTTATTTGATTTGGAAAATGTTACACAGACGCAATCCGCGTTCGAACATTACAATATCTATCTCTAACTTCGAGGACAAATCAACCCATCATTTGAGCAACCATTGCGGTTCAAAACGCATCGACCTAATCATACGGAACCAAGATGTCGCCGCCCCTGACACCATCGACAATGTCAAGGCCAAGATCCAAGACAAGGGAGGTTAGGGGTAGCGGTCGTTATGTCTCCTTTCGGGGCGATCTGCTTCAACGACTTGGAGGCTGACGTGTTTCCAGTTTCCCCTTTTAGCGGTCCACCTCCCACATCAGAGAATCCTCCGCCGCAAACCATCTGAGCGCCAGGATCGGCCGGAACTTGAGCTCCTGCAACTATCATCACCATCTGATGGTAACTCTTGATTATCCCTCACAAATATGTTCGACTGCATAAGGCGCCTGCCGCTTTTATTCTCAGTAATGGCCGCAATCTCAATAACCAAATCTCGAAATGATTTTATCAACACTAAACCCCATGAGACAAAGGCCGTCAACATTCTCCATGACCTAGTCATTCAAGTTGGCTAAAACCCGCAGACTACGCAAGGGCAAACATTACCTAGCGCAATCGGGTAAGCACCCGGCATTCGAGCTAAGTCCGTAGCCCTCCGATCCTCGACTCACGGCCTCTTTAAATTTCAACACACGTCGAAACGGCCCTATTCAAAAATAAACGGCCTACACATGTAGGCCGATCACTCCAAAGAGTCGGCACACCGATTTGATATGCTGAGTCTGATTGATGTATTCACGTCTATCCAAACAATCCATGCAATAAAGTTAAACATGCCGAATGAGGGAGACAATTTGATACTTACAACAAAGCGTCTTTTATTCAAAAAATCAAGAAATTACATAATTTCAACGCCGACCATTGCTCAACCTTACAACAATTAAAGTCATACTACAATTAAAGTCATACGGCGCCGCCCTCATCCTCGCTCTTCTCAACTTCGAAAGCAGAAAACGGAAAGTCCTTACTGTGGTAGAGAGGTGACGCCGAATTTATGCCTGACAAGTGAAGAGATTCGGCGACTTGAGTTGCTTTGATCCAACCATGCCTGAACCCACGGTTTTCACATCGGCAAACCTTCAAGAAGCTTCTCCTTGGTCTTTTGATCCCAACCAAGCGCCCTTCGTGGAAACCTTTTTCATAAGACCTCCCCTTGGCGGACTCCAATGCGAACATGCTCGCCGTTTCACGATCGGCAAGGGCAGCGCTTATAAGCCGACTGGTAACCCTCTCTTCCACGATTGGATTCACCTTACCAGTTTGTCTTGAAGCCGTCTTGATCTTTCTTAACTCACGTTCAGCCGCCTCCACGCGAGCCTCTAAACTACGGATATGCTCATCCTTTTTCTCCATTTCTCGGTGGGCGGCGCGCAATCGCATGCCGACTTCATAGGCCGTATAGAGCCCTTTCACCGCCCCGTGAATGCCCTCGCGAAACACTTCGTAGTCCTGACGACCAACCATAGACTGCTAAACTTCCGGAGGAAATATTTGTCGAGCAAACTCGACCGCCACGTCTGGATCTCAAACGATCGAGTCCGCTTCCGTCATGGCCTTATTCTTCACAAATACTGCAAAACTTAACGGGCTCAGATTCGCGTCTGATCTCCTTTCGACTTGGGCGTGTGGCGATCTCCCCTGGGACTGCCTATCCCGTCTGGGCGACCTACTACGACGTCGAGGAGATTGACGCCTCTCTCGACCCATAGAACTCTTATTCGCAGTACGCAAGGGCGCGCCACGGTGTTCACCTCGATGCATATCACCGCCAAGCTCAGCCAGCGTCTTGGCTTCTCCTTTGCTGTTGAAGAAGAGCTTGTTTGACATTCGCACAACAGATCTTCTCTCAGAAGTCTCACACAGATACCTACCAGACTCTTAAAAACTGTACCTTTGATCATTTAACACTCGCAGAGGCAGCACGATCGAGGCAGGTTCATTAATCGCGAAACCCAAGCGCCCGACGCCGACTAAATTAACGGCAAGACAAGCTGGTTCGGGCAAGAGCAGATACATCAATCTGTTCGGCTAAACTGATATTCTACATAAGAATTCTAGATAAAATCATTCGTGCCACAGTAAAGTTATCCGGCTCACGCTCAATCTGTTCAGACCAAATACTCCAGCCGGCTCACTAATTGATCCCTCTGTCAATCTGGGGCCCAAGATCAATAGGCAGTGAAATTGCAAATGGTGATTTTGATGGGACGTGAACTGAATCTGCAGGAACCCAGACATTGAACAAACTTTTCTTCTCTACCCTCAGCGGTTGGCGACTTCGGATAAATTTTTAGATAAAATCTAACTAAAGTTTGGACAGACGATATTCTACGTAAGAATTCTAGATAAAATCATTCGTGCCACAGTAAAGTTATTCGGCTCACGCTCAATCTGTTCAGACCAAATACCCCAGCCGGCTCACAAGTCGGTCTCCTCACTTCGTAATCTTTTTATGAACCCGCTGGGGCAAGGGCAGATTCACAAATCAGGGTTTCCCCACAGTATATGCAATGCCGTTTTACTAAATGCATCGAACCACAGAACTCTTTGATACAACGTGCGTGTGGTAGTAACAAAAAATTACATGATTAATTACAAGATCAAAATTAAACCACAGAACTCTTTCATACAAAGTGCGCACAATAAATTTCATTAATAAATTTACAAGGAAATTTTCATTAATAAATTGCCCACAAATGCCAACCAATTTATACATGAAAACTACCCTAAACCAAAAACAAGAACAAAACAAAAAGACGCTCGTCAAGAACGGCTCCAGATCATTCTTCGATTATCCGATTCAAGCGGCTCAACATCCACCGCTCATAAGGGATTGGCAAATCAATGTAGCCTCGGCAAGAGGGCTTTGAGCCACCCATGTTTGAACTGCGATTCTCAAATTTGGATACTTCTTCAACATATTCCGTCGAGCGGGCGCTCTCCCCGCCTCAAAGGCCTCTCGATCGGCTTTCGCGAGACGCCTTAAGCTCCTCTAATCGAAGCTTCGCTTGAGAAGTGCCTTCTTGGAAAGATTGAGCGATTCTCGCTCGCACTTGCCCTTCCTCAAGATCAACACGAAGTTCGTTCGACGCGAGCCCTCTCTTTCTCCGCTTGGCTCAAGGCTCTCCATTTCAAATTTCATAATTTCGAACTCGGCCCTACTTTTCTGACCTTCCAGCTCCGTTTGCAAATGGTCAGCTCTCCCGAGAGCACCACGCAGGCGGCGGCCCAAGTCGGCAATCCTTCCGACCGTCTGCAAAACAAGGTATGATTAGACGCCTTTAACAAACAAGACCGATTAGACACCTCTAACAAACGAGACCAATATGAAGGTAGCTTACCAGATATGCCGATTGAGCAGCTAGGGCAACGGCCAAAACATCAGGCACGGCACCAAAGGTTGTGCTGTCAGCCGGAAGAGAAATTGAAGCCACCAGGCTCAGAGCCACCGCTGGATCCTCGATGGCCGAAGCGTCGGATAAAATCGACATATCCCTGATCTTTGGCTGAATGACGAACGGAGCGACCACGTCCAGTTCTTCAAGCCGAGGTCGTTTCCTAACAGGGCCAACTTCCGCACTCTCCTCTCCCTCGGCACCACGGTTCTGGCCTTGCTTCGGAATCAGCCGTTCCTCGTCGACTTGTTCTCCTTTTTCCGTATCAAACGCAGCAATCTCAACCGTCCCCTCAGAAACGGGCACGAAGGGCTTGATCAAGCTAGGGTCTGATACAGCGCATTCGGCCTTCTTTCGGGCGGCTATCCGCTCGGCATTCCTTTTACGCGCCATCTGCGTTAGGCTTTCCTTCGCCATACCCTCAAAGAAATCGCCGGGTAGATCCTCCAAGTTCGCAAAAATATCCCCGAAAGAGAAGTCTGCTCGTCCTGACCCAGACGGCTCGCGGCCTCGAACGACGAAGCGGCTTGCCGCCTTTACAACCCCTCAAGAATCCCCACGGATCGGCAATCACCTCAAGAACTCGTTTCGGCGTCCTCCCGAATCGAAGTTGCAGACCGACCGCCTAAGGTTTATGAAGTCGGGAAGATAAGGGCCGAGTTGTTGATTGCCGATCGAATCGGAATGTGATCTGCAATGAGAACGTGGTGTAAGTGGGCTCGCATCAAGGAGAATATGGGCGCCCTTCCTTGCTTTTTGCAAGTTTGGGCGGCCGAAATAAGCGAAAAGTGATCTTGACCTCCCCAAGAACCACGTCGTCAACTGAAGTCAGAACTTTCTTCAACCTATTACCTGCAGAAGATAAAAAGCGATTTAGAAAAAAGAGCCGAATAAAAGATAGACCAACAAATATAAGGTATTGCGTGGTAACCTGGGTCACCCTTATGTCTGGGAATAGGGTCCAAATGATCCTCCCCTTCAGCGAACTCCCAGTTACCTCGGACGTTGACCATCACGTCGTCAACCCGCTTACCAGAACTGGCAAGCATAGTCACTAAGTGATGGTCAGTATCTTTGGCTCTGAGGAAATATCGCCCCAGCCGACCGGAGGATTTGGCTAAGGCGTAACAGTGCCGAATGGCCGGAATCCCAAGGTTAATCCTAAGGCGTTGATTCAACTCTACAACCCCCATGATGATCCGAAAGAAATTTACATTGGGCTGAGAAGGAATCAAGCCCCAATAACGGAGAACGGCCCTAAGAAGTGGGTGTAGGGGGAAACGAACCCCGCCCTCAGCAATGGATAAAAGAGGGAATACGATCGTGTTTTGATCTTCCCTCTCCATGTCGAGAGCGTTGTCCGTTACAAGGGATAAGTGGACGTCGTCAGGAATAGAAAAATGTCGCCGGAAACCGGAGACACGATCCTCAGAAAGGAGGTCCTTCAAATGTTTGGCCATCCTAGCGGAGAACTAAATACTTGCCGAAGCTAAAATAGCAAACAGAAAAAGTAGGATTACAAAGAAGGGATGAAGAGACTTACGAAGAGTAGAGGAGACGGGGGAAGGCGGAAGAAGTTGCAGAAAAATGCGAATCGCGGAGAGATATGCACTGGCATTCCAAAAGCCCCAGAAAATCAACGAAACCTGAATTCGAAAGGACCAAAATTTCAAATCGCAATAAATGCTGATATACGCATGAATAGAGCGGGAAAGCATAATGATGGACAAAGAAGTGCACGCCCCGACATGTATTGGGGAACGTGAAGCCGCGTGATGATAAGCTTCTCGAATTCTGAACCAAACACGCCGATTGACTACCGTCAATAGAGAGTTCGGAGGGCAATTGTGGTAGCCGAATAATTGACAAATATAAAGGAGGTATATTTCAAAGGCTTGACTCTAGCCGGCCTCTATCACACAAGGATAAGGGGCCGAATGGGATAGAGGGCCAAATATGGTCCATCCCTATAGCCGAATATTAGAAAAGGTAATGATTGAAAAAAAGTAGGCCCTGGTCCCGAGGATCAGAGGGGGCGAGTATAAATATAGTGACAACGGACTAAACAGGACATGCAAGAATTACTACTAACAACTTAGTGAGCAAGCTCTCTTGGGTGGAAGAACTGACTTGTACGTCGGAGTGCTAATTCCGGCATCCCCGACCGGAGTCTTTATATCTTCTCAGGTGACTAGTTGAGAATCATTGGCGTCTTCCAGGATCAGAAGAGTATTTCCAATCCACTCCCCCACAGTAATTAAGTGTAAAAATTTTGTTTTTGTTTGTTTTGTTTTTTATTCATGTAATTTCTGCAACAAATTGTATGAAAGTGTAAGTTGGTTAATAAAACAACGAGTTCTCTTATTTATTGTTGTGGTTGCTTCTTTGATTTGTAAATTTTGAATGGTGAAAATGGCTGAGCAGAATTGGATAAAAAATGGGTGAAAAAATGAAACATATAAGTAAATTGTGAAACTTGTAAGTAAATTGTGATGTAAAAATGGGAATATGAAACTTGTAAGTAAATTGTGATGCAAAAATGTTAAAAATGGGCAATTAAGCTAACTTGTATGTTCAAATTTGGGAATATGAAATTTCGTAAGTAAACTATGATGCAAAATGTTAAAAATAGGCAAACAGGCTGACTTGTATGATT
Source organism: Camellia lanceoleosa (assembly GCA_025200525.1). Classification (NCBI taxonomy): domain Eukaryota; kingdom Viridiplantae; phylum Streptophyta; class Magnoliopsida; order Ericales; family Theaceae; genus Camellia; species Camellia lanceoleosa. Next base: position 30,518,202 of record CM045758.1, read on the forward strand.
AGTAAAAAATGGATGATTATGCTCTGGGATTTTTACGAAGTCTGGACGAGACTTGGAGGGCTCAATCTGGTTGAGGTCTTAGTTAGCTCAGTCTGGCTGAGCTCTTCATACTCAGTCTGGCTGAGGCTTTTAGTTAACTCAGCCTGGCTGAGCTCTTCGTGCTCAGTCTGGCTGAGGCTTTTAGTTAACTTAGTCTGGCTGAGCTCTTCGTAGTCAGTCTGGCTGAGGCTTTTAGTAAAAAGTTGTTATTGAAGTGTAACACAAATAATGGAGATGTCAAATTGTTGTCATTTAAAGCATTACCTGTTGATCACAAATTTACACCATGTATGGAAAGGGCAAAAATAAACAAGTGTCCAGATCGTCGAAAAGAACATACAACAATCGAACAATACAAAAATAGGAGACTCCACTTTACTGGAAATAACGCTTCAAGTGCTCGGTGTTCCATGGATGAGGGAGGTCTCTGCCTTCCATGTCTTTGAGTCAGTAAGCGCCTGGGCGGGGTCTGGCCTTGACAATGTAAGGTCCTTCCTATTTGGCTGCTAGTTTGCCCTCGATAGGATTTTTAGTGGCAAGGGTTGCTTCGCGCAAAACTAGGTCCCCTACTGCGAACTCTCTCGGTCGAACTTTGCGGTTATAATCTATTCTCATTTTCTGTTGATATGACGCCCGTTTGACAGCAGTTGTCTCTCGGAGCTCTTTAATCAAGTCCAAGTCAGCTCAACGCAATTCTTCGGTTAGTTCTGGATCCAAGTGCAAAACCCGAGGGGTCGACAGGCTGATTTCCACGGGGATGACAGCGTTAGTGTCGTATGTTAGGCGAAAAGAGGTCTCCCCAATAGGGGTTCGAGCGGTAGTTCGATAAGCCCAGAGTACGTTTGGGAGCTTCTTAGCCCAGAGTCGTTTAGCGGCTTCTAACTTAGTTTTGATGATCTTCAGGAGAAAGCGATTGGTGACTTCGACTTGCCCATTGGCTTGGGGATGACCTAGAGAAGAGAAACATGGTCTAATATGGAGCTCTGCACATAATTTCCTGAACTTGGCATTGTCGAATTGTTTGCCGTTGTCTAAGACGATGGCTTGAGGGATTCTAAATCGGCATACGATCGACTGCCAGATGAATCTGGTTGTGTTCTGCTCAGTGATTATAGCGAGGGGTTCCGCTTCCACCCATGTAATGAAGTAGTTGATGGCGACTACAACAAACTTGATTTGGCCCCTACCGGTGGGCAATGGACTAACTAAGTCAATGCCCCATTTGGCGAAGAGATAGGGACTGCAAAGTGTAATCAGTTCTGTCAGTGGAGCAAGAGGGATGTTGGCAAAGCGCTGGCATTTATCACACTTAAGCACAAATTCAGTGGCATCTTGGTTGAGAGTAGGCCAGAAGTAGCCGGTGCGAAGGATTTTACGGGCTAGTGACCTGGCACCTGAAAAATTACCACATACGCCCTCGTGGACTTCCCTCATCACATAAGTCGCTTGAGCAAGATTGAGACACCTGAGGTATGGACGTGAAAATCCGCGTTTGTACAGTAGGCCGTTGATAAGAATGTAATTAGATGACCGGGTTCTGACTTTGGCGGCCTGCTGTTTATCGTCTGGCAACTCCCCACTTGTCAAAAACAAAAGGATGTCTGCAACCCATGGGATAGGTTCGTTTTGGAGGAAGTGAACCTCCTGTTGGTTTGGCGAAGTAGCCGGACGGGCCAGGTATTCAAGGCGGACGCCGTAGCTGAGGTCTGACTGGTTGGCCGAGGCTAATTGGGCCATTTCATTTGCCTTGGAGTTTTCTGACCGAGGGATCTGTTTGATATGGAAAGTATTGAAAAGGCGAACAAGAGGGAGTGCAATGTCCTTGTAGGCTCGCATCGTGTCTTCCTTCGCGTTGAATTCCCCCATAATTTGCCCGATGATCAATTGGGAATCACTGAACACTTGGATATGGTTTACACTAATGTCTCTGGCTAGGCGAAGACTTGTTATCAAGGCCTCATATTCGGCTTCATTATTACTTGCGTCGAACAAGAAACGGAGGGCACACTTGAAATAACCACCCTCGGGAGCAGTGAGGATGAGACTAGCCCTACTACCTTCTTCGCGGGATGATCCATCGACACTGAGGGTCCAAGAATGGGGGTCTTCTGCCTCAGGATTGAAGTGCCTTGGCGGAGGGGGCGCGGTTGGAGTGGAATTGGTGAATTCCAAGATAAAATCGACGACGGCCTGTCCTTTGATCGGTGTTCAAGGTCGGTAGGAGATTTCAAATTGGCTGAGCTCGATGGACCATTGCATAAGTCTGCCGGACAACTCTGGCTGTTGCATTACTTTCTTCAAAGGCTGATCAGTAAGAACCACTATGGAGTGAGCTTGGAAATAAAGTCGGAGTCGCCTTGAGGCTATGACCAAGGCAAAGGCCTAGGCCTTTTTTTCAACAGAGGGTAGTTCTGTTCTGCCCCCCTGAGAACACGGCTAATGTAGTAGACCGGATGCTGTACTAAGCTGTCTTCCCTGATGAGGGTCGCACTGACTGCGATGTTTGATACAACTAAGTAGAGAAACAGGGTTTCGCCTGAGAGCGCCTAAGAGAGTAGGGGGGTTGGCCATGCATTGCCTCAGTTGTTGAAAGGCCTCATCGGATTCGATGGTCCACTCAAAAACCTATCAGAGTACTTTAAAAAAGGGAAGGCACTTGTCTGTTGCGCGGGAAATAAAACGGTTGAGGGCAGCGACTCTACCGGTAAGCCGTTGGACCTCTTTGACCGTTCTGGGAGACCGCATTTCTATCAGGGCCTTGATCTTTTCAGGGTTGGGCTCGATGCCTCACTGACTGACCATGAAGCCCAAGAACTTCCCATATCCTAAACCAAAGGTGCACTTCTCCGGATTCAGCTTCATTTGATACTTGCGTAGGGTTTCGAAGGTTTCTCGCAGGTCTGCCAGATGATCAAAGGAGAGTTTACTCTTGACAAGTATGTCATCGACGTAGACTTCCATGTTCCGACCTATTTGGTGGTGAAAGACGGCATTGACCAAACGTTGGCAAGTTGCTCCAACATTTTCCAACCCGAACGACATAACACAATAGTGATAAGTTCCTCTGTCTGTGATGAAGGAGGTGTGTTCCTGGTCAGCCAAGTGCATTAGAATTTGATTGTAGCTGGAGAAGGCATCCATGAAACTAAGCATCTAATGTCCGGTAGTGGCATCGACAAGCAGATCTATCTGGGGGAGGGGATAACTATCTTTGGGGAAAGCTTGATTAAAGTCGGAGTAGTCGACGCAGAGTTGCCATTTACCGTTGTTTTTACGGACCAGGACTACATTTGACAGCCATCTAGGATAGTCTACGTTCTTGATGAATTGTTTCTTCAGTAGTTTGTCTACTTCAGAGGCAATGAGGGCATTGCGTTCCGGGTGGAAGATGCGTTGCTTCTGGCAGAAAGGTCGGAAATGGGGCTTGATACTAAGACGATGAGTGATGAAAGAGGGATTGATACCCGGCATGTCAGAATGGGTCCAGGAAAATACATCATTGTGCTCGGTTAGGAGGGCTGTAAGGTCGGCCTTGGCCTGGGAGGATAGTTGGCTGCCGATCCTGGCTGTTTGTGTTAAGTTAGTAGGGTCAATGGGGACTTCGACAAGTTCTTTCACTGGCTCCCCTCTAACTAACTCGTCTTCGTCTCTGACGTCGAGTCCTTCGATGATCATAACCTCTTTCAGCTTGACATCTTTGAGTGAAGCGATGTAGCATTCTCTAGCCACCGTCTGCTCTTCCCTCACGGTACCAACCCTGAGGTCGGTGAAAAATTTCATGGCTAGATGGTATGTGGATGTGACAACTTGAAAAGTGTTAAGGGCTATGCGGCCGAGGATTATGTTATAAGCAGAATGACAATCGACAACAAGGAAAGTAAGTAACTTGGTGGTCTGCCGTGGATAACTTGGTGGTCTGCCGTGGATACTCTCCAATGGTGATGGGAAGATTGATGGAGCCTATAAAGGTCACCCGATCCCTCGTGAAGTCGACCAGCGGGGTTTGGAGAGAGGACAATTTTTCTTCTCCGACCTTGAGCTGGCGATAGGCGTTCAGGAAGATGATATCTGAAGAGCTGCCGTTGTCGATTAGTACCCATCTGGCATTGTAATTGGACAAGAGAGCAAAGATGGTTAAAGGGTCATATGGAGGTAACAGATGCCTGTGCAGTCGGCCTCCGTAAAGGTGATGGGTTCCGTCCACTGTTAGGGGTGTTTGAAGGGGCGATCCAATGTCGCGACTTCTTTGTCGGAGCCTTGTCTAATTTTTCTGAGTTCAGCTCGTTGGGCCAAACGGGATGGTCCTCCACATGCAAGCCCGCCAACGATGACTCTGATCTCTCCGACCGAGGGAGCAGGGTTGCCTTGTGCTCGGGGTTGTGGTGAGAGCCGATCATTGCCTCAGTTAGGTTGTGAGGGTTGTCAGGGAAGGTTATATCGGCGGCTGCCTCGGTAGGTTCGGTCCTTGGCCGTTGTTGGGGACGGGCTGCCGTGAATCGACTAAGGTGCCCCTAGCATATCAAGCTCTCTACCTGGTCTTTAAGCTTAACACATTCTTCAGTGTTGTGGTCATGGTCCTTGTACGGGAAAGAAATATACCTTCTCGTATAATCCTGTTGATCAAGTCTGCGTTCCTCTGTACGATGTCGATCTAACACCTGAAAACACAAACGTGAGCTAGCCGGCGGGTGTGTGCCGGAAACCTCTCCGATGCCTAAGTCAGTAAGCAAGACAAGTAAGCAAAAGCTCTATGTATTCAGGGAGCAAAAGTTGCATTACCTCTCCAAAGGTGATATTAGTGAGCTTATATAGGCTTCGCGTGGCACAATCCTGGTAGGACTCTTATTCCTCCATGCGCAGAGTCCTTCTAGGATTACTCCTCCTTGCGTAGAGTCCTCCTTGGATTCATACTCCTGGAAGACAATGCTAATCCTCCAACACCCCCCTCACTGCTTAAACCAAGTGAGATGATTCTTCTTATGGCCGGACTACTTCAGGACCGGAGTAACACTGCCGTAATGAATAGGCAAATCGAGCCGAACTAACTCTTATTTCGACTCTCATATTCCTTACTTCTACTCCGGTTTCTCATACCAAGACCGGACTATTCATAGAAACGTCCGACCGAACTACCATAAATGGTCTAGAGGATGTTACTCTTGTACTCCGGTTTAGAAGTCGTAACCAGACTATCCAGGAACCGAGTTACACCGTGTTCATCTGTCAACCGGACTACCGCAGTACTCCTTAGACCGGAGTACACATGTTTGAGCTTACCTCGGTCCAACTCCAGCTCGGCCCATTTTATTATAAATTACCCTCTCAATTGCCCCTTAATTCCATCTGCACAGCATGATAGGGATTACCTATCTTCGAACCGAACTAAAGTTTTAGCTTATCCAACTGAGCTACAATCCTTCAGCTACTCCGGCCGAGCTAAAAACCTTTTTAACTTGTCTAGCCGGGCTAAGTTTAAGCCGAGCTGAAACACGTCGGTCAACGTCTCTTGATCCACAAGCTGCGTTCACATTCCAATGACACGTGGCAAGCCCCTATTGGCCATTCACAGCTGTTGCGCCGCCCTCGTACTCCGAAAAAATTTTGAACAGTCCCGCGTTTTTTCCCTCCTTCCACTTACACAAAACAAACCCTTTCATTTATCAAATCATTCACCAAACTATTCACTTCCCTTTCTCTTCGAATCCTCCAACCTCTGAGCTTTTTGAGTTCGCGATCTCCATTACAGCTAGTTGCTCTCACCTCCAGTTTCTTCCTTTCTATCCGGTAAGTATCTCAAACTTGTTTTGCTTTTTGCATTTGTATACTCTTCAATCCATAGCTTCTTATTTCTATTTTTGAAAAACATCTTTCTGCTTCCATATGCGTTGTTTCTGAAAAACTTAGCCATAGAACATATGATTGCACACAATAAATCCGTAGAACACCGATTTTGATCTAAAATCACGAAGCAACCGAAATAGGACACTGTTTGTGATGTATGCAAAGATATAGGTGAACTGAAACCGAACTAGCACTCGTACTCATAACAGTAGTTTCAATAGGCCACCAACTGATTTACATTAGCCGAAATAAGAACGCACCGAACTAGAAAATCTTAGTCCTCAACCGAGCTAAGCATCGGGGCTAAGCCAGCTTTCTCAGTTCCTAAACCGAACTCAGAAGGCTGCCCCTTGATGCTTAGCCGAAGTAACAAAAACCATAGGTGGAACCGAGATAACCAAACATCATGCCAAACCGAGATAACAAGCACCTTGTTGAAACCGAAGTAGATCCTGTAGTACCGTATGAAGCCGAAATAAGGCATCCTTTCTTGCTTTGTTCTTGTAGCACGGTCAATGATCTGTGCTTGACCACTTTGTTCTTCCACTTTGCAGACTTTAGGTTGCCCAGGCCATATTTGAAGTGAACACACAGCCCACTGATTAAGAGTAGAACACACAGCCCCAAACTCAGATTTACTGAACACGCAGCCCAGATTTGAAGCGAACACACAGCCCACTGACTAAGAGTAGAACACACAGTCCCAAACTCTGATTTACTGAACACACAGCCCAGATTTGAAGCGAACACACAGCCCACTAATTTTCTGAAATTTGAACACGTAGCCCAAATACCAAATTCTTGAACACGCGACCCAGTTGATGTGAACACCACCCACTAATTTTTTGAAATTTGAACCACGCATTAAATACCAAATTCTTGAACCATGACCCAGATTTGATGTGAACACACCCACTAATTTTACGAAATTTGAACACGCGTTGACCCAAATACCAAATTTTCTTGAATCGGCCCAGATTTGATATGAACACACAGCCCACTAATTTTCTGAAATTTGAACACGCAGCCCAAATACCAAATTTTACTGAACACGCAGCCCAAAACACTTCATTTGCACTCAGCTCATTTTCACTTCATTTGCACACAGCTCATTTTCACTTCATTTGCTGATACATGCATTCATTCTAAATCTTGAGTTGGCTCTCGCCTGATCTTGAGGATATGGCTCCTTGCCTCGAGGGAGTGGTATCTTTGAGCTTCCTAAGTCGGGACTTGGTTGACTTCGCAGATTCGGACCATTCTGCAGGGGTTATCACTTGTCTTATCGATAGGACATTGTTTCTTTGCTCTGGCGGAGATGGTGGGACACCACCAATTCTTTCCATTTTTCTGCGACCGGGATATGACCATGACCCACTTGGACTTATTTGTACTCACCGCCTAGACATAGGCGGTGGACCCATTCCTGACGAAGATATGGGTCGAGGTGGGAGAGCTTGGATGCATCTATTGGGGGCACTCCCGCCTGTAGATAGAGCTTCCGGGAGGGTTCGGTATACTTGGTTCTCTTCCCATTTCCGGCGGCCACAGATGGAGCTTGAGTCTCCCGAGGAGGTCGAGCAGTATACCCGTGGTTTCCTCATGTTCCTCTTTGGCACCACTCTGTTTGCTGATAGAGGGAACATGGTCGGGCTGCATCTCTTGAGTGCCCTAGTAGACCTATCACAGGTCAATCAATATGATTGGGGCGGCGCTGGCCTGGCTACCCTTTATTGTTACATGGCCTTGATCTCTCGCAGCAGGGGACTTACTCGGCGGCTACTGGAGAGCTTGGGAGGTACATTCTGTCCTCTTGATTTACATTTTTTCTCCTCATTACTTATTCACTGCACACACGGCGCATTTTGCATTCTGTATTCTGCCTTTAGCACTTTGTATTCACATTCTGCACTGCTTTTCTCAGCTATGGGTATATGCATATTTCCCCACATTAGCCCTGGAGATGGAGGTGGCAGGACCTCCTATGACTCCGTTTTCATTGGTGTTTGAGGGCGAGCACCTATCGAGGCCTCGAGAGACTCTCTTCTCTTTGCGACAGTACTTCGACACCGTGCGCGCGACAGAGGTATTTCAGAACTCTCAGTTCCTTTTCATTTTCATCTTTGATCTGCTTTGTATATTCTGACTTCTGATTGATTTATGCGCTGGTTATCCGCAGATCACTTGGCAACCCTGGGCAGTCTTTGGCGACGATCTCGAGAATCAAGACTTCGGTCGACTAGTTCAGATAGGTTCTGCCGAGGACCCGGTCGGCAGGCTTGGTTCTAGGGAACGCTTTTCGGCGTCAGTGTGGGGGTATGATTCTCGAACCCTTCTGTGCCTCCACTCACTATCACGGACTGCCGAAGCTATCTCTGAGGAGGTCACTAGGGACATGCGAGGCACCGATGCTTTATTACATCTCATTGAGGAACTCATACCTATCGCGCATATATCGATGCCCCCTTGGCGAGTAATGGGCTCCACCATCGAGGCCCATTGGTGCACCATCTTGAGTCGTGCCCGTCTTTGCAGACATCCCTCTTCTAGCGAGGTGGTGCATCTAGAGGTAGAGCGATTCGATTCCTCCGATCCCTCCGACTCTCGATCATCTGGATGGCGGATATGCCGACTGAGTTGACGAGTTGGCAGTATGGGACTACTTCTCCGATTCCGATCCCTATAGAGCCTCCGATGCCTGGTCACAGATATGTCAGTGATCCTGACTCACCACCGGTATGTTCTACCATTTTTCATTTATCACACAGACATTTTGGCAGTTGCTTATTTATTGATGAGTTGAGCTTGTGTCTACAGCCACCTCGGGAGTACATAGACCAGATGCTCGGGGTGGTGGCCTCACTTGAGGGGATGGTCCTGCGTAGAGAGGCACAAATGTCCATCATGGGCTTCCAGGTACCCTTCATCTCTCTTGCATTTATCATATTTCTATTAACATGCTGGTTTTGAGCATTCTGCTGCACTGATAGGCTGTGTAGAACACATCTGGCACACACCCCACTCACATACTGTACTTGCACCTGCTTTTTATGTTTGAGCTGATGTATTGCACTTTTCATTTTCAGATGCCTCCCGTGTATGCTTCGACACGAGGTGGGCCACCCGAGCCTTCTCGGAGAGGTCGAGGTGTTAGACCTACTCAGTCTTGGGCCCCAGGAGGCTGGGCCATCCGGGCCTTCTGGGAGCTCAAGAGCGGTGGTCTCCTCGCACACAGGCACCCATTGTCGAGGATAAGGAGGAGGAGGTCGCATGACCGTGTGTCGAGACATCTCTGGGAGGAGGCTCGGTCTTGGTTCGGGAGGCGGAGGCGAGGTGAGGGATCCGGAGGATGGCAGCTCGATCTGATGGCGATGATGGTGCAGAGGTTGTCCCGTAAAAGAGGATGAGAGGGCCTCCTTATTCCCGTTCCCGAGGATACTGATGTTATTTCTTGCTTTATTTTACTTTTTGGCTAGTAGTTTGTAGCACTTTCCGCATTGTTAGGCAGTTTTATTTTCTGTAAAACTTGTACCTTTATTTTGTTGTAAAAACATGATGGAATGAAACAGCTTTTGAAAAGATGTTTGTATTTGAAACTCTTAGCATCGTATCGCATCATTTTGCACAAAAATGGAATCGAATGAAAATGTGCCTCATGTATTTACCGGGTCAGGTAATGAACCGATGCAACAAATCAAAACAACTCGACTCACTAAGAAATAACAGAATCTTAGCAAGTTTACAACTCGATAAACAAAGTACAACAATGTTAGCAACTCAATAGACAAGACTTAACAAAATTGTATAACCAAAAAGTAACAATTCAAAACACAAAATGCGACAGCTCGACAAAACTTACAACTCGATAAACAAAACAACAACTCGATAAGCAAAACACAACAAAAGCGTGCCGGACGGACAATGGATAATGGAATGTATCTGGCCGATAGAAATGGAGGCCTTCGACATTCCCGATGCATGAAAGTGCCTCAAGCTTCCTCCGTGAACAAAATAGGACCAACGCGAGGCCGAAAACATTTTGCATTTGGAGCCTAGAGGGTGGCCGGCCTACTAGGATAGATGGCCGGCCGGCCACCTCTCCCGCAACCTCTAGAAATTTGACACGTGTCCTTTGAATAGTGTTTTGCCCCTCTATAAAAGCCCCACCCTTAGAACTCATTCATTTCATTAACTTTCCTCGCAAAAATGGAGGCATTTCTCACAGAAAATCTCACATCTTGGATTTCTTCTTTAGATGGCTCGGAGAAGTTGAACTTCCGGGGTTTTGGCTTGAATGCACTATTCACGCTAGACCGGACTCCACTGCATCTTCCTTTCCTCTATGCCGCGGCAAGGTTTTGGAACCGGTGGCCTTGCGTCTTTAGCTTTGGCGGGCAAGAGGTATGTCCTACTTTTGAAGATTTTCAAATCTTGATGGAGTCCGGGCGGCGAGGAAATTCCTTGACTCAATTTTAGCTATGCCCAAACCTTAGGGCGGATGTGCGGTCTTAATCATGATGCTAGATCTCGATTGGTGATGGCATGTTGGATATCCGAGCCCGATTCTGGATTCTCGATCTGCGGTGTCGCGGCAACCACTATTGGCAAGGCTTCCGGTAGCACGCCCTCTGCTTGTGCCTACTATCTCATTTTCTGTTTGTCTCGAGTTCCGGAGGAGCTAGCATCCGTTTGATTGAAGTCGCTCAAGGCTTGAGGGATGGGAAGAGCTGTATCGCCATGACATTGGCTGAAACACTGATGGGCTTGGATGCTTTCTACCGCCGGGAGACAACCAGGTTTGCGGGGAGTCCACTACTGTTGCAGGTAATGTTTCCCACCCAAGCTCACATGTATATTCACTCACATCACTTGGCCCTCGGGCTCGGTTTTTCTCACAAAACCCTCATCTTACTTTTCTCTCATCGCACATCTCTCTATTCTTTATTCTCTCATTTTTCATCCCTCCCCAGATATGGTTGATGGATAAATTGCAAGTTGTGGACTCTTGTCCTGCTTACTCAGCCCGTGGCTACTTCTTTCGGCAACGCCTAGTGAATGCTCCTGATGAGAGCTGGTGGTTTGAATGGATGTGCAACTTGTCGGCGGATCGCATTGCGTGGCGTTGTCCTTGGCTCAATCTCCCGGCAATGAGCTATAGCATGTCCCGGCAGGTCGGGATTCGACTGATCGGCTTGACTCACTGTGTGTTCTATTTCCCATTCCGTATTCTGCGCCAGTTTGGCCGTGATCAGACTTGCCCACCGGAGGGGATAGAGTATCCGGCTACATTTCCAGTTCGAGGCGCACAGCTGGCTCGACAGGCCGCAGCATGGAGAGTTAGAGAGCTTCTGGCCCCTGCTCCTATTTTCAGTTGCACTTTATCTGACGAGTGCTGGGATTGGCTCAACGAAGAAGCACAGGTTGGGCCTAGGTTGGCATCAGAGGCTTCAACTAGCTCTAGAAGGGGGCGCAGGGACACCTGACTTGACTATGCCCCAGATTTATTGCTTTATTAGTACTTTCAAGTTTTCGTTATGAATGTAATAAAAAGCAACTTCAATTGTATGCAAGAGCAAAAGAACTCTGTTTTGAAATCAATGAAATTGAAGGTTGTGGTACTGAAAATTCTCCACTTTTGGTCCAAAAATGGTCTTAGTTGTGAAAAGATTAATTTGAACAAAGTCAACTTTTATTAAAACTTTTCAAAACTATTTTCGATATGAATCAAAACTGGACACGACTGAGATCTGTCACTGAGATGCACAACCCCGAATCCAAGCAACTGGAAAGTTGCCCCTAGTTTGAAAAGTGCCTTGGCAATTCATAGCAATGGAAAGTTGCCCCTAGTCTGAATAACACTGTACCGGAGATCACAATAAATGCTGATGAATAGAGATGACTAAGATGATCAGAATGAACAAAGTTGATCGGGGAAAAGATTATGACTGAACTTCAAGATGAAGCTGCCTACGTATCCCAAAGATGGGAATCAAGTCTTACGTAGTTCAGGCTTAGGTTCGCTCGGGTATTTTTACTCTCCTTTTGCGCTCTAACTTTTGCCAAGGCCGCCCTTTGCGGGTTTTCAACCTCGCGAGCTCAGCTTTTATAATTTCAAATTTTTCTATGTTCTGAGTTTTGCCTAGGTCGCCCTTTCGGGTTTTCGGCCTAGCGAGCCTCTCAGGGGTAGTATTTCTTCAACTTGTCCATATTGATCGGTTGGGAAAACTCTAAGCCATCTAGATCCATCAGAACCACAGCTCCACGACAGATTGACTTGATGATGTAAGGACCCGGTCAATTGGAGTGCGAACTTGCCTCTTGGGTCGTGGATGGGAGCTCGGTTGTCCTTGAGTACCAAATCTCCTTCTTTCAAGTTCCTGGACTTAACCTTCTTGTTGAAAGCCCGGGCGATTCTGCGTTGATAACCTTGGATGTGGTACAGTGTTTTCAGCCTTCTTTCATCGAAAAGCATGAGTTCCTCAAATCTGTTCTGCTGCCAATCCGCTTCGGCTATCTGGCACTCAGCCAATACTCGTAATGACGGGACCTCAATCTCAATAGGCAGAACGAACTCCATCCCATAGACCAATGAGCACGGAGTCACCCCAGTAGAAGTTCTAATCGAAGTCCTGTAGCCCCACAGAGCGAATGGCAGCTTATCTGGCCAGTCCCGATAGGTTTCCACCATCTTCTGTAGTATGCGCTTGATGTTCTTGTTGGCGGCCTCAACTGCTCCGTTGGTTTGTGGCCGGTAAGTAGACGACTTATGAAAAGCCACATTGTATTTCTCCAACAAATCAATCACCTCCTTTTTGAAGTGGGAACCATTGTCTGAAACGATTTCATTTGGGACCCCGTAGCGACAGATGATGTTGTTTCTGATAAATTTTGCTACGTGCGAAGCCTTCAACACCGCATAAGATTGGGCCTCAACCCACTTTGTGAAATAATCTATCGCTACCAAGATGAACTCATGCCCATTCGACCCCTTCGGCGTAACAGCTCCGATTACATCAATTCCCCAGACAGAAAACGGCCATGGCGAAGTCATGTTGTCTGACTTTGTGGCGGGATGTTCATGCGATTTGCATGAATCTGACATTTGTGGCATCGCCGGACGAAACCAATACAATCCTCCTCCATAGTAGACCAGTAATAACCTTGCCTAAGGATCTTCCGTGCCAACATTACCCCATTCATATGTGCACCACATTCACCCCCGTGGATGGCTTCCATTAGACGCTTTGACTCTTCTGCATCAACGCACAGTTTATGCATTCCCAGATGACCTCGTTTATATAGTTTACCCCCGCAGATGATGAACTGAACTGACATTCTCCTGATTGCTCTCTTGTCTTTGGCATTTACCCCTGGCGGGTATGTTTCTTTCTCCAAAAAGTTCCAGATGTCGTAATACCAGGGGTGTTCGTCCTGAACTTCATCTATGGCTGCAATCGACTCATAGGCAGGTACAAATTTCTGATCGATGATGACTAGACGCATCCGGACTCCACACGAGATGTCTATCATAGATGATAGAGTTGCTAGCGAATCTGCGAACTTGTTGTTCTCTCTTAGTAGATGAGTAAAACTTAGCTTTTCAAACCGAGGAATCAGCAAATCCAAGGTTTGGTGATACATCATCATATTTTCCTCTTTAACTTTCCAGTCTCCTTTAGCTTGAGACACAACAAGGTTCGAATCCCCAATGACATCCAGCCGTCTTGCCCCTAGTTCTAGGGCTGCTTCCAAACCAGCAATGCACGCTTCGTATTCTGCTTCATTATTTGAGACTTTGAATCGGAGTTTGAAGGCTAGAGGGATACGGGAATTGTCGGGTGCTATCAGCAACACTCCTATCCCATACCCATGCTGATTTGACGCTCCGTCAAAGTACATTGTCCAAGTTTCCTCGTCGATATGCAGAATTGATTCATCCGGGAATAGGTACTCAACTGCTTCATCCCCCTCAACCAGGTGGTCGGCAAGGAACTCTGCCACTGCTCTTCCTTTCACTGACTTGCTCGTCACATATGTGAGATCAAATTCGGAGAGCAACAGCAACCAACGAGCTAGCCTACCCGTGGTATTTGGTTTCTCGAAAAGATATTTGATGGGATCTAGTCGTGAAACCAACATTACAGAGTGAGCTAACAGGTAGTGCCGCAGCTTCCTGGTAGCCCATACCAGAGCTAAGCAAGCTTTTTCGAGCGGTGTATATCGGGTCTCGTATTCCAGCATCTTCTTACTTAAATAATAGATGGCTCTCTCCACCTTATCTTCTGATTCTTGTGCAAGCATGCAGCCCATTGTAGTCTCAGTCACTGACAGATACAAAATCAACGGTTTCCCCGGCTCTGGTGGTGATAAAACGGGTAGGTTCTGTAGATATTCTTTAATCTGTTCAAATGCAGCTTGACATCGGCCGTCCCATTGGAACTTCTTTCCTTTCTTGAGGAGGCCAAAAAGTGGTTCACAAGTCAAGGTTAGTTTTGAAATAAACCGTCTTATGAATTGCACTTTACCCAGAAAGCCGCGCACCTCCTTTTCAGTCCTCGGTGGTGGCATTTCTAAGATGGCCTTGATTTTGGAAGGGTCGACCTCGATGCCCCTTTGCGTAATCAGAAACCCCAGCATTTTTCCCGCTGTAACACCAAACGTACATTTCTGAGGGTTTAACCGCAACCGAAATTCCCTGATCCTCTGGAAAAACTTGTGCAAGGCGGTGTAGTGGCCCTCTCTTTCTTTGGACTTGACAATCATGTCGTCCACGTACACCTCAACCTCTTTGTGGATCATATCATGTAGTATTGTGGTCGCGGCCCGTTGATAAGTAGCCCCAGCGTTCTTCAACCCAAACGGCATTACCCGGTAGCAGTATGTCCCCCACGGGGTGGTGAATGCAGTCTTTTCTCTGTCTTCTGGTGCCATCACTATCTGGTTGTATCCTGAGAAGCCATCCATGAATGAGAGCAATGCATGCCCTGCTGTGAAATCTACCAACTCATCGATATGCGGTAGGGGAAAGTCGTCCTTCGGACTAGCTCTGTTCAAATCCCTGAAGTCTACACACACCCGGATCCTGCCATCTTTCTTCGGCACCGGAACAATGTTGGCCAACCAAGTCGGATATTCCGATACCAGCAGGAAGCCTGCGTCAATTTGCTTGGTGACCTCTTCCTTAATCTTGAGAGCCCAGTCCGGGCGGATCCTTCTGAGCTTCTGCTTGACAGGTCGAGCCTCGGGGTCAAGGGGGATCCGATGCTGTACAATCTCAGGATCGATTCCAGGCATGTCTTCGTAGGACCACGCGAAAACATCTTTGAAATCTTTTAATAAAGCGACTAAGCGCTCGCGTTCCTCCGAAGACAACGTGGACCCGATCTGGACCAGCCGCGGGTCCTCCTCAGTACCAATGTTTACGGAAATGATTTCGTCCATTAATGGCTTAACAAATCTCTCTTGCTCTTGCTCAATTAGACGTTGTAAAACCGGAGGAACTTCGTCCTCGTCGTTTTGATCAAAATTTTGAAAGTCTGAATTAATGCAATAAATTAGGGGCACAGAAAAGTACTCGGAAACCACAGGCAGTTCATTCTCATTAGGCACGTCCAAATCATCCAATTCATCGGTTACAACAGACTCAAATGAAAAGGAAAAAGACGACACAGGCGGCTGTGGCATCGGGTTGACACCCCGAAGTACAGACTCAGACTCGATCGGTGGAATCGATTCGACTCACGGGACTCGGTGGAATCGATTCGGCTCACTACTGACAGTCTTCTGGACAAAAATCCTCCTCGTCTTGCCAAGTGAGAGAGGTGCGATTGATACATCCAAGATAGGCTGGCTGGTCGCGGCCGCTTTCATCCCCAATCATGGAAACCATGAAGTTATTCCCCAAGCAATCTTGGTCGATCGGAGGATCGAGAGAGAGACATACCGGTGCTACCCCTATTTCCAATTCATGCTCTCGGGATCCACTTTGCCTTATTGCTCAACCTCGGTTGTTGGAGTGCATGCGCTCTGTGGCAACATCATCCCGGATAGTTGCGGTCGAAGAAGATTCGAAACTGATGCACGCTTCCTCTCGCGTTGAACCATGGCTCTGGGAAGCCGCAAAATGGAAAGTCTTCCCCTCCGGACAAAGCGTCCGTTCGAGTACCCTAGATGGGCTGTGCATTAGATCAAAAGGCTTCCCACTGCCGCTTCGCTCTGCCTCGGCCATTTCCTTCCTTTCCTTGCCCAATCTTCTTTGGTGGGCGGATAATCCGATCAAAGGTATGTGGATTGTGTGGCACTTCATACGCTGCGACTCCTTTCTGCCGCTTCTTCCCAATCCCATCCGGGGATATGTTGTAGCTTGTTCATGAGGTAGACGGCTTGGCCGACATACACACCCTCATTCACAGCCATAATGTTTTGCACCACCCGGGCCTCAACCAAAGTAAATCCTGATATGAACATGTCTTCCATACCGTGTTCAATC
This sequence comes from Camellia lanceoleosa, assembly GCA_025200525.1. Classification (NCBI taxonomy): domain Eukaryota; kingdom Viridiplantae; phylum Streptophyta; class Magnoliopsida; order Ericales; family Theaceae; genus Camellia; species Camellia lanceoleosa. The sequence goes on from CM045758.1 coordinate 30,534,571, forward strand.
TCCAAGACTGGCGTAGATATCTCCGGAGGAGGATGGATTGATGAATTCCCAAAAACAATGGCTACTCCCTTTCCATAGGGGTATTTTACCATTTGATGTAGAGTAGATGAGGCGGCATTCACGATGCAACGAGTGCCCCAAAAGCATGTTAAAGGATGTAGGGACCTCCAAGACATGAAAATCTACCTCGTGTTGTCCAGGCCCAATCTTGGTTTGGATTTTTACTGTCCCTAGGACATCCCTACTTGTATTGTCGTAGGCTCTGATTACTTGAGTGGTCGGTGTGAAGTCTACGGGCTTCAACCCGATTGCATACGCCGTTCTGGCTGGGCAGACATTGATAGCGGACCCGGTATCAACAAGTACCACCAGAATCCATTTGTCCTTGCATTCTACAGAGATGTAGAGAGGTCTGTTATGATCCACGCCCTCGGTGGCTCCTTGTCTGCGAAAAGGTCAATCTTGGGGAACCTCCTCCGGAAAAACCGGTAACCAGTTGCTCTGGTGTAGTTTCGATGGAGAGTTTGGCCTTGTCCATAGCAGATAGGACAGCCTGTCTATGCACCCTTGAAGCCATAAGCAGTCCCTAAATGGAGATGTCTGCTTGTATTTTCTTTAACTGCTTCAGTACAGCCTCTTCTTCAACTTGCTTCTCTCTCTGTTTTTCCGCCTCTTTATCTTTCCCCGATGCTTCGGGTTGATCAAGGTGTGGGGGCTTGAAATACCGCCCACTTCTTGTCATATGGTCCACCTCTTGAGATACCAGTCTTTGTCTGGTTGGCTACCGCCTTGATCTTAAATGCAGGTGGGCGAGATACAAGTCGTCATCTTCCCACCACATTCCATTAGCATTTAACAGGCACCTGTCTGGTTCGGGCTTGTTTGCGCTCTCAGCATTTTCCTCCCACATGCTCACAGCATGTTCAGTTTTCATGCTTACAACACTTTCAACTTCCTCATGGTTCTTTGCTTTTCGGATCCTCTCAGAATCCCATTTCTTTTCTTGTTCCTCCATCGTTAATTGTTCGGTTTTCAAAGTGTCTTGCTCTTGAGCGAAATTCTTCGTACCGGCGCTCTCCGGCAATTCAATCTGACCCTCGGCCCTTCCGGCCACAAATGGTACAATATCTGGCTGATCATCCAACCACCCGACGACTTCTGCTGACTCCTCGTATTCGAACCAGTTGATTGATGCATCCTCTGATTCTTGGTCGTTGAAAAACTGGAGGTTGGCGAAGTCCTCTTCCATTGTTGTCAGATCATCCCCCACTGATTCAAGTTTGTCCCCCCGGATCATACACAATTCAGCCTCTTCCGGCGGCCCCACACTCAGCTTAGGCTGGCTCATTGACAAGATATATCCACTCGGATCATAAGCTCTGCCAGCTAAATTCTCGGTACCGTCCACTCGGACTCAACAATTTTGCTCTTCTCGGAAGCCTGCCCCGTTCCATTTTCGGTGGTCACCACCTTTGGCTCAGGTTGGGTTGTGGAGGTGTCAATCATGCACAAGTCAGTGCTATCAGGAAGGATCACCTTCGGCTTGGGTAGGTGGGAGGGAGTAATGTAGATACTAGGGTCGTAAGACACGTCCCCAGTTTGAATGAGATTGATTCTTTTGGGTGGATCTTGGTTATGTCTTTGAGGAGTGGAGTTGTGACGTTGGGTCTCTCGGGAGGTAGAATGATGTTTTTGTCAATGAGGTCTTGAATCTCATGACCAGACTGTAACATTAATTCGGTATCATGACCATCTTCTTTGGTGGTATTTGCAATATTTGGCCGGTTGTGGGAAGGGGAGTGGATTTGGAGGGGCCTCGGTTCCAAGGGTTTCAGATGCCCCTTTCTGACTAGATCCCCGAGGACTTTGGACAAAGGCATATGTAGTGGGGAGAAGGTTCGTTGACCCCTGGATTGGTATCTTGAAGCTTGGTTACTGCTCCCAGATGCATCAGAAAAAGGTGTGGCCGCTGCGGGCCTTGGTTGGGGAGGGGGAGTGGTGGTGACCATACCGACCTCTGAAGCTCTTGTATTGGCAGAGCCACTCGGGCCCGCATTGTTATTACGGTTGAATGTTCTTCGGGGCTGATCCCGGTCCTGGTCAATCAACCCTTGCTTCATAGCATCCTCAATTTGCACCCCCATATCATGTAACTCTGCGAAGGTGGGGAAGGGAACTACAATCATCTTCTGCATAAGCCTTGGTTGGAGATTGCGCACAATCATCCGGATTTGATCTTTATCAGTTGGCCTTAAGGTCATCATCGATGCCTTTGCTCTCCACCGAGTGACAAAATCAGAGAAAGTCTCTTTCTGTTCCTGCCTTGTTGTCTCGAGATCACGTGTTGTAATCTCGATCTGAGTATTATATGAATATTGTGCAACGAAGGCTTCAGCCAACTCATCCCAGTTCCTCTTGACATCATTATCCAACTTTGCATACCAGTTGGCGGCCACTCCTGACAGGGTTCGGCCAAACAGTGAGAGTTTCTGTAGTCTGGTTAGGCCCATTGGCCGCAAGATGTCTGAAAACAGCCGTAGATGAACCATGGGGTCCCCGGATCCATCAAAGCGATCGATCTGGGGCATCTTAAATCTGTCCGGCAATGTTACGGCCATATCAGTGTAGCCGTCTTCAATATCTGGGATGGCCTTCACCCCCTGTGATTTCTTGAAGAGCTTTTCCAACTTGCTCAATTTCAGAGCTGTCTGGTCTACCTCGAACTCGAATGGAGAGTCCGGGTGATTAGGTGTAATATTTTTGGACGATTCTTGGCGAAGCGGGCGAGCCGGCCAGTTGGAAGACCTTTGCCCTTTTGGGTGTTTTGGAAGTTTGGCAGACCGTTCTGTGGATTTGGGAGGGTATTCTGGGTGTTCTGGGTATTCTGGGGATTTGGAGGAGCATTACGGCGATGAATATCTGCTTTCGAGTAATGGGGCCCGGGTGGAGGAGGAACTGATCGCCCCTAGTGGAGGAGGACTGGTGTGAAGCGGATGTGGCATTCTGTTGTATGTCTGTGATCATCGGCTGTGTTGGGCCATGTGGCTGACTTCTTTGTTTAGAAAATTCCGCCTAGCGGATAGCATCATCTTGCATTTGTTTCATGCTCTTATTCATCTGGCGCATCATCGCCTCCATTGTTGGATTCGGTTGTTCCATCTGAATAACTGGCAAGTGTATCTCTATAGCAGAAACAGGAATCTCAACCCGGTATCGACACTAGAGAGTAGGCTGTTCGGTGATCCGTGCTCGACACCTTGTGCCTTCTCGGCCTTCTTACGGTATTTGGGGGTAAGAGTGGAACCGGATGTCCGTCAACTAGATCCTCGGATCGGTTAAGTCGGCGACCTCGTGACCAGATTGCTTGGGGAGTATCGGCTGGCTCGGAAGCAATCTTGCTACAAAGCGCCCTAGAAAAAAGATAATAAAGCAAAAAGGAAATAAATGACGGAAAAAGCAGGCGGCATAACAGCTTAATTTAAATACACACAACACACAGTCGGGCATACAACACACAGTTGGATAAGTTGGAAATACACTGTCCTCAACCACTGATCACATTCTGTATCACTTTGTTCCTAAATGAATCGATATCCGCAGACAAGCGATTCTCGAGACATCAATGATGCCCGAACTGATGCCCAAACTCATAAACTGATGCCCGCTGGCCTGAAGCCGAAACTCATAACCTGATACATGCATTCCCTGTAGAGACGCACTCTAACAAGCACATAGCAGATAAGTGAGAGCTGAAAACACCCCTATGTTGGGGTTGGGTTTCGTCCTATTTTGTCGAGAACTAGGGTTTCACTACATGGCTGACTTCAAATAACCTATAAGCGGGTAAGCAACTTTGTCCTAGTTTGGAATAGTCACTATGGATCCGAATATGCACTAGGTCGAATGGTCAAAAGGGTGCCGGTAAAACCGGGTTTGTGTTCCCCATCTTTGTCGGAGCCCAGAGCCGATCAGCCTTATGGACATGCCTTGACAAGACAAGCCTCCGGCAAATCATTCGGGAATGGCATATGGCAAACACGGTGTCCTAGGCGCACCAATGCAAATGCAATGCAAAGAAACACACAAGTGTAGTCAAAACCAGATATCACGAGTTCGAGTCAAGTTCTCTAAATCCCCAGCGGAGTCGCCAGAAACTGTAACAAGCCCGCGAGGGACCTCGCTACAGTTCGGACTCGATTTTGTCGCGGTTTCAAATCTTGAACCAAAGAGTCCAAATCTGGCAAATCGTTTTGAAAACAGATTTTTTGAAAGAAGTGCCGAACATGGACTGCTTCGCTAGATACAGAGTCGCCACCTAAATATTTTTTTAAAATGGGAAATTTAGGAAACCCTAACTCGGTGCCAAAGGCCACGTGTCCGTCATCACCAAAGTTGGCTCGGGAACTTGGGTACGATTGGGGAAGGTCACATCGTGAGCACCCCCGCTCGCCCGGTCAAAGACCGGCCTCTACTAACCATGATATCTGTTTTTGAAAACTTTGTGAGTTCTTATTCCGGTTATTAGCCTAGGTTACTATGTGATGCGCACAACATACAAGTATAGACTGAATCGCCTGAATTGGAACTGAACATCTCATGTTTGTTTGTTTGAAAATGGTTTGATGGTGCTACCCGCAAGTAGGCTAAGACGCGGATTTGCCACCCTCAGGTGGGCTTTAAGAAAACAATGATTTTGCCACTATCTAGTGGCCTTAAAACAAGCATTTGATGAATTATTCCAATTCAGATAACTCAACCTCCACCCACAGGCATTCAAGGCAGTTATATCATATAAGCACATAGCCTCATGGTAAGCATGCTATTCATGGTAACACTCACATGCATGCAAGGATGCTAAAGCATAAAACTCACCGAGTACTCCTAGCCAAAACAAAAGCTGATTAGAAATCATGCATGATCCTAAATGTCTTTGAAATGCCTAATGCAACACATGCAAAATGCAACTATAGCGAGCTCGGCTATTCTAAACATGGTATATGAGATGCTCTGATTAGCATGTATTCAATTTAGAATTGAAATCTGATCAGTTTGTATGATCTTGTGAGCCCAATGCATGCAAAACAGATGAATGAATGCAAACATGCTATCATACTGTATGCTAATCGAAATATGCCCTATATCTAACCATCGTAAGTAGGTAAATAAAAGGGAGAAAGAAATGGGGGTTGGAAGACATACATCACACTCACACACCCTTATTACAACATTGCCCTCGCGCAGAGGGTCCAAATAAATAATAATACAGTCCGAAATGAAAGAATAATACAGTCCGAATATTACAGTCCGAATAATATACAAAAATCCTAATTAATTTACAAATTAAATAAAGAAAGACTGTAAACTGGCATGCAAGCCAAGGGGTGCCTTGCTTCTGATGAATAGTGTATGCTGGGCTGCCTTCGTGCGGAAATCCACTGAGATGCCCCAATTAGCCTCTGTTTGCAATTTTCTCGAAATGCGTGTCAGACTCCGAAAAGTTGCTGATCCTTGATTTTTCTTTGCAGAGAGCGTGAAAAAGGGCATAGCAATGTATTTCACAAATATATGCATGCCTCGATCCTCGTGCCATTAATCACGCATATCGATGCATGATGGCCGAGGAGTCGGATTGCACAACTCAATATAGGATGAATGCATATGAATGCTACAATAAAACCTAACTCCATCATGGGTAATCCGGAGTGTCGGTGACTTGGGAATTGAGCCCGTTCGTCACTCGGTCTGAAAGCAGCGCCTCGTTTCCGTGCGGGTTAACACCTATCCGAACACGATGCGATATGCATGGTATGCATGAAATGTGGCTAATATGCAATCCTAACATACACAATGTTATGGGAATGAGATGCCTCGAAATCGTGCTTGCAGACGCATAAACCGAGAAAATGACATGAAATATGATATACAATGAGACTAAAATGAAATGCCTCGAAATGCGTGCCCACGGGCACACAAACCAAGGAAATGGCATACGGAATGCAATGATGGGCTTACGCCAACGTGAGAGGGCCTCAGCCACACTCACATAGGCTGCCGTCAGATAAAAAAAAAAAGAAGTGCCTCGGAATGCATGCCCGAGGGCACGTAAACCGAGGCGGTGACATACAGGCATGAAATAACAAATTGAGCTTACACTAACATGAGAGGACCTCAGCTGCACTCACATAAGCTGCCGAGAGATAAGAATGAGCTGCCTCGAAATGCGTGCACTGCAGACGCATAAACCAAGGCAGTGGCATACGCAATGCAAATGACATGGAAAATGCAAATTGGGCTTACACTAACATGAGAGAGCCACAGCCACACTCACATAAGCTGCCGAAAGATGAAAACAAAAGTTGCCTCGAAATCGCGCGCTGCAACCATAAGCGAAGCGGCGACATCTGCATGAAATGGCATGCAAATGAAACGTGGCATATGGCATATGAAAAATGCAAATTTCAGTAGCTAAAATGATGCACAAATAGCCCCCGAATTATGACAAAATTACACCCGATGCCCGAAATGCAATGTTATGCACCCGAAACGGCCTACAGCCCTACTAAACATGCACAATATGGACGTAACATGTAAAACAGTAGCAAGGAAGCCCCTAAACTAGCATTTTTTCAGTACAAAGTATGGCCAAACAATGATCACAAGTATGGCAAAAATAGCTTGCAAAAATGGGGGAAAAGAGGAGAATTACAAAGCAAGTGGTATATACAATGCTCAAACTGAAAAACACAGTTCTACAAAATTAAAGAGGGGCCAAAAATATGCATATTTACAAGAGATGACATCCCCCAATTCAGTATTTAGATAGGCTAAACATAGCATGCAAAATAATGAGCCAACAAAGGCTATAACATGAGGTACCAAAAGCATGCATCAAAAAACCTTGGACCCTTAACAAAACATGAAGAATGGGTCATTTTAAGACACTTTATAAGCCTGATGAAGGCTGAAAACATAAGCCAAGAAAGCCTAACAAAGCATGCAATTTTACGGAATCAAAGATGGTATTACATGAAGTACCAAAATCATGCACCAAATGGCCTAAAACCCTTAACAAAACATTATGAGAAGGAAAAAAAAAGGCTCTTTCCAGGCCTGACGAAGACTCAAAACAGAAGCCAAATAAGCTCAAAGGGGCATGCCAAATAGGAGTAGAACATGAATTCAAAGCAAGTGGCATGTAGAGCATGAAAACTAGGTTAAGCCCTTCTTCAATGTTGAAGAGGGGCTCAAAATAAGCACAATATTATTTCATGAGATGCTCCAAATCAGATCACAAATAGGCCAAATAAATCATGCAATTTTACGGAAAATATGGAGGATTACAAAGAAAGTGCATGATAGAGTGGCCAAACATGATTGAGACCTTCTTCAAAGTTGAAGAAGGGTTCAAAATAGGCCCACTCACAGTATATATCAGGCTCGAAAATGGATCACTCATAAGCCAAATAAAGCATGCAAAATAATAGCATAAAGAGTGATATTGAAAGAGGTGTATCAAGGGGCTCTCAAAAGAGGTTGAACCCTTCTTCAATTTTGAAGAGGGGCTCAAAATAAGCCTAAAATCAGTAAGGGTTGGAGCCCAAAACTGAGAGAAAGTAGGGTAAAGAATTGATTCAAAATTGTGCTAGAAAAAGGGAATTAGAGTCTTACCCTTGGAGACAAGTCTTTTGTTGCTTCTTGGCTTCAATTTGTTGGTCCTTAGCCTTTGAAAAACCCTCCTTTGCTGCTGGAATGGAGATGGTGATGGTGAGGCTTAGGGTTGATGAAGGAATGGCCTAGAACCTCAAAGGTTTTTGGAGCTTTTGGCTATGGAAATGGAGGTTTTGGAAGATGAAGTCTTGAGATGAATTTTTGTAACCCTAACAAAGGAGCTCCTCAGCCCCTTAAATAGACCAAAAAGGGTGTAAAAGGGAAGGGAAATGCATCCAAGCTTCCCTCCCAAAATATCCCCCGGAGGACAGGGATATTTTGAAAAGCAATGACAATTGTAAGGGTTCAAAAGGTGGCCAGGTGGATTTCTTGAAGGTGGCCGGCCGGCCACCCCAACTGGTCGGCCAGCCACTCCCCCTGGCCGGCCGGCCATGGCCAAAAAAAGAAGTGAGGAATTGCTGGCCGACCACCATGTTTTAGGGTCCTCCCATGTGTGTAGAACAAGGCCCCAAGGTTGGAATTTGGCAACTCTGAAACAGGAGACACAACATTGAACTTGAAGGAGAGGCTCAAAAATGAAAGTAACAATTACTGGCCGACCACCACTTTTTGGTGTCCTCCCATGTGTGTAGAACAAGACCCCAAGGTTGGAATTTGGCAACTCTGAAACAGGAGACACAACATTGAACTTGAAGGAGAGGCTCAAAAATGAAAGTAACAATTACAGGCCGACCACCACTTTTTGGTGTCCTCCCATGTGTGTAGAACAAGGCCCCAAGGTTGGAATTTGGCAACTCTGAAACAGGAGACACAACATTGAACTTGAAGGAGAGGCTCAAAAATGAAAGTAACAATTACTGGCCGGCCACCACTTTTTAGGGTCCTCCCATGTGCCCTCATCACAAATATGTAGTCTCGGCTCGAAGAAAATACCCCTAGGGTGTTCAACATTAGCCCGGAAGTGAGCAAAACGGGCGCCGGAGGAGCGAAACTGGTTTTCTGGAACAATTGCTGGCCTCCCACCCTCCAGTGATCTTCCTGATACTAAAACAGAGGTACCTGCCAAAATTGAACAAAAATCGATGCAAAATGAATGCTCGGGGCCCAAATCACGCAGTTCGGGGTCCCGAAAATAGGCTGCAGGCACCGAAAGTGGCATTCGGCCACAAAGTGGGTATCTGAGACCCCAGTGTTCCTCATTATGATAAAACAGAGGTCCCCGCCAAAAACCGGAGAAATCGGAGATGGTTGGGCGGTCCCGAACCGAGGCACACGGCCTGACGGCTCCGAAAACCGGGAACCGGGCTCCAAAATGGGCAAAATGGCCTACGGCCACGAAAAGTAGCTCACGGCCACTGAGAGATAGCCTACAGGACCACTCCCTCCCCTCAGGAAAGAAAACAGAGAAAACCGAGTCTGGTTCGCAAACCGAGACAAGGCACAGAAGAGAGTTCGGAAGTCCGGAGGCAGGGCGCTCGGCCGCAACTCTAAGACTTCTGAACGAGCACAATATGCAACATCACCGAGCGCTCAATCGGTGATGTCTGAGTCTTAAGGTCGGTCAAAAATTGGGTGTCTACATCTAGGTAGATAGTCGATTAGCAGTGGGTGAGGAATGGAGGTGTCTGCCATTGAGGCGAAGCCTGCGAGTTCGTCTACTCTGCTGTTTTCCTCTCTGCCGATCTGTTCTATTCTCACTACTTTGAACTTCTTTATCTCTGCTCTGACCAAGTCTTGGTACTTGGCCATCCTATCATCCTTTGCCTCATAGTCGCCAGATATTTGGTTTACCACCAGCTGTGAGTCGCTATAGACCATCAGCTCGGTGGCCTTCATGTAGAATGCCGACTTGAGACCTGCTAGAAGCGCTTCATACTCTGCTTCATTATTTGATACTGGGAAGCCTAGGTTGATTGCCTGCTCTACTACTAGGCCGTCTGGAGAGATGAGGACTATGCCAAGTCCCGCTCCATGCCTATTGGATGCTCCATCTACGAAGAGCTTCCACATCTCTCTAACGAACAACTTCTAGCAGGTGGAGGGATCGGATGATATCTTGGGATCTTCCACATTGCTGGTGGCTTCTTCAGAGTCGATGCTTGCTGTCTGCCCCTTGTTCTCTGTTTGCACCAAGTCTTTGTTTGTTGGTGAGTCCTGACTTAGTGTAGCATGGTTCACTTCTTCCTCCATTTCTTTACTCTGGACCGCCTTTGGGCCTAACTGAGCAACCAGTACTAGGGGTTGCGTTATTCCGACATCAACCTCCATCCTTAGTTCGGCTGTTTCAGTCAGGTCGACTGGGCAGATGTAATGACTTCCAGGGGTGAATTCTGCGACAAAATCTGCTAGTGCTTGTGCCTTTATAGCGGTTCTAGGTTGGAACTTGATGTCGTACTGTCCCAATTCCACTGCCCACTTCAAAATTCGCCCAGAAAAGTTTGCCCTTTCAAATAAAGCCTTGAGTGGGAAGGCTGTGAGAACAACTATGGTGTGGGCGTGAAAGTAATGCGACAATTTCCTTGAAGCCATCATCAAGGCCAATGCCAGTTTCTCCAAGAAGTACCTTGTTTGGCGCGATAACGTCTTCTTGACATAATAGATGGGCAAGTGTTGGATCCCTTCACGGACCAACACTTGCACTAATTGCATCTTCATCTTGCCAAGTAGAGGAAGAGTTCTTCTCCAGGTATTGGAGTGACAAGTAGTGGTGGAGAGGACATGTATTCCTTCAAACTCTCCAGAGCTCGGTCGCATTCTTCGTCCCACTCAAACTTAGCTTTTAATGACTGAAAGAATGGATGCAATCTCAAGACCGGTGATGAATCGGTTAATCTTTCTTTGCCATGCCGGTGAGATGCTGTACTTCCTTTACTGAGTTAGGCCTCTCTAACTCCTGAATTGCTTTGATTTGGGAGGTCGCCTCAATACCCGGTTGGTCACCGAAACCCGAAACTTGCGGACCCTACATCAATGCGCACTTAGAAGCGTTAAAGCGCTTGTGTTTCTTCAGGATCTGGAACATCTCATCTAGGTCCTTTAGATGGTCATCCGCGTCCTTGCTTTTGACCACCATGTCGTCGATGTAAGCCTCCATTGTTCTGCCTAACAATGGCTCAAACATCTTGGTGACCATTCTTTGAAACGTTGCCCCTGCATTCTTCAGGCCAAAGGGCATGACCTTGTAGCAGTACAGTCCTCTTGGAGTGGTGAAGGATGTTACTTCCTGATCTGGTTCGTGCATGGCTATCTGATGGTAGCCTCTGTATGCGTTAAGGAAGCTAAGCCTGCTGTGTCCAGCGGTTAGGTCCATCAATTAATCTATCCTTGGTAGGGGGAAGCTATCCTTCAGGCATGCTTTATTGACCGTCTTGTAATCGACGCAAACGCGCTACTTGCTATTCTTCTTTGGCACTACGACCGTGTTGGAGATCCATTTGGGGTAATGTACCTCTCTGATTGCCCCTGCTTCCAGCAGGTTTCCCACTTCTTCTGCTACTATTTCTGCGTGGTGGAGTGCCGATCTGTGTGTACGTTGTATGACCAGTCTAGCAGACGGGTGGACATTGAGTTGGTGGCAAATGAAGTTGGGATCAATGCCTGGCATGTCGTATGAGGTCCAGGCGAACACTTCGATGTTGGAGGTCAAGAATTCCAAGACTTCCAATCTCTCGGTGCTGGACAACGACGAACCAAGTAAGAAGAACTTATCCGGGTTCTTCTCATCTATCCTGACTTCCACCAAGTCCTCCACAGCTTTCTGACTAGCCGCTTTGCCAACATCCGCGAATAGTTCATTACTTTCTGGTTCTTCCACCGAATGAACATATCCTTTGGCAGCTCGGCTGCCGTTCACTGTCACAAAGCACTGTTTTGACATGATCTGATCCCCATAAACCTCCTCTATTACTCCGGTGTCGTTGGGGAACCTCATCACTTGATGATAGGAGGATGCCACCGAGCGCATGGCATGCAGCCATGTTCTGCCTAGGATGATGTTGTAGGTGGAGGGGACCTTCAGCACCCAGAACTCCACTTGCTTCGTCACACTTCCTGCCTTGACTGGAAGGATGATTTTGCCGACTGGCCACTCCGGCATAGAATTGAATCCAATCAAAGGGGATACGGCAGGGGCTAAGTCCTTGTCTTGAAGCTTCAGTTGCTTGAAGGTTTCATAGTACATGATTTCACATGATCTACCTTGGTCGACCAAAATCCGCTTGACGTCAAAATCCTTGACTCGGAGAGTGACGACCAAGGCATCGTTGTGAGGGCAATAAATCCTTACCAAGTCTTTATCCGAAAAAGACATGACATTTGTGGCTTCTGTCTTCCCCTTCTTAACGACCGGTTGGGCACTTAGCACCTCCCTTAAGTGCTCAGCTTTTTTAATTGAACCTCTGAGCTCGCATACACGCTCAGGTTCAAAGACTCTATGTATTACGTTGATGACGCCTTGGGGCGGGGTGTCGATCGGCATCCCATTGGGGTTGTTGTGGTCTTGGGGGGCTGGCTGCGCCTCTCCCTCTATGTATTTGTCCAGGTGGCCTGCTGCCACCAATTCTTCCAGATGCTGCCTCAACGACGTGCAATTCTCAGTGCGGTGCCCCTTTTCTTTGTGGAAGGTGCATCTGGATCTGTCATCATAGTCCTTTTGGGCCTCGCCTAGCTTGGCTGGCCACTTGACGAAAGGTTCATCTTGAATCTCACTAAGTATACGGTAGATTGGCTTTTTGAATACTGTGGTTATGGCGGTGCGGACTCTTAACCATCTCTTGTCCTGGTCCTCGCCATTGTCTCGCCTGCCTCGTCCGTTTCGGTTTTGGCGATCAACCGCATTGACCTTTGCTGAGGTCTTCTTCTCTGGTGTTGTGGTCGCGCCAGTTTTTGCTTTAACGAGCGCCATCCTCTTCCTACGATGTCTTGATGCACTCTCTCCATCAAGGCCTCCATGGTGAGGGTGGCGTCATGGTGATAGAGTCCTCGATCTGTCCCGATTGGAAGGCCTCTTTTGTATTCTTGAATGGCGAGATTGGTTGGCGATCCCCAATCTGGTTGAATGTCTCCCAAGAGCGATTGTATGACCTCGTGGTCTCCTTATGTCGCCCATGTCGATGGAGAGTAACTGGTCGATCTCCACCGGGGTTTTTGTGTTTGTTCTGAACCGCGTTACAAACGCCTCTGCCAATTGCGCCCAGGAGGCTATGCTGCCCTCTGGAAGCTTCTCAAACCAAGTCAAACCAAGGTCGCCGAGGCTTAAAGGGAATAAGATGCACATCAAGGCCTCGTTCCGCCGGTATACAACCATGACCTGGCGAAAGTGGCTTAAGTGCGAGTAGGGGTCCGTCGTCCCCTCATACGTTGTGAATTTAGGCTGTACGAAGCCTGACGAAAGGGATGCGTTCTCTATTGCTGGGACGAATGGTGAGGTCTGCAGCCTCGCCAATGCCTTGTCTGCTGGTTCATACGCTGGGCGCGGCATTGGCATTCCAACCTCGACGCTTCCATGCGTCCGAGGAGCCAACCGCTGCAAGGCAGGAACCCTGTGGGGATCGCGCGCCCTGGCGTCCTCCTTCCATCTTGCTTTCTCTTCTAGCATGGATCGCAGGTCGGATGATCTGGGTAATTCCGTCTGTCTAGACCTTGTGTGGTGTGTATGCGAAGGCCAATAAGTGCTCCCTTCCGTGTAGGACCTCTCAGATCTCGCCCTCTCAGACACAGGTGGCGAGTCTGGAAGATACGGATCCCGTGTCGCCTGTCCTGAGGCTTCTGTTCTCTGGTCGAGAGGGTGTAGAATTCCTACTACGACCCTCTGAGTGGCGAGGGGGTGTCTTGTTGTTGCGCCCGTCTCCTGTCGCCACTTCCTTACCCTTCATCTGGCGTTTTAAGGATTCCATGTCCGCCGCCATCTGCCGACAATGCCTTGTTCTCTGACGCGATCCTCCAGAATTTAAGGATCGACCCTGCGCCTTTGTCTTTCTGGGCTTTGCGAACGAGAGGGATGAGGGCTGTTATTCCTCCTCCTACCCCTGGCATCCCTCCTGGGGGTTTGTCGTTGCTCCAGGTTCGCCATGGGAGTCACCACTGGTAAGCCTTCGCGCCTTGCACCCCCATCTGGAGTTTGTCCGTCAATGGCGGACTGGGGTAATTCTTCATTATTCGCCATTGATCTTCGAGAGAAAGCTTGATCAAGAGGTTGTTCTTGTCTGTTGTTCCCACAGACGGCGCCAATTGTACAGGAAAGAAATATACCTTCTCGTATAATCCTGTTGATCAAGTCTGCGTTCCTCTGTACGATGTCGATCTAACACCTGAAAACACAAACGTGAGCTAGCCGGCGGGTGTGTGCCGGAAACCTCTCCGATGCCTAAGTCAGTAAGCAAGACAAGTAAGCAAAAGCTCTATGTATTCAGGGAGCAAAAGTTGCATTACCTCTCCAAAGGTGATATTAGTGAGCTTATATAGGTTTCGCGTAGCACAATCCTGGTAGGACTCTTATTCCTCCATGCGCAGAGTCCTTCTAGGATTACTCCTCCTTGCGTAGAGTCCTCCTTGGATTCATACTCCTGGAAGACAATGCTAATCCTCCAACACCCCCCTCACTGCTTAAACCAAGTGAGATGGTTCTTCTTATGGCCGGACTACTTCAGGACCGGAGTAACACTGCCGTAATGAATAGGCAAATCGAGCCGAACTAACTCTTATTTCGACTCTCATATTCCTTACTTCTACTCCGGTTTCTCATACCAAGACCGGACTATTCATAGAAGCGTCCGACCGAACTACCATAAATGGTCTAGAGGATGTTACTCTTGTACTCCGCTTTAGAAGTCGTAACCGGACTATCTAGGAACCGAGTTACATCGTGTTCATCTGTCAACCGGACTACCGCAGTACTCCTTAGACCGGAGTACACATGTTTGGGCTTACCTCGGTCCAACTCCAGCTCGGCCCATTTTATTATAAATTACCCTCTCAGTCCTGATGGAAACGACAGTATTTAGATTGATCTTACCAGCTAGAAGGAGACTGTGAGGGTTGTGGCCAGTTCAAGATGTAATCTCATTGGATCTGGTTCAAGACTTGTTCCATGGGGGAATTGAGGAGAGTGTACCGCTCGAACCAACTGGGCTGTCGGGTAAGTGCCAATCGGTCGGTTCGAGTAGTTCGGTTGGTATATTGAGGTGTTTGCTATATATATTGGGTGGTTCTGGTTTCAGATTCTTTTCTCTTCTCCCTAGAGGTTGGATTTTTAGTTGTAGTACCTTGGCGAGCTGTCAAAGAATCTTCGGCGTTCATATATTTTTTGCTTTGGAAAGGAGGGTGGCCATGGAGGTTGGAGAGTTTTTGAAAAGGGAGAAAAGGAAGTCGGATGATCATAAACTAGCCATGAAAGTCGTGAGAATGACCTGGTCATCGTTTTTCGCCACCTGTAAGGCTTCAGTGTTGAAACGGGTGATGAAACTACGTAGTGACTCCTCCTCCGTCTGACGGATGCTGAGGAGCTGAGTCGTCGGGTGCCGCTGGCGCTGAGCACCAATGAAATGGCTAAGAAAGGAATCACTTAGGCATTGGAAAGTAGAAACGGAGTCCGTCGGAAGTTGACTAAACCACAGTCGAGCCGACCCCTTAAACGATATGGGGAAAGCCCGACACATGATCTCATCAAGAAATGCATGGAGGATCATTAGGGTCCTGTAAGTCTCCAAGTGGTCAACTGGGTCCGTCGTGCTGTCGAAAGAGTCGATCGAAGGCATTTTGAACTTGGAAGGTAGGGGTTTGTCCCTGATGGAGGCGGCAAACAGTGAATTGGCTGTTGCGGAGGGTTTATTCTGTATGTCCTGCATGACTCCTTGAAGCTAGAGTTTCATGGCTCGGAGTTCTGCATCCCAGATATGAACATTGTCACCACTAGAATGCAATAGAGGCTGGACACTACTGGTTTCTCCTTCGGAAGCAGGTGCTTGGACAGATGGATATAGACCCCGAGGTGACAGGTTCATGTCTTGGAGTGGGGGTCGCAAACCCTCCAGGTTGGAAAGGTGGGCTTGTTGGACGGGATGGCTCGGGGTTCATTCTCGATTAGGTGGGATATCTTGTGGTGGTAGAGGAGGCACAGGGAGGTCTTGTTGAAGCAAAGCATTGATCAAGGCTTGGTTTTGTTCAGCTAAGCGGTTGATGCTGTTGGTGAGTTTTGTGAAATACTGAGGTAGGGTGTTTGGGTTAGGAAGGTCGGTTTGGCGATCGGCAACGTTGTGTTGAGAAGCCATGGATCTCGTTGTGACCGTCCACCTTGGTGGATAGCGAGGAGGAATTATCGGGAACAGGTCTCTGGTAACAATGAGGACAATTGTCACGCGTAGTGAAAGAGTTCCTATAGATGGCGCCAACTGAAGATACTACTTGTCCCTGGTGGACGGGTCAGGTTGATCCACACCCCCAACATCGTTGTCCGGTCGCTGGGCTCACTTGAGATATCTGCACAAAAGTCCAACGGGAAATGAGAGTCCCCCAGCGAACTCTTCGACGAGCAAGTTAGAAGAGAGAGAGATTAATGGTGTATCGAAAAATAGAGTAATGATAGGGAACTTAACATTCTTTTTGTCTTAGAAACCTGCTTATATCCTTTGTTCATCATTTCCTTGTCCACTCCGACCTATCATGTTGGCTGAAAGTCTATACTCTAGTTTGCCTTGTTCATGGTGAGGCTATTCTGTTCCGATGTGAAGGAGTTATCGCATTAAATGCTGCAGGGGACCTCATTAATGGCTGATGTGTAGTGCAATAACTCTGTAGGATCTTTATCTGCTTACGTAGCTGGTTTTTCTCTTGACAAGTGTTTAGATACCATTGGTTCTTGGTGCAACGTTGGGTTTCAGTAATGTTAGGTTTTAGTATTTGAGTCGTGTATTGGGCTCTAAGTGGGGGCCAAAACCCCCTATGGGCCCACCTATGTCAGGATTCATGAGAAAACTCTTAAAACTAAATAAATTAATATTTTCTTATATGAGATTTATAGATAAAATTTTCATTATAATATCTCAACAGAAAAGGCACACTAAGCAGCCCAAGTCACTCTTTGCCCATATCCTAAATCTTTTAATTTGTAAGATTAATACACAGAGAAGTGGATATGAGGAGTTAGATTTTATTCATATATTAGATAAAGATATATGAACAAAATATTCTCAAATTACAATCATTCACTTCAAATAGAATTCTTCACATTCAAAATGAGTCTCTCATATAAATTAATGTTTGGGAACACTAAAAATGGAGCACTAGTGGAGCACTAATGATGTGACTCTCCCTTTGATGTGATGGTTGTCTCTTGTGTTTTTCTTTTTTCTTTTATTTTTTGTATTTTTCAACTCATTAGAGCTATTAGTGATGGGATTTTTTAGTGATCTCTATCATTGCTACTCTCATATAAGTGAACTCGTAGCAAATGGTCCGTACGAATGCCAAAAAAATAAAAATATAACAAATAAAAAACTCCTGAGGCACGTGCCCCTCTACTTCTGTGTCTATTTTTTTTTAAAAAAAATTTAAAAATATATAAGAAGTTCTATAGTTTTAATATAATTATTTTATATTTTTTAAAAATTTTAATTCATATAATATTTAATTTATCTTTCGTCAATAACTCATTAATTATATGAATGGAAAAATAATATTATCTATTTTATACTAAAATATTTATTTTATTTTATTTTATTAAGGGGACATTTTTTTTTCAAAAAAAAAAAATCTATTTCTAATATTTATATACCAATTAGTTAAAGTTAATTTCTAATAAATATGAAAACTAAATCCCAACTTTAGATTTAACACAAAAATGAAAACTAAATCTATATTTTAAGAGAAAATCACTCTAATTTGAACATAACCCATTTGAATTAGAATCTATATATTATAAGAAAATCATAAAAACTAATAAATATACTATTTAAAATCTTACTCTTTTAAAATTATGAAACCTAATAAATATCCTACTTTTACAATTTTTTATAATGTGAAAATTTCAAATTAACACAATAAAAAATCTAAATAAAAACCAAAATACAATATGAATGTTCACACTAAATAACGAATATACAACTAACCTTCGAAAAAAACAAAACACATATTAAAGTATAATGTGAATTTTACAATAAATAACAAATATACAACTAACCTTCAAAAAAAATAAAACACATACCAAAATACAATATGAATGTTCACAGTTTACAATTAACATACAACTATTCTTAAAAAAAAACTATTGGAGATTTATTTATAAATCTTATTTAGATGACTTATAGCTAGGGGTAGACAAGCGTCAAGTCGGGTTGGGTTCGGTGTCACGATCCCAACCCGCCCCTATAGGTTTAATATCGTAAATGGTCAGTAATCTTGGGATTACCAAAGGCCTTTGAACAGATTAACCAAAATTTAGGGGCTAGCAGAAGGAAATACAAAAAATATAATGTCCATCGAGCCGTGCTGACTTATATGAGGCAAAAAACTTTAAACATTTACGTACATATATCATAACATCATCATTATGCCAACCAAATGCGGATATAACAAAAGGGACTTAGCCCTGTATACAAAATAAACAAAAGACACTAAAAGCTTAAAACTTGGTCACAAAACATCTTGATCACATTGACTTTCAGGAACCTCCACGTGAGGCACGGTGGTTCACTTGACAAAATAGAAGTCAAACAAAAGCCCTCAGGCTTGATCTTGCACTTACTCACCTACATATATATACAAATAATGAGCTATAGCCCAATAAATAAGATTAAGGTAAAGAGATTAGTGAACAAATTTTGAACATATCATAATCATAAAACAGATCATAACATAATCATTCTCATATCTGAACATAATAATGGTACATTCAATAGAACAGATCACATCGTCATCTGACTAGAGTAATCGACTCCGAATACCGATTAAACACATCACCACTTTGACAAGTGGCTAACGAGATCTCATAATCACATATATGTCATGGACCAGTATTAACATGCCATCCCCCATGACTTAGGACTATCTGTAGATGCCATAATAGATTTCAAACATAGGACATTTGTTCACGTAAACAAATATCATTTCAGAAATCATAACTTATCAAATCACATTGGAAACATAATTCATATGAACATATCTTTACAATAACGTTACTCACAGTGGGCTTCCAGAAACGGTTAGTCAATCTCCGAACATTGACCTACAAACACAAATGTACATAGTACTAAACATGTCTCATTATTACTCATTCATATGGCCATACATAGTTTAGCTTTCTTGCTTTAACTTCTTATTCATTCTATGACACATAACTAGTTCATATTGAACCACATACTCGGATTCGACACATAATATCTAATTCACTTACGTATGTTGTTTCTTAGCTTATTAATCCTTAATGGCTCATAAATCATGCTTAAGATGTCACGACCCAAACCCACCCCTGTAGGTTTAGCATCCTAACCGGCCAGTAATCATTGGATTACCAAAGGCCTCTTGACAGATTAGCATATAATAAGGGACTGCGGAAGCAAATATACAAAATATAAATGGTCCAGTGAGTTGTGACAACAAATATGGGACAGAATAATTTAAAACTTGTATAAACATAAGAGTGACGACCAAAAGATGCAGTATTTACATATTCTTGCCATAAGGGTAATATAGGAAAACCAACCCAACTTAACAAAACAAACGGAGTTTAATATGATTACAAAAACAGCCACAAAACAAGACTTCGTCCGAAACCTCCTTGGGAGGCGCAAAGATTGGCTGACAAAAACAGAACGAAGGTCGTCAACTCTAGCCCTGATCACATACCGGCTCACCTACATACAAAATATAAACAGTAAGCGGAGGCTTAGTGAATAATAACAGCGTAAAGGGGTTTTAAATGAATGAGTCCATACAGATTCAGAATTCATAATTCGTTTTCATAATAAATTCATATTCATATTCTTGTCCAGATCATATATAGAAGTCATAAGTTTTACTTAAGCATACATGGTATATCCACTAGCGCTAACAGAGCAGATACAGAACAGATGCAGACACATAGTGGTTATGAATAACTAGTTCCATAAAAGAACCTCTGGATCCAGGTAACAGAGAATAAACATGCTGAGCCCCATGATGGAGCCTCCAGTACGGGTAATAGAGTGCAGACATATTAAGTTCCATAATGGAACTTCCGATACCGGGTAACAGCTAACACATATCACATGATGCTAAAGATGCCACGAATACATATCAGAAATTAGACAATCATTCATTATACAGAACATAGCATTTCAGAAAACAAATCTTATTTCATCATACAGAAAATAAATAAAGTTGAACATAACTTTATTATGTTATTACTCACAGTTGGCTTTGAGGCAGACAGACGGAGCAGACTAGTCAAACGGTATACGGCACGTGACCTACATGACACATAACAGATACACACCTGAAACACACGTTTGAATTATACATAACTTATTTCGTTTGTTCTTAGTGCATTTCTAGCCTTTAATCCTCATCATGGAGTCTTAAACATGGCCTAGGAATGCCTATGATGAAATGAGGATGCAAAAATGTATTGGAAAACATTTTTCAAAACTTGCTGAAAATAAGGTCCACGTTCGAGCATGGTTTTCCTCGCTCGAGCGGACATGCAGACAATGAATCTCCACTCGAGTGTGACTTTCCCCGCTCGAGCGGACTGCAAACTTTTGAACAAGTACTGGTTGTATGTTTTTCACGTTCGACGGACGCTCGATACCCGCTCGAGCGTGAGACTCAAACCCTCGCTCGAGCGCGGATTCCCTTGCTTGAGCGGACTGCAAAACACATGAACTTCTGGGTATATGCATTTCATGCTCGAGCGTGACTCTCGACGCTCGAATGGAAGTGTATGTACTCAGAGTGAACGCTCGAGCGTTAAGTCCCCCGCTCGAGCGTGGATCAAATTTTTGGAATTTCAAGATTCGATCACCAAGCTCAAATTCAACCTCAAATACATCAAACTCAATTTTCTGGGCTCAAAACTTTGGAAAACACTTAGAAACTCATAAAACAACATGTTTAAAGGATCATAACAAGAAATCATGGCCCAAAAGCATGCCAATCGTGCAAAATTCAACTTGAAACTCAAGATTAATTCATGAACATAACATGCATGCACATCTTTGAACTAGGGCTCTCCAAAACATGATCAAATGCTACTAAATAACATGAAACTCATTGTTTTCCCAAAATTAAAGTGAACTCAACACATGCATGAGGGAATTTTTGAAAATCAATCTTCAAAATGCCATGAAACATACATGCATGGAATGACTAACAATTGCTTAGTTCTAACCCAATTCTTGCATGAGTTCAACATTTCACTTGAATCTTAGAAGAATCAAATTCAATTATACAAATAAAAGCTGATCCCTTACCTAGAGTCCACAATTCCCTTAATTTTAGCCAAATCCAACAATTAACCACCAAATCCTTCCAACTTTTGATCCTTCCTAGCAATTCTCTTCTATCCCCTTAGAATTGAACCCAAGCTTCTCCATCTCCCTCTCTTTCTCGTTTGGGGCTTAATGGTGAGGAGAAGTGGAGTGCCAAATAGAATTAGTGGGGTCAAATGGGTTATTTGGTGGTGGTGGTGGACTAAATTGAATCAATGAGCCTTAATTTTATTTAATTTAATCGTTCCAAACCGAATTTCAATTAAACCTATCATAAAATTCTAAAAACCTTAATTAACACATAAATCAAGTCAATTTTGTAATCGGATGTTGATAAGGCCTCCAATTCGCAAACTGAAACTAGAATATGAATAGATCTTCCTACGCCTAACAAATATAAACACAAACAATGCAACACACACATGTAGTTTAATTCAGAATTTCACCTTAATTTCTAATTAGGCATGATTAATCATGGATTAACATTAATCAGAGGTCAGAGTTGTTACATAAGAATGCCCCGAGAAGAGGTGAGAGTGAAGTTATATACTTAAAACATATTTTGAAAACTTGTTGAAAATAAGCTGTTGGTTGGAGCTAGCTTTTCGTCGTTAGAGCCGGCAAAAACTGAGCTTGCTCGAGCCACCACTTCGTTGCTCGAGCCAGCTTTTGCAGAATTCAAAATATTGGAAACTCGCAATGTTGGCTTGAGCCACCACTTCGTCGCTCGAACCAGCTATGAATTTTCTGGGTTTCTAGACGAAAATTTGAGTTTCAAAATTCCATTTTAACATGTAAAAGCTTTCATGGCCATTCCAAACTCATGGAAACACTTTGATAATCATAAAAACATTTTAGAAAACTCAAATGCAAGATGATTCACAAATCATTTGCTTAAAACCTCTTGAATTTTCCAAAATTGAGCTCAAAAGCTCTTGCATATAAGAAATTCAAACTATATTAATGATTTCTTCAAAACATGCAAATGGTTGTTATGAACCCATGAATTTCCAAAACATTATGCAAGATATGAACTCACATGCTTGCAATGGCTTCAAAACTCAAACTCAAAATGATGAAACCAAAGGTTAATCTCCAAGAATGCACATGAAAGTCATCTACAAGCTCAAAGACCCATTTTTCTTACTAATTTCATGAAATTAGTTCAAAGACATGTTGAAATCATGATGCATGGAAGGTTAGCTACAGAAAAATAGGCTTAAGACTCTTACCTAGAGCTTTGATTTCAAACAATAAGAGATAGTCTACCTTTAGCTCTCTTCTTCTCCTTCAAACCACACAAGTGAAGAGCCTTCTCTCTCTAGAGGGCTCACTCTCTCTAGAACTCTTAACACAAGGAACCAAATGAGCAAAAGGAATGACACCAGTACACTCTCTAACTCAGCTGAATATACACACACACTCACTTCATTTCTTGAGCACAATACACGTGCATACGCATGCAAAACTCCAATACACACACACACACAAGGGTTTCAATCCCCTATACTCAACACCAAAATGCCCAATTCATACTACACTTAATCAGATGCTGAATCATAAACAGTTCTAATCAAGGCTCAATTTAATCACATACGATTTTACTAAACTGAATCATTTTAACAAAACTTCTCAGATGGTTCCAAAAATTCTAATTAGTCTAACCGTGTGCTCAATTTCGGTTTCTGAGACCGTTTAGGCTATCAAATTTCATACCAAAACAGAAATCATGACAGATATTATTACAAGTAACAGATAGAAAACCAAATAACATACAAAATACATAATAAACACATAATTTATTTTAATCACTTGATTAACATCCTTAATTACAGATTACCAATTAATTACAGATCAAGGTTTTTACATTCAGGCCTAACTAACACTACATTGTAAGGGATTTTGTGTCTGTTCAAACCCGACCCTAATATCAGGCCTCTATATCTGCCCAAGTTTAATCCAAAAAATAATTATAAATTCCAAACCCACTCATCGGGTTATATGTTAAAGAAAAAAAAAATTAATAATAAAACATTCCATAATTAAATGTAATTACACATTATATTTCTTAAATAAATATATTGACATCACTATAAATTGAAAGATTTTGTGTATAAATTGAAGGATTTCTTAAATAAATCCAATCACACATCACCACAAATGTGATATTTAATAAAATCAATAAAGATAAAGTCTATATTCCCAATATATATATATATATATATATAATGTATTATAAATAAATAATTAATTAAATAATTGGTCAGACCAGGCTAAGTCAGGTTGAAAGCACCCCAAACCCAACCCATTAATATTTATGGCTGAAAATGTTAGCTCAACCCAGCACCATGGACTAAAATAATATTTCCAAACTCTACAAAAATATGGCTGATTCAGAAGGGCCAAGCGGGCTAATGGGCCGATATCTATTCCTACTTTTAGCCCAATAAGTCCATAAAGTATTATTGTATTTCACTTAGTCCCATACATTTGAACTTATATTCCAATAGGTCATTTTTCCCATATTAGTAGTATTATGTGGATCATTTTACCCTTATAAACTTTTATTATAATATAGATATAATATACTATTATTAGATATATTTCATTTATGATATATATAAAATATTGCATATAAATATAGAAAATGATTATTTATCGCCGGTTTACCACAATCTCTGTTGCAAATCCATCATCATCTCTATCATCAGTCTGCATGTACGACTAAAATTCTCTTCCAAATGTTTTTCCACAGCATGACCTTATTATAAAATAATGGTGAATGAAGATCCTTGATCAAGTAAATCCCTCACATTGTGGCAAAGAAATACTAAAAATAATAATCTTCTATATTTATATATAGTATTTTATATATATCATAAATAAAATATATCTCATAAATGATTTTCTCTCATCTAGATATATGGTAAAAGTCTATAACGGTAAAATATTTCACATAATACTTCTAATATGAGTATTGGAATATAAATTCAAATGTATGAGATTAGGTTGAATACAAGAATACTTTGTAGACTTATTTGATTATAAGTCCTCTAAATGGGGTTGTGGCATTGTGGAAAAGCCTTGGGGTTTAAGCCCCAAGGTCACAGGTTCAATTCCCCACCCCCCTTGGGCCAATCTCCTGGGCGAAGCACTGTTGGTTAGGAGGTTGGACCTCAAGTTGTCTAGTCAGCACTTGGTGTGGGTTCAATACTCCCCCGCTGTGCGAGTCCTGACTTAAGCGGAGCTTGTCTTGGGAGGTCGGGGCAAGTTCCCAGGTTATAGTCTCTCGCTTGTACCGGCTAACAGGACACTTTGGTGATCTCTGCAAGGGGCGCTGCCTTGGACCTGCGGAAGAGTGAGAGGATTTCCCTGTAAAAAAAAAAAAAAAAAAAAAAAAAAAAAAAGTCCTCTAAATGGGATTTAAAATAAATTTCTTATTTTATTTATTTTTGTATGTTCAAAACTTGTTTAGAAAGTTAATAAAATAGTTAAAAAGTTTTAAAAAATCATTAAAAAGGCTAAAAAAAATTTGAAAAACTATATCAAAAAAAAAGTCAAATATTTCATTTTCTTTCTACTTTTTTCAACAAAAAAAAAAATTCATAAAAAGCCAAAAAAAATATTCCAAATATATTAATTTTTTCCCCTCATATTTTAATTAAAAAGTCAAAAAAATTACTAAAATGATATTTCTCAAACCAACCCTCACATTATCTGTATTAATTCTAGTAGAAGTCTATTTAAAGCTCACCATATTTTCTCCAATATTAAGATTGTGTTTGATTCATAAATTTGGATAGAGATTTAAAAAAGAAAAAAAAATGTGAAAAATAGATAAAATATAGTTATACTTCACAGAACTTTTTCATTTCCTTTTTCAATTCTTATCCAAATCTATAAACCAAATATAATTTAAAGGGAGATAAATGGAACCTCTACGAGTGAATAGTGGGATTAAAATCAATTGAGGCGTGCGTAAAACTCATCCGGACACTCAATTATAAAAATAAATAACATAACATAACATAAAATAAAAGATAAAAATAAATAACGTAACCTAACATAAAATAAAAGGGAAGATAAGTGCAATTTACCAAACAAATAAAAAGCTCATGCTCCTCGTCAAAGTATGTGTACTCACTAGTCAAAGTAGCCGTGTCGTGGCCAAAGTCCAACGCTTCGTAGGGCATCCACGATAGGATGATTAAAAAAATATATTAAGATATGTATTATATGATAAAAAATAATAGAAATAAAATTTAAAAGTATTTTTAAGATGTATTAAGAATTTGTTAATTTTAGAGAGTGAGTTGTGGTGTAATGGATGTGTTAAGATGTGTGTTAAATATATATATATATATATATATATGTACATAATAAATAAAATAAATAAATAATTTAGTTTAATCAAAAATTTCAAGTCCAAAATTAAATTTCAAATCCAAAAAAAAATCCCACCAAGTAAAAAAAAAATTTCCGTTGACCGGTCAACCTGTAAGAACACAAACACACTCTCCTCCTCTAGCTAAAACCATCGCGGTAGATAACAAACAAGTTAATAACTGACAGCTTTAACATACTGGTAGTTCCACTATGAGAGCAAAAACAAAAAATAACAATTGACGCTCTAACAACTCCACTGTGAATGCTTTCATGCCCGTGAGTTCTAACAACTCCACTGTGAATGCTTTCATGCCCGTGAGTCTGACCCACACGCTCAAATCAAACCCTTTGCGAAATCTGACCCACATTATTAGATTAGAGTCGGCACATAACAATCTTTGTTGGTTCAAACTGTAATTTGCTACTATCAAAAAAAAAAAAAAAAAAAAAAATCTTGATGTGGTAACAAAAATCTTAGATGAGATCTCCATTTGTAGTGTTGCTATAATTGTTTTTTTGAAGGGGAAAAAAAAAATTGTTAAAGAAATCTCTTTAGAGTAAATCTTACTCCTTTCGTTTCAAAATATTGATCTTGTTTGGTGAAGTTTTTTTAAAATTAAAAGTTGATAATTAGAAAGTAGAAGTTAAAAGTACCATTACCTCAGCTTTCAAATAATTAGTTTTTTTTCAACTTCTTTAAGCTATTTTTACCTAATAAACTATAAGTAGAAGTTGCACCAAATAATCTGACACAGACTTTCATATCAAAATAAGTTATAATTACTCCTTAAAAGCAATAACAAACAGTCTCATTAATCCATTATTCTATTTTTCATGGTTCCAAAATATTAATCTCTTTTTAAAAATCAATGACTAAAATAATATAAATTTTCTATTTTGTACTTTTTTTAAATTTATTAACAACATAAAAAGTATAATTATGATAATTGATATTCCCTAAAAAATGTACCAAAGGATAATTTTAGAAAATTAAATTTTTTTGTAAATGTAATAATTGTACCATCATAAAAAGTTAAATTTCCTTAAAAAAAATTATTATTTTGTTACTGAGGAAGTAAGTATTTTGAGCCATTTTAATGTCCTTAACAAGTTTGATTGCACAGGTTTTTTTTTTTTTTTTTTATAATAGAAATGAAAAGACTCTGTTGATGCTCACTTATAAAACACAGGTACAGGTATGAATACTAGTATTGATACGATATGGGTACGTCGATACGGTAAAATTTTTTAAAAAGAAAACTGGGTACGGGTACTGTCACGACCCAAACCCGCCCCTATGGATTTAGCACCGTAACCGGCCAGTAATCCGAGATTACCGAAGGTCTACTTAACAGTAGAATAGTAAAACAGAGTATAGGGGCATGGCGAAAGCCAAAACAGTAAATAAATAATGTCCAATGAACTGTGACAGTCTGTATGCAAAAGGATTTTCCATACATACATAGGTATATACACAGTATTTACAATCAGTCAAGACAGGGACTTAATCCCTATTTGGCGGTACAGTGCAGTAACAGTCTATACAAATACAACACGGTTACAGAGACAGACGGGGAAGATTAAAAACACCCCTAAGCCATAACTTAGCAGGCTCGAAACCTCGTTGTGAGGCACAGTGGTTGGCTTGACAAAACTGGAGTTTACCCCGACGCTTCTAGCATTGGTCCAGTGCCTGAACACCTACATATATATATATATATATATGAGCAGTGAGCTAAAATCCAGTGAATAACATAATGCGTAAAGAGGTTTAGAATGAATGTCCTTACAGTAATGAAAACAGTTCATTAAATCAATATTTCAATCTTTCAGTCAATCAGTCACATGTGGTACATCCATTAGCATATAAGATAAGATGGCGTAGGTCTTAAAGACCTAACGGTAATGATGGCCATCAATTAAGCGATGAGTGGTTCCACGAGGAACCGACAGAGATCATCAGAATAATAACAATAACGATGAGGTGCTAAGGATGCCACAGTACAGTTCAGAATATAGGACATACATTCATTTAGTAAACAATATCAATTTAGTAAACAGTTCAGTTCAGTATTCAAAAGATAATCATTTTGAACATATCTTTACACAATTGTTACTCACAGAGTTCTGGGCTACAGTAAGCTATAGCGTCTCCTCGAAATGTCAACCCTATACAGTTAACAGATTGAACACACACTAAGTTTCACAGTTGGGAAAGATAATAACTTAATCCCCAAATTTGCCTTGGTGTGTTCTACATCCCTATCCTCTTTAAGATGCCTTAAACTAGGCCTAAGAATGCCTAAGATGGGATGAGGATGCAAAGATGCGCTTAGCAAACACTTTACAAAATTTGCTGAACACAAGGGTCCCGCTCGAGCGGGGCTTCCTTCGCTCGAGCGAGCTTGCCAAAACAAAGGGTTCGCTCGAGCGAGTAATCCTTCGCTCGAGCGGTCTGTAAAAATGCAAAAGTTCTGGATGCTGAGTTTTTACGCTCGATGCTCGCTCGAGCGTACGCCTGGGCGCACCAAGATTCTGAGAGCTTGAAATTTACGCTCGAGCCACCATTCCGTCGCTCGAGCGTAGCTCAGAGTAAACGATGGTCGCTCGAGTGTAGAATCCTTCGCTCGAGCAAAGAAGCCAAATCTAGAATTTCCAGATTTGCCTCCCAAGCTCAAACCAAGCATTCTACAACTCTAAACTCGACCTCTTGGGCCCAAATCTTGGAAAACACATCTAAACTCAATATTTAACAAGTTTCAAAGCTCAATTTGTGAATTTAAAGTCCAAGGGTGAGTCAATTAAATCCAAATTTCAAACCCATTTTCATGAACATGAAGAACATGCAAACATGCATGAATTCAAATGATTTCAAAGCTTCAATTAGATGCTTTAGTGAGCCAATTGTTCCAAAAACAAGTTGAAAACATGGACCATTACAAAATTATGAACATGCATGTACCATTTCATGAAGGACAACTTCAAAACTTCAAATTAAAGGCATGCATGCATGAGCTAGGCTCCAATTTGACATGTATGGACCAATTCAAGGCTCAAATCACTAGGGATACAAGAACTAGGCATGAACAAGCTTAAACACAACAATGAGAGGTTAAATTCCTTACCTAGAGCTTCAAGTACAAGGTGAGGAAGCTTAATTTGCAACCTATGTTCCAATTCCTTCAATTACCAAGCAATTTACAAGTAAAATTGAAATGAAATCAACTCCTCAAGTTTCTCTCTCTCTCTCTAAGGTCGGTTATACACTCAAAATAGATTGAAGAAAGTGTTGATCAAATGCAAGACTAAGTCCCTCTATGTTGGTATAATGGCACACTAACAATGGCATGATTGTAAATAAGCCTAATGATACAAATTACCAACAATTAATCTAATTTAATCGTACTAAATCAATTTTAAGATAATTACACCATAAAATCACATAAATTATGATGATCACAAAACACTAATCGATTTCGGGTTCGGCCGCCAATAAGGCCTTTAATTAATAGTTTAAACATAAGATTACAAACAGATAATTAAACGACAAACAGATAGATATGAAATTAATTAGATATACTCAGTCAATTCAGTTCCAGATTCCAGTCAGTCAGTTCAGTATTTCAATTGATTCATTACTTATCATAATCAGTCTCAGTTTATCAGTATTTGGTAGGAAATCGATAATCAGTGGTGAGGATTATTACAGGTACGACTTGGTATGCTTGTAAAAAAATATTTATTTTTAATTTAGAGTAATGCAAAAATTAATTAAATGGTTTAATTTGTTAAGGTCTAACCTATAAATAATTAAGATTTAATACCAAAAGGAAAAGTATAAATTAAAATTAAATATCAATATATTAAATAACTTACAAACCATAGTTTAATTCTAAAATCATGCCAAGCATAAAACAAAAACTAAAAAAGAAATCTAGTGAAATGAGTTTTATCTCTGTAGTAGAAGGAAAATATTGTTTTAAGCGAGTGCAGTGCGGCTTGGATATATCTGAAATGCGTTTGGATGCGTCAAAATTAAGAAAAAAAACTTGGATCGTGTTTAGGTACTGACGTCGTATGTAGAAGTACCATATATATGAGTCTGATGCGATAAGTACCGATGCGGATCGGCATATTTTTCGAAGTACTCATACTTCATAGATGCTCACGTAGTTCAATGATATTTCACGGTTGTTTTGGCAACTAACAATAATAATTAAAAAGTTAAAAAAATTACTAAAAAAATTAAAATGTCAAAGAATTATATAAAAAAAAAAAATCAAAAATTTTATTTCCTTTCTACTCTTTGCATTTTTTTTGTAAAAAAATAAAAAAATTATTCTAAACATACTAATTTTCACATAATATTTTAGTAAAAAAAATATTAAAATAATATATTCCCAAACTAACCCTCAATTAGCAATATTATTATGAACTTTATTAACATGTGTGCTTAATGCATTAACAAAATCTTATTACCATATCAGTTGTTCCCTACAAATAAATAACATAGGTTTTTATTGGATTTATTGTATGCTATAGTTATGTGTTGTTAAATTTTCTTCCATAGCTAGATGTTCAATTAGATGTAGTTCTCACAATATTTATAAATTGTCTTTTATTGATTAACAAAACATACAATAAAAAGAAAAAACCATCTTTTATTATTGAAAATGATGATCTTACTTTCCTTCTACTCACAAATGTTTTTTATTTTTATTTTGTGAGGCAATATAACTAAAAAAAAATTAAAAAAACAATTTTGTGAAGACAAAAGGGGAATGTGAAATGAAGGACTTAAATACTTTTCAAACATTGAAAAATCCTTGCAAAATGATCTTTTACTATCAAAATTAATGTATGACAATTGTAATTTGACTTGAGTGTAACTCACGTAATTATATTTTTAGATTATTCTTAAGAGATATGGAGTTTGAGGTTTTAAAAATACATCGAACGATCAGTTGTGCTAATCTAACTTATTAACCAGATAAAATCATATGATAAATGTAAAAAATAAATAATTTAATTTAATTTAATTACCAAATTAATGATCTTGCTTACCATGGTTCCTTTAGGCTAACGTATAAGGTCACACGTACTACTCACACAGTAGATAATGAATCCAATAATAAATATTGGAAAGCATTGCAAATGTCTAGAAGGGATGAATCTCCATAATAACAATTGACTAAAATGATTTTTCAAAACCCTTTTTTGGCTCATATTCACATGATTTTTATCCCAAAAGTGATGCGAAATCCATGTCATCTAATAGTCATTTTGTTTTTTATAAAATAATTTTCTGTCATTGAAAATTACATAAACTCCAATATGGTTAATTTGGTTACAATGTTTTTCAAAAAAATAAAATAAATAAAAAAGAAAGAAAGAAAGAAAATAAAATTAAAATAACAAACATCTTTGAGTTAAGTAAAGAACGTAATGCAATGGTAGGATTGTCTCTCAGTGTGGACTAACAAATGTTGTTTGAACTCGACCAGCCCATCGCGGGTCATAGCTTAGTAATTTAAGTCGTTTTCATACAAAATTTAAATTGATATAATAATTATAATTATATGATTTTTTTTTAATTATCTTCCAATGATAACAAGAAGTTTGATTTTAAAAATTAACTATTTGTTATTTGGGATATTTATTCATAAATCTCTCTTTACTTATTTATGTTCCACTTAATTCGAATTATTTTCTTATATTCCAATGATATAGTTATCAAAATACTCATAATAATGATAAGGTGAAGTGCGCATTAATGTTCACATTGACAGCGGAAATGTTTCTTAACGTATACATTCACACTGTTAACGTGAACATTCACATTGTCAAATTTATTTAATATAAATGTTCACATCATCAAGTTGCTAAGGGTTTAAAAAATATTTGTATGGATAAAATTATTCATAAAATACGTTAAATATGATAATTATGATTTGATAGATCAAATGTCCAAAATAATATAATTTATTAGAATACAACATATTTTATGGACTAACTAAGATACAAATAATTAAAATGAATCTTTTTTTAGAAATAAATTTCCCCTATTTTTGCAAAAACAAATATGATGAAATAAGTAAATGCTTTAGTTTGAATGAAAGGACCCCAAAAGTTAAAGTCATCTTGTGTAATTTATTTTTTAAAATTTATGGTTGTATAATTTTACCAATTTTAAAATGTGAAGTATCAATGAATTTCAAAATGTGATCTTGTAAATTGTTTAGTCATTTTTTTAATTTTATTTTTTGTATGAACTCAAAGGTCTTATTAAAGTGGAAATTACACAAAAAGGCACGTTTGGGTTTAATTTTTTAACGATAAATATGGATTTACATTTGGACAATCCGCATTATAAAAGTTTTAGATTTTCTTTCATTTTGGAACAAATCCTACATTATGAATAAGAATGTAACTCTCTAATGTTACTCTTCAATAATATAACATTCCAATGTAACACACTAAAAAATTACGTAGTATATTTTTTTCCAAACGTAACAACGTAACACTCCAAAAAAACTCTTCAGTGTATTTTTCTCAAACATAATGCTCCAATTTAATACACCCAAAAATACTAAAAAACTTCAAAGTGTACTTTTTTCAAACATAACACTCGTAGTTTGAAATTATACATTTGTCCAAAGCATATGAAGGATTTTTGTACTCCTTTTGAAACTTTGAGTGAAATTATACATTTATCCAAAGCATATTAAGGAATTTTTGTATTCCTTTTGGAATAATTTAAAGAATCTCACATCTTTTTTTTAGAATGTTACATTGAAGTGCTACGTTTGAGAAAAGTACACTAAAGAGTTTTTTGTGTTTTACATTGGAGTACTATACTAAAGAGTTTTTTTAGAATATTATATTTGAGAAAAGTACACTAAGGAGTCTTTTTGGAGTATTAATGGGAGCGTTATGTTTTAGTATTACATTGAAGTGTTACAATTTGAAATTATACATTTGTCCAAAACTTAATAAGGAAATTTTATACTCATTTTGAAATATTTGAATAATCCTACATCTTTTTGGAATGTTTGAAAATTTTCATATTTCAAGTCATTTTTAAATTCCTTTTGAAATGTTTGAAAAGTCTTATATTTGAAGTCATTTCACAAGAAAAAGATTCTCATATAAAAATTGATCAAAAATTTGATTCACGTAGGTTAGGTATCTTACCTTTTTAACACCAAAATAAATAAATAAATAAAAGAAAACATAATATAAATAAGGGGATAACCATAAATCCATTTTCTAATAGTATATTAAATATACATTTCCAAAATTAATGGAATCAATTGATCTATAAAAAAATTCTTAGAATTAAAAGAATTATCATTCCTCAAAATAAGATTTATTCATAAATTTTCCATTTTAAAATGTTCCTCTGTTTTTTTTTTGGTAATATAATAAAAGCATGTAATTCAATAAGTTAATAAATAAATCCATATTATCTGATATTGTGATTGGCCCGTCTATTTGGACTCTTTCCTCTTCAATCTTGGTAACGAGGTCAACCCTTATCAGTCGAAGTGTAGGAGTTTCCTAATTTTTGTATTTACCATATTTGTTAATATCTATAAAGTTTATCCTTAATTATCTCCTTTTAAAATAAAATTAAAAAAGAGAGAGAGAAAGCGATTTGACGATTTTCATCTTGTGAAGATATTTAATATTTAATTTGTTTTTATAGTAAAAAAATAATAATTATTGCTGACGATTCACGAACGTGATTATAAGAACTCTTGGATATGTTTTGTTTGGCTTTCAAAAATTTGTGCCAATTTTTTTTGTATAAAAAAAAAAAGAGATAAAAAATTTAATTGGTGAAATAAAAAAATTAAAAAATATTTTAAAATAATTTTGTCTTTTAGAAGATAAAAATAATTTTTTTAATGTAAAAATATCTTTTTGATATTTATTTTTAGAAAAATTTAGTCAAAATCCCTCCATTTGACGTGAAAAAGACAGTCGAGTTTATTTTGTTTCATAAACCATCTAAAAAGAAAAACACATAATTAAATAATGACAAATTCAAATATCTTTTTTTATTTTTAATGTTACTGTTACTGTTTACATCAATTTCGATAATAATAAATATTTTTTTATAAAGAATTTTGTAATCAATATGGATCTTATTTCATAGATCTTGATGAGAGGATTCTAAAAATACTAATTTTATTAAAAGCCGGCATTTACATCAAAAGCTATGTTATTTTAAAATTTAATATTTTGATAATAGTAATATGTGTTAGACTTTTTAAAGAAAACTTTTTAGACTTATCCTTAATGGATTAAAGTTTTATTATGACTAGACTTTGACCAAGTCTCCCTATTTTTAGAGTAATGCTAAAGATCTCAAAAGTTTTATCAAAATTTCTACTAAATGTGTGTGGGACTCTCACGGTCCCACACCATGTGAATTCCATGTGGATCAACACTTATGTGAGACATTTGATAAAAATTTTGATAAAATTATTGAGTTCTCTAGTATTTTTGCTATATTAAATTAGTGAAAGTCATACTAATAAGTTCCCTTGGGCACTTGATAAGAAGCAATTAATTTCATTTAATTAATTTGGAAATTTTGTTGAATTTTAAAAAATAAGATAAAAATAAAAAGTTATTAAATACATTTAATTTAATTAATGGGTTAAAAATAGAAACTTATTAAATACAAGATAATCTAATACAATATTAAATACATATTAACAAGTTAAAATTAAAAAAAAATACTAAATTCAAGATAAATTAATACAATAATAAACTTACCTTATGAGACAATTAGCTCAGTGATTTGTGTAGCTGATCTTTAAGACAATGAGAAATTTGACTTACTAACCATTATGGCAAAAAAATAAAAACGTCACCACTAGCTTTTTGTTTTTTTTTTTTTAAGAAAAAAACAATTAACTACTTTTCGAGGTTTTTGACCCCAAAAAAAAAAAAAATTATGGGTCAAAGAAATTGGCCGACTCCTTCCAACGGACAAGCCAAGTTGGCTCTTCCATCTATATATATATGTTTGGAGCAGATCAAGTCCTCAAGCTATCTCCTACTCAATCTTCTCTTCCTTAGATTCTCTCAAACCAAAACTCCCATTATTCTTTCAGTTACAATACCTTATCCACTCTTTCTATCCTCAACAACAATCCCCCAAACTTCTTCAATTCCCTCTGCATGGTTTGTCTCTCTCTCTCTCTCTCTCTCTCTCTCTCTCTCTCTCTCTCTCTCTCTCTCTCTCATGTTCTTCTCCCCTGTCTCACCTTTTCTGTTTTGTTTGTTCTTTTTTATCAGGCTTGTGAAATTGGAGGTGTCAGATATGAAGAGGTTAGCCCAGTTCAATTCTAACCATTTTTCTTCTTCTTCTTCTTCTTTTTTTTTTTTTTTTTTTTTTTTAAATTTGAATTTTATTTTATGTTAGTTTTCTTGATGAATTATGCATTACCCAATTAAGTATTATTATTATTTTTTTTTTTTTTTGGGTGTAAAATATGCAGGAATTCATACTGAATTCTAGAGGAGTGAAGCTATTCACTTGCAGATGGCTGCCTGCAAATTCTGAACCAAAAGCTTTGATCTTTCTCTGCCATGGCTATGCCATGGAGTGCAGCATCTCTATGAAAGGTCAATAACATGCATATATATATATATATACCTCTATACTTATATATATATATATATATTCTATTATATAAATTACACTACTCATAACAGTTTTGAATCTTTGTCATGCCTATTTTTTTTGGTCTTTTCCAGAAATACCCATATCATTAACGGTTAAATAATTGTTAATTGTTTCAAATTCAGCCCATCTTTTTAATTCATTAAATGGTCAAAAAATTAAATCTAAATTACCCCTAGTATATATATATTATTTGGTATGAATCCAGTGAATTCCAAAAAATTTTACCATCCAAATAGTGTCTTCAAAGCATAATTGCAAAAATCAATAGTTAACCCATGTCGTAAATGTTTTAAATTTTAATCTTTGCACCATATCACTCTCTATTTGCCGCCAACTACCCATATATATAATATATAGATGAATGAGTGGGTTGAAATTGGGTGAATGAAACAGGGACAGGAACAAGGCTAGCAAAGGCAGGATTTGCAGTATATGGGATGGATTATGAAGGACATGGCAAATCATCTGGGCTTCATGGTTTTGTCCCTTGTTTTGACCATCTTGTCACTGACTGCTCTGATTATTACTCCAGCATCTGTGGTTAGTTTCTGA
The DNA here is from genome assembly GCA_025200525.1 of Camellia lanceoleosa. Taxonomy (NCBI): domain Eukaryota; kingdom Viridiplantae; phylum Streptophyta; class Magnoliopsida; order Ericales; family Theaceae; genus Camellia; species Camellia lanceoleosa. The sequence goes on from CM045758.1 coordinate 30,570,340, forward strand.
TTTTCCTCTTTCCATATGTATCTGTTTGGTTGCCAAGAACTTGTGGGAAAGAAAGAAAATTCTGATTTTCTCATTCTTTTAATTTTGTTGGCAAACAAAACAGACTGACAAGTATTGAATTTTATTTGGTTTTATTAATTACCATGATCACAATCAATTACAAGTAAATTTGTATGTGGGGTTTAATTGATGATTTTATTTCTTTTCTTTTTTCTTTTTTTTTTTTGAATAATGTTGAGCAGAAAGGAAGGAGAACATGAACAAGTTGAGAATAGTATTGGGAGAATCCATGGGAGGAGCAGTGGCTCTTCTCTTGCACAGGAAGAAGCCAACTTTCTGGGATGGTGCCATCTTGGTTGCACCCATGTGTAAGGTGTGCACCTCACTCTCTCTCTCTCTCTTGACCTTTTCCTACATTTGACATGTGATTCGAAAGAAAATAATAGTTAACAAAAAAATGTTTTAATGGAAAATGAGTTTTTTTGGGGGTAAAAAATAGTTTTAATCCCTGTGTAGATATGTATGAAAAATAAATAAAATTGATAATTATATTCACATGATTTCATCAGATTTGTCATTAAAAGAATTCGCTAGTTATTCTTAAAATTATACTAGTTTATTTTTTAAAAGACATATATGATGAAACTATATGTAAACAATTATCAGATCAATATGACTTGTAGTGGATCTCACAAACTGAACCGGAAGAACCCATCTTAAATTTATGAGAGACACAAACATAAACCCCCAAAAGATTATTTGAAAATGTTGTATTATAACATGATTGTTGTGATTTTGGATTGATTATTACAGATAGCAGATGACATGAGGCCACATCCATTGGTGATTAGTGTATTGACAAAACTCTGCCGTTTCATTCCAACATGGAAAATCATCCCTGCTCCAGATATTGTTGATGTTGCCTTCAGAGATCCTCAAGTACGAGAGGAGGTAAAAAAAAATTCTTTCCCCCCTTTTTTTTTTCTTTTCTTTTTCTTTTCTTTTCTTAGGTGTGCCTCTATTGTCACAGTGACTATGGCAGTGGAGTAACATTTGTGTTATAATAATGACTGGTTGTTTAATTAGGTTTATTAGGTAATTCTGTACCATATTTGAAAATTTCTCTCAAAATTTTTTCAAACAATAGTCACATCAATACATAAAATCGTGCTTATTATTATAAAAATTTAAAAATAATTTTTTTTAATAATATTAATATGTAATGTGATTATTTTCTAACAAAATTTTAAAATAGAGATCATAGTGAAAGTCTTGTTTGATCTTGTTTCACAAGAGCATCATTGAGACATAATATTGTTCAAAAATTGAGAAAACAAAATTGTGATATTGTAATTTTTTTTTAAATATAATACTGTATTATTAAATGATTTTTTTTTTTTTTTTTTACTGTGATTGCAGATTCGATCAAACCCTTATTGCTACAAAGGCCGATTTCGCCTACAAACAGGCAATCAACTTTTGAATGTCAGCTTAGATCTCGAGCAAAGACTTCAAGAGGTCCGTCTACACTATTCAAATTTATATATATGTATATTTACGCTTAAAATAAAGCTTACCCTATTTTAAAATTCTTGATATTAAAATATATATGTTCTCTACAGTTGTTGGTGTTGAATCACATCCTTTCTGTTGCTTCATCAGTTTGCAATACGACATTTAAAGTATTTTCTTTTGCTTTCTAAACAATCAAACAAACAAACTAGCACATTCATATTTTTCTTTGACTAAGTTTAGTCGTACAAAATTAAATCACAAAATAGAGACAAGGATCTTTTTGTGATTTAATTCTTCTATGCAACTAATACAGTGGTTTCTCTTCAAATCATCAATTATTGTCTGCTTGATCTAACAAGTTTCATTACCAAAACAATGTACATTTCAATATTGCGAATTGCACATAATTAATAATCTCTATATCTATTATATGATTCATTTTGCACAACTAGCACATCTGCTTTGTTCAAAGTATTGATGCGATGATTTGTCTCGCTTGATCAAACAGGTTTCATTACCATTTCTAGTCCTCCATGGGAGCGAAGACAAGGTGACCGATCCATCAGTAAGCAAGCTTCTGTATGAATCAGCTTGCAGCACAGACAAGAGCTTCAAGTTGTATCCAGAGATGTGGCATGCCCTCACCTATGGTGAGTTACCAAAGAACATCGACATTGTGTTTTCCGACATCATTTCATGGTTGAATGACAAAATTTCCATGACAAACTCAAGGCTGGAGCATGAACAAAAGCTTGACAATGATGACTTGCTCAAAGCCAAAGACACCCTTTTAGATACTACTTTGGCTTGAATTGAGTTGTCAATGAAAATGAAACAACATTGATCATAGAAGTGGATATAACACTCTCAAATGAGGTGGATTAGATCTTTTGTGCATCCTGTACCCATGTGAGAGAGTTGTATTCCAGTTCTGTAATTGATTTCAATTTAAGTAGAAGAATTATTGATTATAAGGGTGTGGTGAATAAAGGGCATGTTAGGGCCTGATATGAGTATGATCTGATCTGTCTTGGCTGCTTTTGGTTAGGATATGGCTGATAGACTAGGCCCATGCAGTTTTGTAAATAACCTCAAATGAAAAGTTTGTACTATTAAATTCAATTCAATCTATTTTCAAATGATTTTGATGGCTTTTTTTTTTTTTTTTTTTTTTTGGGTTACAGATTTTGATGTTTTTGTATCAAATTTACTTATCATCTGACCTGTCATAAAGCATATCATTAACACCTAGTACAACCAAGAAAAAAATAAACAGAAGAATGCAAATCAATTTTCAATTAAAAAAAAAAGGCAATTACAATAACGTAACATAGCGCTCTGAGACGAACATGGTTTTTACAATTACTTCATCTCCTTCCATCTAATTTGCAATTTCTCCAAAAACAACTTTCAAATGAAAATTTTAAAAGCAATAATACATCCCTCTAATTTTAAAACTTTAATTGAGCTCTAATGATGTGATAGAAAATACAAAAAATAAAAAATAAATAAAACCAAGGTCAAAATATGACATCACAATAAGAACTCCCATTAGAGCTCATTCTTTTATTAGAGCTCCCAATCATTTTTCCCCTACTTAAAATATGAGCCAACAATTTTTGTTTGTATTTAAATCATGAATATAGATAGAAATTTAAAAAAGGAAATGGGAAAATAATTTATATTTCATTCACATTGTTCTTTTCATCTGTTTTTTTTCTCTTCTAAATCCCTTTCTAAATATATGATCCAAACAATGCAACATACATGAAAAAAATCACCACCAAATGCAAATGCAAACATATGAAATCATTGCTTCATGCAACATATGATTAGTATTGTTCAATCATTTCGTATATAGCACAAAAAATAAAAATAAAAAACCATTCGGTATATCTCACATGAGCCTTTCAATAAGAACAGATCAAAGTTGTCTGCTGTTGGTGCAGTGCAATCTTACCGAACTGCCCAACCCTCTAAATACAAATTCTGAAGCATTGAATTTGAATTAACCAGAACACACAGGCATGAACACTTCTTCAGTTTAGCCCTAGTGAAATTGTCAGTAATGATGCACCACTGTCTCACTCACTGATTCTGTTTCCGTTACTGTATGTGTGTATGTCTAAGAACTGCTTGTGAGTTGTAACGATTCATATGAACTACGATGATGAGTTGAGAAAGGGAGAACAAGAAGAAAGCAAATATACCATTACTACAAGGTGCTGTTTATCTAGTATGTGAGAGAGAGAGAGAGAGAGACCAAAATCACATTCACAGACGCGTCAAAGTCTGTTATACCTAGTTACAACAAAAGATCTGAGAAATGGAAACATGGAAGTGGGCAATACAAATTTTGCTTTTTTTCTGTTTCTTCAAATGGAGGCTCAGAATTCTCCATACATAATTTCCCATTCATGTCTTGTTAAATCAAATGAGAAAATTTACCGTTCCTTTCCTGATCCATGAGCAGGCAAATGTAACCTCGTAACTCCAGCTACAGGCAGAACTCATTTTGGGTACACGACCTGTACACAAACACGATACTGATGATCAATGCATGCTATTCATATATTGCAGGTTGAAATCTTGTCATACACTAGAAAGTTACAATTAGCTCAGTGGGTACACACACAGCACAAGACCTTTTTTTTTTCTTTTGAAAAGTGGTATACAGCAAGACATTCATATAAATAAATGCACATATAACATAAAGACGCTCGCGTGCACACATATATATACGCATGTAAGAATTGGTGTACCTTTGACCAAATCCTTCTCAAACAATCTTATTTCGAACTTCTTCAAGTTTCTTCAGAATCTCCCCCGGAGTTCTATCTAATTCATCTGCAATTTTCCGCTGCATATCCATAGGCAATGTTGGGAATTGCTCACACAAATCTCCATCAATCACATCCTACAAAATTATCCCATGGTTATTCACTAGAAAAACTAATCCCTCAAAACATATATATCATACATACCAGGAAGCAGGAATTGTTAAATTTTTATCATATTCAGCACAAGATAATACGTAGTATACACGAGCACAAGCATTTTTAGCAAGAAACTCGCATATATAGCAAAAGAGGTACTAGCAGCTGTGTTAAGCACTTGTCCTACAAGGCAAGGACATCTTTTACAAGGAGCTCTGACTGTGATACTCAACCGCCCTCATAAATGTGTTGACACACAGTTATATGTGTCCGAAGTTTTTAACAAAATCAAAACAAATAAAGAAGTGCCTAGGCAAATTTATGATAAAAAAAAAAACATAGAATAGTTGAGCAATTAATACCGGAGTAGTAGTGGTAATACAGTTAGAAGAATATGTGGTGCCTTGAAGTGGTGAAATATGGATCCAAAAATATATATAAGCACGCAAACGATTTACCTTAACCGGAAAATAGGCTGATCTATAGGCCATGTGATCTCTTCCACACAAAGGCGGGTTTTCCTGCCTCATATGCATCTCTAGATGAGAAAAGAAGTCAACATCGTCACGGGAAGTGAAAGCAAGCAATGCACCCAAACTTCCCATCACAGTCCCATAAATGACACACTCTCCACCACTCGGAATTAGAGATGCCTTTTGCAAGCATGTGACCACATCACCAACATGAAACTGCACTATTTCCTCTACCTTGTTAGGGGCTCCATTCAGCTTCCCTTGCTCCCACTTTATCTTCCCTCCAGTTGGATCTTCTTCAATTTCATCCGACACATCCTGTGCTAACCGCACAAAATAGATATTCCCAAACTTGTCTGCACCAGCCATGGTGTCAAAATCTATGTGGTACGATGCAGTAAGCCATCTTGGAACACAATCATCAGCAAATATATATAACTGATTTTCATCGCGTCTATACTTGCAATAATGGAATGACTGTAAAGTGCAAAAAGAAAAAGAACCGAAGAACAAGTTGTCAGTACATAAATTAATGGGCTAACAAATTACCTACCTTAGTACAGTTGCAAACAAAAGGAACTTTGGCCCAAATTTTACTTGAAACACCATAATAATCACAACAAATGGGCCAGTAATAGATATCATTAATTCTTAATATACATGATCATGCACCACCATTCATGATATTAAAACCCGTAAAATAAGGAGATTTTTTGCCTGAATTTTACTTAAACAACCATAGTTATAGCAAATGGGCCCATACAATGACAATGTGAAAATCATGATTGCTCGTAACTAACAATAAACATGCACACCTTTTAAAGTGTTAGTTTTAAAATAAAGGATTCCCAATTATTTTTCTTCTTATTCTACTCTATTTAGGGTTTTCATATCCATTTTTTGAATGCCAAGAGAGAATTAAAAACTTTTATGGTTGGTGAGATTTGGAGAATGTCTTTCCAATTAGATCCTTATATAAGAACTATTGTATAACAAGTGTTAAAATCAATTTATTTTATTATTTTCATAAATATGATTATTAAACATCATTTTTTATAGTTCGCATAATTAGATTCGATTGAGGATATGATTCTCAATTCAACAACTATGCTCATGAATATAAGGTCAAGCAAAGTGAAAATAGACAATCATGAATATAAGGTCAAGTGATGTGAAAATAGACAATGACCGATGACAATATAGGAAAACTAAGTATACCATAAAGAACATACCTCCTGAATGTCACCTACGTAAATACGATCACGGTAAGTATGGATAGATGTGATTGTGTTGGGGAACAACTTATTCTCACACTTTCTAAGCAACTTCCTTTTACCCAAATCGTATAATCTGAGCACCGATCCAACTCCAGCAAGTAATTTTCCTTGGAACTGGCACAAAGCAAGAGGAACATCATCCACTTGTGTCTTGTGCAGAAGTTCAAGGGATTTCCCATCTTCCACGAACCTATAAATATGAATATATCCAGAAGAAACAGATCTTTTGGGCCAGAATTGCAGGCCATTCGCTGTACCAACAGCTAAAAGAGTTCCATACTCCTTATCATGGAAATTTACCAAGCAAATGCTGAATGCAGCCTCGTTATCCTGAAGCTCCAGCAAACAAGTAGTGTTCGCTGTCCTTGGGTCAAGAACTCTGATGCAAGAAACCCACCTGTCTGACTCTACCTTCGGATAACCATACTGCTCGTCAGAGAGGGGATCTTCCTTATCTTCATCATCACCACCATTTTCCATCTGTTCCACCTTTCCATTCTCCCCCATTCCAGCATCTTCAAAGCATTCCTTTTTTGCATTCTCACGCTGTTCGGCTGCATATGCTCCTTGATCACTCTCAATAATTACCAACAATTTCCGTTTTGGTTGAAGCACAAATTTTCTTGGGGTGTACCTCAAAGGAATTGCAGTTTCATTAAAAGTCTCCCCCAATCTCTCAATAGTAAAAACCCGTAATGCATCCCCAGCAACAGCAACTACACCTTCAGCACACTGATCAGATGAAAATGAAGCAGCAAATTCAAGAGTCTCGT
>CM045758.1:31906972-32106520 GCA_025200525.1 Camellia lanceoleosa
AATGGCCAATAAAACAAAGCAGCAGGAACACGTGCAACCAACTGCATGGGCACAATGGCCTGTCCACGGAGAAGTAATGCAGCCATGGAAGCAGTCTCGCAAATTTGACCATCATCATTGAGAGCACATTTGCTCTTGATATCATCCATGGATTCGTCCCAGGAGAAATTCTCTTGTTGATGGAGAAGCTCTCCTGCATCAGCCTTTTTACTCCCATCCATTCGCCTAAAAACCTTAATGTCATGCATTGTGTCTCTAAATGTCATTTCTGTTGCTGGGAGAACTTTCAGGCACAATTGAGAAAATAGAATGTCACACATCTGTTAAGAAGCAGAAAAGAGATGGAATGTGTCAGTTCAAGTAATGCTTCCTAACAAATGCTATGTTAGAAGCCCATATGTAGAATTACTACAACCAACCAAAAACCTCGATACTCATATTATGCTTGACTGAAAACCAAGATTTGTTTGCATCATATAAACCATCCTTGGTTCCCTTTAATTTCTAGCATGTTAACAACATCAACTCTTCTCAAAATCAACTATAATATCTAAGGTTCATAGTTATAAAGCCAATGGGTTTAATGAATGACAGTACCAAAGGTTATATTAACACAAAAAGAATTAAGGGAACTTGTCAACAAAAAAAATCCTTGCATGCCTTGTAATGAATTTGGAATGACAGAAATATGAAGATATTAAGTAGATAAGCAACATTTACCACTTAGTGGTATGAAAGATCAGACAAATTTCTTTATTGGTTCACCAAAAATGACAAGTGATATGAAAGATCGACAATAAGGTCACCTAAATGAGAAAATTTGGTCAATTCATGTCCTTTAAAATCATGTTAACCCTCAGCCTAAAACAAACAATAAATGAAATAAAATCAAGTTATTCCAAAGTGCAGACACAGCCTCTTTGTAGTCTTACCAAAAAGGTGTCTAGGTTCTAAAAAGAATACCTTCAAAATATTTATACGGTCTGTTTCATTTATCTGAGCCACCAAGGATAAAGCACTGCTCATAATGTCTATCACTGCATTTGCTTTCTCAAGACGACTGCTGTCTTGTAGGTCTCCAGCAGCTTCACTACTACTAGAATGCCGTAGTTCGTTCTCATCTAGCAAAAATTTGCATCGCATAAGAAGCCTATCTAGAACAAATAGGAAGCCCCACCTAATGATGCTATTTTTTGACTTCAGAAGCCCACACATAAGCCAAATTGGTAAAGGAACATCTGAATCAGCTGAATAATCATTAACTCCAGTAATGCAAATTTTCTGCTGCAAGTTTCTGATATTTGAACATATACTTGAATCCCTTTCCTCGCTAATATCTGCCATAAGCAAATCCCCCAACCACACATACCCATTCTGACGACAAACCAGTCTTTCTGAATGAAGAAGAGAATGCAAAGTTGCCCACGAGAGCTTCACTTTCATACCAGCAGTGTGTCCCAAAACTCCACGCTTGATGCTTTCCATAGACTTACAAGATTTAGTTATCTGTATCAGCTGGGCAAATTCTTTGTCTAAATGAGTAAATGAACTTATGAACGTATCAAGTTTCTCCGTAATCTTCTCCAAGAGCTGCAAAAATATAATGAATTTCAGAGTGAAAAAAGATCACAAGAAAGTACAAAAGACTGAATTCCAGAATAAATTGCATTCAAGTGTACAAAACTGATTTCAATTTTCAAAAAAAGTAAAAATAACAACAAAAACTAATCAACCCACTTTTGGAAACTACTACTGCAAAACCTTATCAGGAAAAGCAAAACAACAAACAAATTAACATGAAAATCGTTAAAAAACAAAAGATAGAATGTCGTATAAATGTCCTTCAGTTTTTTCTTTCCATGGTTTGGGTGAATAAACCAGAATACATAAGCAAAAGAAAGGGACAAATGGCAAGATCGCAAAAAAAAAAAAAAATTTTGAAATCCATTATACCACAGTTCTTTTCAAGTATAAAGTCAGATATGATCTAATACATATCATTGGGGTGGCTGTTCATAGTGAAATCATTCACAAGAAAGACAAGGTGAAAAGATTATGCATACCTTTGTATTGGAGCTTCAGAGACAAAAAAGATTATAAAAAGCACTAAAAAAAAGTATATATAAATGTTCTGTAACTATTTTCCTAACGAATATGTTACCACAGTGAGGCAATTGTTACTTGGACGTTGGCAAAATTGGACACTCAGCTTTCACAAATCCCAAGCTTGATAGAATTATAAGACTTCATGATTTCTCAGTTTTTGCAAGACCCCAAGCTTAATGGAACTACAACACTTAAAAGCATGCATAAGCGTGCATAAAAGTTATAAAATTACGGTATTTAGTCGATCGCTGTTAGGATATGCAGACAATGCAGAAGCAATTGATCTTCTCAAAAGCTCCCCAATTCCTTCCACACCAAGCTTAACAGAAATAAAAAAGGCATCAGGTGCGTCTGCAAGCATGAGCAAAGTAGCAATAGGTTGAATCTCATCATCACTATATTCCGATACTCCAGCTGCTGTGCATGTCTCATTTATTAGATGCAAAACATAGTCGAAAAGCACCAAATATAGATTTCTTCTTTCTTCCCTTGAGTTCGAGAGCACCAACTGCATTGTAGAAATCAGAAAATAAGAGACTTAAATTGTTTTGAATGAGTTTCAAAGACTGAATTAAACAGACCTTTGTACATAAGTATCGAATTTTATTTTAGAAGGGAAGCTCATAATATTTTCAAGGAACTGGAATTGCTTTATAGGTCTCTAAATCTAAGAATTCGAAAGCCCTGTATCAACTTGAAAATAATGATGGAAAAGGGAAAAAAAAAATGCAAATCTTAATCTAGCAATAAGTGGTATTTAAAATATTATCCTCTGAAGAATCAGTTTGAATCAAATTCAGAAGGAAATGATTGAAGCCATTAAATGTAAGGTATCTACTTGGACTAAGGTGAAGCATAATCAGATGAATAAGAATATTATTAGTGTTTCGAGATTTTCTCGTAGAATCTTTCATAGAAAAGTAGACATCTGATGTACAGTTGATGGTCTTGTGGCAGTGTGGGGTCTATCCTACTGCTTGCCTTGTGTTCCTTGCTTAATAAACCTTAATTACCAAAAAAAAAAAAAAAATTTGAATAAAATTCCTCCTGAATTGAATTTGAATCTAATTATATATGTAATTAGGTATTTGGAGTCCAATGAGAGGTGGTTTGTGGAGATGATGGCGGAAGTCATGCAGAATAAGTCCTGATCATGAAAAAAGTGAAAGTGACAGTGAAAGTGGCACAGTAGTGGTGACGGTAGAGATAGAATGACAGAGTTGATAACCACCATATAATGGTGGTGGTTTAGCCCACTGTGGTGGTGAATGGTGATGGTGGTGGCTTGGTGACGATGGGCAATGGAAACCATGGTGGTGCTGGCTAAAGACAGTAATGGTGGCACTGGCGGGTTTGCAACTAGGGATTTCAAATAGGGTTGGTTTGGGATAGAACAATCATTCCCCCACACTACCCTAGGAGAGAACCGACCCCAAACTCGGGTCACGAGGTCAGTTTATTTCATTTTATGTTCTGTGGGAAAATATGGACACATTCAGTTCAGCACATACTTATGTAATACAACACATGAGCTTCTATGGTAACACATGAGGCTTCAGTACGCCTAAAATAGCACAATTCAGATCGTAAAATATCCACATGCAATGCACTGTGCATCAATAAGAACCATCTAAAATTACTTACAATGGCAACTATTAGATTCATGCATCTCCAAAAAGTTAAAAGTCAAAGCAAATTCATACAACTTACAAATAGAACTAAATGTTCCTTTCATTGTACAGAGATAATTTTACCTATTATTGTAGGGAAAGGTTAGATACCTATAATCAAGTTAAGACAATTTCTTTCAACACTTTATAGTCATTTGTATTAATTTCTTCTAAATACTGCTTGTTTCTTTCATGTGAAATCATTAGCATACCTCAAGGAAGAGAAACTCGATTCCTCCAATCAGATCAACCTGCTCAATGAGAAACTTAGGGGTACTTGAAACAGTTATGTCAGGAACTTGATAAAACATGTTGGTTAGCATGCAAATAAGCTTGCTGCGGACAAGTTCCGCCCAAGAATTTCTCCTGCCAACCTCTATAAGAACCTTAACCACCTTCAGGTAGATGAAAAAAAAAAAAAGAAGTTAAACCCAAAACTCAATGAAGATGTTGACGTACATGAAGTTTAATAGAAGCATAGAACAAAAAAATTTACTGACTATGCAGAAACTATAGCACAATACAAAACAAAACAAGCCCAAACAATGATAAATAGTCAATAAAAATACATGATTGGAAACTGTTGCAGATTCTCATTAGCGTCACTAGAGGGAGATCAGTTGTGGCAGTACAATGGTAAAATATCAAACTTGTCCTCATTCTTTATTTCACTTTTCTTAAGATTTCATTACGAAAACATAAAAAGAAATCATTACCTGGATATAAGTCAACTAAATACCATGAATTGTCAAAATCAAAAACTTTGTTCAGGTTCAAATTCCTAAAAGCTGCAATTAAAACAAAGGTCTGATGACAAGCCACTCCCCATGCTCAAATGTGGCTAATAATAGAGATCCCAACAGCAAGTAGGAAAAACCAAGCAAGCATTTCCAGTTCTATAAAACTACATTAAAATATTTGATAAGCTACTCTCGTAAAACCTTTTGTTCCATCATTTATCTAAAAATGGGCATCTGTGTGATACACAAGCTTGTAACATACATCAACAGCCAAAAACATGAATAAATTATTAAATAATAATAATTTTTATTTATGTTTTCAATAGTTGGCACCTAGAGAAAACATCATCAAAAGCGATTTCTCATCAATCTGAAGCTCCTCATAATAAAGAACATACAAAATTGTACTTGCACAGAAAATACAATACTGAGCAGGGAAAAATAAATTACCCTTATGTCAAGTCCTTCTAGCTTCTTCCTCCTGATTTTGCCTCTATCACAGACAAAATAAAGTAAACAGCTTAGGGCTGAAGCCCAGACAGATTGTTCCTTCTCTTGTATCTGTGATATAACAAAATGGCAAAGAAGCCTTACCAATGATACATGAAGTACCAAAAAGACAGTAACCAATTAATGATAGTTATATGGGTCAAGGTGACCAATCCACAACCAATTGACAGTTTAGACTATATTCAACCTAAAACAATCTGGAAAAGGTTCAGAGTCCATCACAAAAATAACTTGGAAGAAATTAAATACAATGTTAGTGCCAATTCAACATCAGTCAAGAAGGCACTTTAGCTCCTCCACCTTGAACTACAACTTGTACAAAATAAAATTAGCAGAAGAAAATGAAATCAAGAAAAGGAATTATCCTCGGCCCCTGTAATGTATGAAGAATTCTCATGTAACAAAGAAAAAGATTGGAAAGTAGTGAAGAAACTTTTGGTGACCATTATTTTTAAAAGCTTTAACAAGCCAATTTTACTACAAAATATGATAATCATTGGTACATTACGTCACTGTTACTATTAGATCCCATAACAACACTAAAACCGTGAATGCTCAACAGCCATTGATTAAGGTGGTTTGCAAATGATGTGTGTGTTTGTGTCACCATCTTCATTCACAACCCCAGACAGACACATATCTATGTAGCATACACAGAGAATGGGACACAAACATGACACAACACAAACATAAGGACACAATAAATTCAGAAAATGGAAGATACAAACATGGCAAGTACTGAACCGACAATGTATAATGTATTTATTATCTAAAAATTTCCACTTAAAATGTAAAATGTGGAAGATGAAACTCGACAATATCATTTATATAAAGCAAACTCCAACTACTTGCTTTAATAGTATATTTATTTAATTAATATTTTTTTACATCTAGTACTATGTTCTTTCCTCTGGAGAATAAAATGATGATTGTAAATTTTTGAAAAAGCACCACTGTGTAATAGCAATTTTTGATTAATTGAAGGAATGCACCACTGCAGCTTCCAGATTGCAATAAAGCAGTTCTGTATAAGCCTTGTAGCACAGAGTTTCCCACTTCTGAAGTTTCCGTTGACATGATAATGCATGATCTTTAGTAATATGCATATAAGTTGAACCACATGGTATGTATAATGTTTTCTTCTACTGTTCAAGTAAATTTCACTTCCTTTAGTAAAATATCATCACAAGTTTTGCTTGATGAAGCTTTCAGAAAGAAGTATTAGATTCATAGTGGTTGATGTAATAGCTCATTAAACAATCACAATCACAGATAAGACGTACCTGAACAAGATGAAGAAGAATCTCATATAGAATGCCTAAAATCCAAGACTCAAAATTATTGATAGCTGAGGAATTTTCCATCTTAGAATAATCTGGTTTTCTCTTTCCTTGGTTTGCAAGTTGTGCTTCATGGTCAAAGTATGATTCTTGAGAGTAATCTTCTTCAATTGAAGTATCTTCAAGTATCATTGGCTCCAATAAATGACCGTGAACCCCAAGGTTTAAAATTAAATCAAAAGCACGAGCCCTCGAAGCCAATCTGGGAGAACTAAGCATTTCCTGAGAGAGAGAGAGAGAGAGAGTAACAAAAGAAGCTTTAACCACATCATTATCATTATCATGACCAAAAATAAAAAAAGAAAAATATTGTAATGGAGGCAGCACCTCAAGCATGGATAGAGTGAGAGGAGCAGCTGTTCCAGAATCCAATACATACCTACAAAACAAAATTTTACAACATCAGCCCATAATAAACTTTATGCAAAAATAAAAAGATGACAAATTACATCAACCAGTCAAGAAGTTTATTTGGCAGATAATTGAATGGTTCAAGCAGACCAAACCTTCATGATATTCATATTCACGGAAATTACTTAAAATTTTATTAATTTAATGTGGCTTTTCTGGGCTCAATAAGCTTTAATTAGGTAACTTTATTATCAAGTTCATTGTCACAAAAAAGAAAATTTTGTAGCCATCAATCACAACTTGGAATATAGCTCAAAATTACAACAATCTAGCTGTAATATTTCACATTACTTGTCCAGTTATTAACATCTAGAAAGTTCACAATAGAAGAAGGTTGCAAGTTGGATGGTATCCATATTAGACTAAACTGGAGGCCCTATTCACTGTGCATAAAATGGTCATTAAATAATTCAACTAATTCTTCCAATGAAACAGGGGAAAGTTAATCCAAGTAATTAAGGCACTCGCTTTGACAACAATTGTTTCCTATATATAAAGCTGTCTGTTTGGCTTGAAGAATATTTTTCCTATATATAGTTTTTTTTTTTTGTTTTGAAGTTTATAAAAGTGACTATAATAGAAAAGCCATGTCATCAGTGCCAAGAAATGAATCACATCAATGCTTGTAGGATATGAATACTGAAGGTCACCATTTTTTGGAACATAAAGCACAGGTCTTATGTGAGACTTCTTGCAGCCACAAACCAGGGAAAATCTCCATATATATATATATGTAGAGAGAGAGAGAGAAGAAAGTGTATTTAATTGCATATAAAAGAAATTCAAGAATGAAAGAGAAGGGGTTGTTAACTTTTTTTTGTATTCTTCCACAGCCTAGGAAGCACGGATACGGATACGGGATACGGATACGATACGATACGGATACGGCGATACGACAAAATTTGAAAAACTAGGATACGGGTACGGCAGGGATACGTTCGTAAAAAATATTATTTTAACAATTTTTAGTAATGCAGTATGCATAAAAATAAAACCTAAAGGAAAAGACAACTTGATAAAGAAGAAAGATTCCTATAAAACTAAGATTTTTCAAGATCAATAGCTTCAACTTGTTCCCCTTCATCAGTGAATATCACAAGACCTTAGCTAAAGCTAAAAAACCATTCTTAAATGAAAATTTCAGTAAATATACTTTTTTAAGTCATCAATGATAGCCTAGGAAGCACGGATACGGATACGGTGATATGGGGATGTGGATATGACGATATATCAAAATTTGAAAAAGTATGATACGGGTACAGTGGGGATACATTCATAAATTTTTTTTTATAATTTTAATAATGTAATATGCATAAAAATAAAACTTAAAGTAAACTAATAAATAAAGAGAGGGATTCTTGTTAATCTAAAAGTGCTCAAACATTCATATAACATCCAAAACTAAAAGCAAAAAAAAAAAATACAAATTAAACATCATCCTTATATGCCAACACCAAAAAAAGAACGAGAGCAGAGAGAAGAAGCGTGAGAGAGTGACAAAGCGAGAGAGAAGTGAGAGAGACAACAAGGATACATCAATTTGACAAATTCTATTACTTTAACTCTCACTATATTCCTCTTATCAAAGAACTAAACAAAATATTATAAGTAATATGTAACTTCGAGTATCCGACACTTCAAAACTAAGTATCCGATACTTCAAAATTAATAAAAAATTAATTAAGAAGTATCCGATACTTTTAAGAAGTATCTGATACGTATCCGCGAGTATCCAAGGAGTATCGCTATCCGACACGTATCCGATACGAATACGTCACCCTTTTTGAAGTATCCGTGCTTCATAGTCCACAGCCCTCTCTGTCATAGGTGGCATCCACACCATGTGAGAGGAGAATTGTGGAAGAGTACACAAAGGCTGTGGAAATAACAATTCCATTAAATAATGCCACTAAATAAATGCATGAGAACATACATGTCAATTACAAGTTTGATGAGAACGCTCACAGCCACGTCCATTGATTGCTTTCCACTGTTGTTACTTAATTTAGAAGAGATAGACATGAGATTAGCATTTGGAGTAGGTGTCTCTGAGCAAACTGCAGCAATGACCTCACACACCTCTGCTGGATTCAATCGCAAAGGTTGTTGTTCGCTGGTACACAAATAAACATTGAGAGAGAGAGAGAGAGAGGAGACAGTGGGAAGAGGGAGAGAGAGCTGAGCAATGAAAAACCCATTTTGTGAATGCAAGCAAAAGAAATGGTGTTTATACGATGAATTTAACAACTGAAATCATTATGTTGCAATGCTAGTTAGATAGAAATGGCTGAGAGGGAAGTTACAATCCCAAAAATAGACATGCATGTAATTGGCCAAAAACACAGGGAAAAATCAAATAATAAATTGATAATAAAATTAATGCCATTTAGATAAGAACAGAAACAGTGTCACCATCAGAGAGAACCATATAGTTCTACAATTATAATGATATGGCTATTGATTCTCACTTACCAAACTACTAAGAAACACGGGCACGGACCAGCCAGATACGCAAATTTCCAAAATATGTAGGGCATGTGCAAAATATATAGATTCATATATTTATTATATGTCATACATATGAATTTTAAAGTCAAAGACAATAATTTTTTTAAGTCTAAAGGAGAAGAATATGTATAAATTTACATAGCTTTTTTTTTTTAATCATTGAATTCCAAATTATTTTATTCAAACTTGTAATATGTTTCATGTGTATGTAAGTGTTGAGAAGTATCTGAAGAGTGTCGTGTTGGTATTGGACACAAAATGTTTGTGTTTCTTAGCCAAACTATGAGACATAGACAAATGTTGAGAGAATTATAATGGTTTACATCAATAGAACATAAAAAATGGAGAAATATTTCGTTTTGTTGTACCTATAGTGACGATACTGGAATAGTGGTCTAGCACGTGGACGGAATGTGCTCACTGGAGAATCTTCCCTGGGAAAAAACAAAGAAAACAGAATTATATATCTGACAATGGTAATGGCATAGTCAAACTATCTAAATCAATCCTTCAACGAAGCAACACTTCTCATACTAGTTTTAAGGGTAACTTACTAATACCCGAGGTTGACTAAAATACAAATTCAACCCTTTGGTTTACAAATGCAAACACGTTAATAGCATCTAATTTTTTAGGTGTTTGGCCATTGGCAATTTTCAATTCTTTTTTTGATGACAAACTAACAGTTCACTTATACTTGCCTTTACTTTTGCTGTCACTTTCAGTCCAGATGAAACTCCTAAATTCCTAATATGGAGATTCTTAATTTTTAATCTTCTATTTTACTTTCTCTTCTCCTCCTATTAGTTATACCTCCAGTTTTGCTTAGCAGACCTACAACTATCTTTTAAAATCCTTTCTCACAACCCCACTTTATGCCACAACTGAAGCACTAAAACCACAAGCATTTTCTTCCAGTTTCAAACAAAGAACAAGATTTAACCTCAGTTACACCCCCCCCCCCCCCCCCAACAAAATAAAACAAAACAACTTTAACTTCGACTTATTACCTTTGAGACAATACTTAACCCTTATGTTCGCATTTTTGTTCATAAATATCAGAGACTTAACCCTCCGATGTTTGAATGTGGAAAAGGTTGCTTAACACAACCTATACCCAATACACACCAAACCACTGCCATGATATTCTACACCTCAATCAAGCCAAAAGGAAATTACTGCTTTTGCAGTCCCTTCCACTCTATCTTTGGCTATGTATGATAAGAGGTAACCATGTAAAAAAAAAAAATTATAAATTTAACACTACGTATAAGTGGGTTGCAATTATTTGTGATGTACAATGAATATTCAAGCAAGAAGAAATGCAACAATAATAGCATAGTAACTGGAAAATAAATGAAAATGATATAAAAGGCAACAAAGTGAGTTAGAACATGCCAAATTTGAATAGGGCCTGGTTTAGTGCGTTTGGTTGCTGTTATTGCTCTCAAGTGCGCACGGGCAGAAGCAGAACTGGTGACGGTAGTTAGTAATGAAGGCTGCAACAGTTGATCAAGGTAAGGCATATCAGCCGTTCCAAAATTTCTCCAAGATTGGCCCTTCATTTTAGTTTCCATATCCCCCACAAGAAGAGCTGCTGCACCTATTTCAAGGAAATCATGTGTACTCGTGTCTTGGGGACTCAGAACATGATCACTGCATAGTTGGGTTTTTTGAGCAATACAAGAAATCAAAACCACATAAATAGTTAAATCAAACTCTCTTTTCTTGTTTTGTTGTAGCAATAATAATCCCAAGAAAGCCAAAAGGTACAAACTGAAATCAATTACCTTTCAGATGATGATTGTTGGTCCCTACACCAGCGCCATTTCAGAACATCGAGGGCTATGAACTCAAAATCATCCATTCCATCACCATTTTCAACAATTGGTGAGTTTGAAACAGATAAAACCAATGCCTCTTTGTTCTCCAAAGATTCTTTCTTGTTTGCCGAGTTGAAAGATTTGCTCAACAAAGAGGACAATGATGGAAGTGACTGCCTTGATGCAGAAGGAGCTCCAGCAAATATTGCTGATGATTGGAATGACCGTTTAGGAATATGTTGAGCCACTAGAGAACGGACATAATTTAATGACTTCACAAGTGCCCCTGATGCAAAACTTGATACAGGCAAAGGAGATATATTGGTCGGTGTTGTTGGCACTCCAGATTGTTGATTTGAAGGTTGCGACCCTGGTGACAATCTTCGGCTTGGGCTAACTTCACATTCAGCAATTATGCTCACACAGAACCGATCAATTTGATGTAATGTCTCCTCACTGGGCTTATATCTGCAACAAGTGAAGCACATGTGTATACACATAAGTGAAAGGAAGAACCCAACAATAGGATGATCTGTATGAAGAGGTAAAGTGGGCAGTACAAGGAACCACTCCGGCATCCTATATAGACAGTAACAAGGCGCAACAACCTTAAAGTTTCAGATGGCCCCTTCGATTAGATTTAGATGTGACCCAAAAGTTGACCCAGCTGAATAATGATATTCAACAGTAAATCGGGACTAATAGACACCTTATTTACGCAACGGACCAAAAAAGTTCAAAAAGAACAAGGTAGAAATAGTTCCCAGGAGAGTTTGAAGACAGATATAAATAGAAAACCCAACAGACACCATGGGAATTAGAAGAGCCAATATATGGCGAAATCCCCCTGCGAAGAACCAATATATCGCTAAGATCCGACTGACATTTCTCCCATCGAGGCAACCACAACCAAATTTACAGTCATGAATGCACTCCGATTGAGATAGAACAAGATGAATGAAGCTTTGGCAAGAGCATGACACGAAGATCTGGTCGTTGAGAAAAAAGAGGATTACTTCGTAGATTCTGGATTTTGTCGGTCAAGATTTCTAGTTCATTGGAGAAGACAAGGTGGCATCGGAACTGAGAGTCCAGTGGGTGGCGAAGGCAAGGCTGTCATCCGCCAATGAAGCGGAAAACATAGGCTATAATTTATGGCTCTCATACCATGTTAGAATTATGGGGAAAAAATATTGTATTCATAGGCTTGGAGTGCTAACCAAGCTATGAAGCACAGGTACGGGTACGAGTACGGTACGGGTACGTCGATACGGCAAAATCTCAAAAAAGTAGGGTACGGGTACAGCTGCGGTATGCCAATAAATATATATATTTTTATTATATATAATAAAAATTATAATTTATAAAATTTATTATATATATTATATATGATTAATTATATTATATATTATACATGATCAATTATATTATATATAAAATTTATTATATTATTATATATTATATGTATGACCAATTATATATAATATATCTTATAATATATATATTATATTATATATCTTATAGAAGTCAAAGACGAAGAGGAGCAGAAGAGAACAGAGGCGAGAGAGCAAAGCGATCGAGAGACGAAGAGAGAGAACAAGAGAACAGAGGCGATCGAGAGACGGAGAGAGAGAAACGAGAGAGACGAAGACGATCGATCAACAGTGAGCAGAAGATCGGTCAAAGAGAGAGACGATTGATCGATCGATCGAAGAGAAAACCCTAGAATCGACGCCTCTCTACACTATCAGGTTCGATCTCTTCCATTTCCTCTGTCTCTCTCTCGATTCCCTCTATAGATGTGTTTATGGTATGTTTAAAGCACGAGGCTATCTCTCTCTCTCTCTCTCTCTCTATGTATGTATACATGTAGTTTGAGTATTTTTGCCCAGGAACGTACCCATGGCGTACCCTTCCGTACCCAAATGTACCAGACGTACCAGAGTCTCTTTGGTTGTACCCTGACGCATTCGCATTCGTGCACGCAGTCTGCACTCGTACGGCAACATTTTAGGAGTACCGGTGCTTCTTAGTAACCAAGTAATCCTAGATTGGTAACCAGATAACCTAAGTATGGAAATATGAAAAATAAGGCAATACAATATGTTAGAAACATTCATTAACATATTGATGGCTTATTCATCAAGTCACAAGCATATCCACAAAATCAGCTCTTTCACAGTTTTTAATACAACAAAATGAAGGCCATTGTCCCAAAGAAGAACCTACCTTAGAAGGTACCGTTTCAAAATTGCCACACACCTTGCAACTACTGCTGGGCTGTTGGAAACAGAAGTTGTCAGTAGCCAAAAAAATCATTTATACATATCTAAAAAAAGAAAATCATAATAGAAAATGAAAATTTGCACACTCAAAGAACCACATAGGATTACATATATCTTACCACTAAAAATAAAATAAAATAAAATAAAATAAAATAAATTCACAGTAGTTCAGCTGTCGCAAGCACATGGTACAAACCTGCGCTCCTTCTCCGCAAGAGTATGGTCTAAGATGACACTATAAGCCAAGTCAGTTGTTGCCAGTGCTGCAAGATAGTCCTGCCATTAAGAAAGAAAAATTATAACATTTTATAACATACTTCGCACATCTACATGTGACTTAGGAGCATGGAATACTACTGACAAGCATATCATTCGACCAAATTATTTCCAAAAAACCATCCCAACAGTTCCAATCATTTGTATTAGTAAATGAAAGTTTTACAATACCAGAAAGCACACTAATTTTTCTTTTTCTTTTTCTTTTTAATGTCATAAAAATGCCACTTCAATGAACAATTGATGTGTAAAATACAAAAGTTCAAAATATGTAACGCAAATGATAAAGCCACGTCAAGTCACAATCAATTCAGATTCCAATAATGAAGGCAAGATCCCCTTTGTGCATGTCATGAAGTTACAAAGTCAATCATCTAAAAGTTCCAAAAAAAAAGTATACTCACAAACTTAGAAGTGGTTGATAACTCAATTAAGTGCTTAATATGGAATTTTCAGTTGTATAATACAGTGAAGTTGTAAACTTCCACATGAATGTGAAATTCCACAAATGGCAACACTTTTATTAAACAAGAAAAAAAAATTCTCCTTTCCCTTTTTTTTAATATAAAATTCTAACTTCTGAGAAAGAAAAAACTAACTCGTATGGAAGACGAATAAATATCTACTGCATCTAACCAAACCCAATTATGTATGCTCTCCGAGCACAAAGCCACTAAGTTATAACAACAAAATTAACTACTAAAACCATTACTTCACCCAATTTAAAATGAGCGAAGCCTACCCAGCTATAATTATAATGGGAAAAAAAAAAAATCGTACCGAAGACAAATAAATGTCTACTGCATCGAACGAAACTCAACTAACCTATGCTCTCCCAGTACAAAGCCACTAAGTTATAACCACAAAATTAACTTCTAAAACCGTTACTTCATCCAATTTAAACTCAGAAAAGCCTACCAGCTAGAATAATAATGGGAAAAATTAAATCATACTGAATATGAGCAAATGTCTACTACATCGAACGAAACCATATTAATGTACAAAGCCACTAAATTACAACCACAAAGTTAACTACTAAAACCATTACCACTTCACCCAATTTAAAATGAGAGAAGCCTACCAGCTAGAATTATATATAAATGTCTATAGCAACTAATGGGGGTGTTTGGTGGGGCTTTTTTTAGCCAACTTATGGCTTCTGGCTTTTAGAAAGTTATTTTTGACTGTTTGGTTAAACTTATTTCAAACAGCTTCTGATTCTAACAATTTATTTTAAGTCAAAAAAACTGATTCTGAGAAACTACTCACCCCTTACTTCTGATTATCAGTTTCTGCTGTGGACATGTTAATTCACGGTTATACTCTTAGATTTTTTTATTTTTAATTTTTTAAAAATAGAAAAAGACCCAAACGGACTATAGAATATTATTATTATTATTTATGAGAAATGTAGACAAATAGCGAATAATAAAAAATAAAAGTTAATTGAAAAAGCTACTTCACAACTTATTTAACAGACACTACTCAGCAACTTAAATCTATAATCCAACAGCTGCACCAAACAGATTAATAGCTTCTGATTAAAGTCATAATCTATAATCTGTTAAATTATAATCTATAATCTGTTTCAATAGTTACACCAAACAGGACCAATGAAACCCAATTAATTTATGCTCTCCCCGCACAAAGCCACTGAATTGCAACCACAAAGTAAAATACTAAAACAGATACTTCACCCAATTTTAAACGAGATAAGCTACAAATTATAAGAGGGAAAATGTATCAACCAATTCTCACAGGGATTCCACACCCCCACCGAAACAGAAAATTACGAAAAATAAAATCAAATCTAAGTATAATAGTTTTTTTATTTATTTTATATCACCTCTCATATTGATTCCCTTGTTTTGAGATATGATTATTAAGTAATTAAAGAAAGCATATAACATCTTTTCCCTATAATCCGACGATACAAAAGCAGTAGTCTATTATTAGATTAGATTGATAAAGACACAAATGTATAATTGAGAAGTGAGACACAAATGTATACAGTGGAACCCTAGATATCAAAACCAAAGCTTGTGAAGATCTAAATTGAAAACGATAAGATTACAAACCCGAAGAGTCCTGCAAGCCTCGGAGGCGCCGGAGGAGGGGGCAGAGGAGGAGAGACAGTCGGCGACGGCGCGGCGGAGAGGCTCTGGAGGCTTCTTCAAGGACGAAGATCTCAACCTAGAAGCACCACTCAACAAGAACCTCGAACTCAGAGGGCTTCGCGAAGGACTGTAGGTCGTCGTCGACATCGATGCTCTACAACAACAACAATCACTCACTCCGTAACTACTACATATACATAGACAAAGAATTTGGATTAGATTTATGTGAATGTGTCTCTGTAAACAGTCTCTCACTCACTGCTACTACATTTGAACATCCGAAAGAAAGAACTGAGAGAGAAAGACACAGAGAGAGAGGGGTTTGGTTTGGGGTTGAGTTGAGATGTAGAATATCATATATTTCGGAAGAGTGTGTGTATGTGCTTAGCTGTGCGTATAAGGTTGGTTTTATGAGGAATACAGCTGGCGAACGCTGTGAAATCGTCAGTTTCATTGGTGGAAATGCTAATCTAGTCATATTAAAAATATTTATTGACTATTTACCAAGAAAAATATTTATTGACTATTTACAAAGGCAGAAGAGATTATGTAAATATGATAGGAATAATGCTATGTATCAATCAGGCCTTGTTTGTTTGACATGAGTTTAAGATTGGATTAATATTACAATAAAATTATTAATCCGATATTTAGTTGAACAATTGAAGTATGGATTAATAATTCATTCGGATATAATATTTCATATATAATGGACTATTTAATTCCACAAGGGGGTGAAATATAAATTGAAAAGTTCAGCCAAAGCCTGAACTATTAGTCTCTCCTTATAATTCTAACTCAATCTAAATATAAGATATGATACACAATCCAAATGATTCGTAATCCTAAGACTATTAGTCATGAGAATGTTAATTCAAGCTAATCTAGTCCGTCCAAACAAACATGGCCTTAATGTATACACTAATATATTAATAGATGATGTAATATTTTTTATATGGTTTTAGGTATTTATAACTTGTATAATAAATGTGGTCAATAATAATTAGTATAGCAACTAGAATACTAACTAATGATGTTGCATAATTAAGAAGTTTTTGAGATTTGTAATGGCGCTGTTTGGGAAGGGGCTTAAAAGGCTATTATAGCCTATTTATATGTTTTAGCCAAAAAGCACTCTTTTTGCAAGCTTTTTCAAAAAAAATAAAATAAAATAAAATAAAATAAATTTGCACCCGATTGTAAGAAGTGGCTAAATGACGATTTTACCCCTTGACTTTAATTTTAAAAAATATATGTGTAGGGGTAAATTTGTCATTTTAAATTAAAACATCATTTCAACACACTTTCCAATACAACAACTCAACTAAAAAATCATCTCATCTTCCCAAACACAAAAACTAAAATAGTCACTAAAATAGTTAAAAAGCCAAATATCCTACTAAAATAGCCACTTCCCAAACGAGGCCAATGTATTTAATGAGTGTGGTCAATAATAATGTCATAACTAGTATTGGTATACTAGTTAGTACACTAATTGATGCATGTAACACCACTATACTATAATACTAATTGATATGCTAGTGTGTATACTAATCGGTGCATGTAGGACTATGATATATGTAGAGAATTTTCTAATCATAGATTAATATATATATATTTTAAATAATAGTAAGGCTTCTTGTTTTTGTTTATAAAGAAATTTAAAAGGACAGCTTCTCTCTAGTGTTAGATTGAATTAGAGATATATTGTCTAGTTTATTAAGTTTATTAGGTTCACTTTTGTATTTTATTTCGATAATTCAAATTTTTTACATTTTAAAATTCGTGAAGTATATTATTTTTAAAAAAAATTAAACCGATCGAATAACGGCAACTACATGTTTAGATTAGTTTTATATAAATAGTCTATTTTTTTGATGCAAACTTTATTCAAATACGGGGTTGTTGTTATCTAATTAACTTAATTTTTTATAGAGATAATATACTTAACGAATCATAAAATATAAATAATTAAGATAATTAAAAACGAGACTCAAAAGTAGACTCAACAAACTGGACTGGACTGACCAATCTAATTTTGGACCGGAGACGGTCAAAGTCTTTTTAAAAATTAAACTATTGATTTTCTTTCGACATATAAAAATAAATATTATATATATATATATATGTATATTTTTATTTATAAATTACAAAAGATGGTGATTTATGGTAAAGTATACGACAATAGAAGTGCTAGAGGGTTGACAGATGCCATAAGGGTGACCGATCAACCATCGAAAGGTGGTCGAAACTTGTTGGAATTGCTGGCAACAAGAAATAATGGAGGTTCCGTAGCGATTGTGGGTAGCAGCCAGAAGTAATAAGAGGAGAGGAGAGGAGAGATTGGAAACTTGTTTTTTTTTAAATAAATAAAAACATTTTTTTTTATTTTTTAAAATTTTTTTAAAAAAATGAAAATAAGAAATGGAAGTGTTATAAAACCATATATATTATTTTGAGAAAATGGTTATAATCAGTTTTTTGATGAAAAATTCTTTATAAGCAGCTTTTTGTGAGAGAAGAAGTGGGTTATAATTTGGGAAGTGGATTATAACCCTGTTTGATTGGACGGACTGGAAAAGGGGATTAGAATCCATCGAACTTGAGTCTTGGGACTGTGAATCTCCTGAACTATTTGGTTGGATTGGATATGTATCTTGTGTTTGTTTTTTCATGGGATTAGATGTCTAGATAAGACTATTTTCAGTGAATCCAACGTTTGGTTGGACAGACTGGATAGGATAAATGAACAAAAGACTATTTTATCTTTTTTCAATTGTTTACTAAGTAATAGCAATATTAAACATATCTTTAATATTTTAATTATTTTTAGTAAACATTAAACATACTAATGGTTAAATTTTGTTTAAAGATATTTAAACATACTAATATTGATAATTTTTTTTTGACTGGTACAGATTATTTTTATTTAAACAAATAAAATTTTTTAGTAAACATTAAACATACTAATGGTTAAATGTTTAAATTTTTATTTAAACAATTAACATTGAAATTATTTTGATGTACAGATTATGTTTAAACAATTAACAATTAACAATTAACAATTAAATAAATGTTGATGTACAGATTATGTTTAAACAATTAACAAATGTTAATGTAATTAACAATTAACAAATGTTGATGTAATCAAATGTTGATGTATTAAAACATAATTTAATAGATGTTAAATAAATATACATGTTGATGTACAGATGTTGAAATAATTTAATAAACATGTTGATGTACGATATTTAAATGTTTAAATAAAACATAATTTAAATAAATGAAATTATTTATTGTTGAAATTAAACATTTAATTGTTTAAATAAAACATCTATTAAATTTAAATAATGAAATTAAATAAAACATAAACAAAATTTTAAAATAAAACATTGATAAAATATCTATAAAAAATTATTTTAAAAAATTAAATAAATAAAACATTAATAAAAAGTTAAATAAAATTATTTTATTTTTAAATTGAGACATTTAAATTTTATTAAATATAATAATAATTAAATAGTAGAGGGTCAAAATTGTCATTTTCGCATCTAATTCAAACAGTGATTAGTCCTCCCAAAACAATCCCACCCCCCGAGGACAGGATAGTCCCCCATATGAGGGACATGGAGTCCGACGGACTAAAAAAAAATAAACAACGGATAAAGAGAGAGGCCAGACATGGAGTCCAAATAGTGGATAGTCCCCCCCCTTATCCCCCAATCAAACACACCCTTAAAGAGTAAAATTGGGATATAAAACTTTTGGATGGTTTTATCAGAAAATGAAGTAAAATGGAATCAAAATGGGATAGTTTTCTATAATAATAATAATAATAAAAAAAAAGGTTTTCATGATTTATCACTAAAATTAATTCCACTTATCACATAATATTATTTAACTTACCTTTATAACTAATTGTATTTACCACATAGAATGATAAAAAAATGAAATTTACTTATTATTTTAATTGATCGTATTTATCACACATTGTAATTATATTTGTTATAATTTTTTAGATACAGTATAATAAAAGCATATAATATATTTGTACCTTATATTTTACATAGTAGTACTCAATGTCTGTAAAATTATCAACAAAAATGTTTAAGACTCCCTTTTTCCTCACCCTCTTTGACCCCCTCTCTTTTTTAATTGACTACTTTTTCTATTGCTTTTTTTTTTTTTTTCCTTCTCTTCCAATCACCACCCGCCACGTGTGTGTGGGGTTGTGAGGGTGGTGATTGGAGGGGGTCTCTATCAATACTCAATTATCAATTATTAAGAATGTAAAATTATTTTAAAATGTGAATTACCATTAACAAGATTCATAAATAAATTCAATTTCAGTGGCTGTTAAAGTTACCCTTTCACTTTTTATATAAAGCTATATGAATATTTTACTTAATAAATCTTACAAAGTGAATGGTTTGAATTACTAAAATCGATCCCAAAATAAGTCTATCAAATTTAAACACTCTTAAATTGAGATAACCAACTTGAGAGAAGCCAAACTCTTTATAGGTTATAACTCATTATGTGATGCAATGATTATTATTATTTTTTAAATATGATAAATCTTGTACGTATGTATGATTTTATTATGCAAGTTCAGGTAAAAATTAAAATACATTCAATTACAAAAATCAACAACAACAATAATAATAATAATAATACAAGAAATTAATGGGTGCTTCCGTTTGGGAAGTTGGTTTGAAGGCTATTTTGGTTAAAATAGCCACAAAAAAAAAAAAAAAAAAAAATTTAATATAATAAGACAAAATATCACATTCAACCTATAATCATTATATTATTTCTCTTACAAAAAAATCAAAAAAGTCAAAAATATTTTCCAAATCAAGCTTTTTAGCATCAGGTTAAAATAGTTTAAAAAAATTAAAAAATCAAAAAGTCAATCCACTACCCAAACAGAGGCGTGGGGAAGCCATATTTTAATCTCACATTTGAAATGAGAAGGTAGCAACACATGTGATAATTCTTCACAGGGAATGGACAATGACTTGAAATCTTCACATGGACATGATGTGCTTGTTTTGGACCCTCCTTAGACACAATCCTACTAGATGTGTTTGGATAAAAAAAATTGGTAAACATTTATTAAAGTGTTGGTTTGAAAATAAGCTATTTTAATAATTTTTTGATTAAAATAAGAGATGCAAAAAATTAGTATATTTAAAATGATTTTTCAACTTTTTACAAAAAAAAATGTGTAAAAATTAAAGAAGCAAAAAAAAAAAAAAGAAAACTTTTTTGTATAGTTTTTAAATTTTTTTAATGACTTTTTTTTTAAAAACTATTATAGGGAGTTCCCAAACCAAACCTAGAAGAAAAAAAAAAAAGTGACAACAAAAAAATTAACTTATATTTTATTCAATTTTCCCTCCACAAATCTCCTCTTAAATTTTTGACCCGAATACAACCATGAAATTTAGGCAATTTGAAGACAAGATCACAAGGAAATCACAAGTTCTGATGGTCTACCATCGGACTGTGAACGCGCGAAAGTGAGACGGACTGCCGACAGTCTGCACGCAAGACAGAACTGTGCCTGCTTGAACAGGAAAGCCTAACGAGCAAATAAACCGCTAACCCGGTCCACTTGTTGCCCGCTTGCTTTCTGCATCTACTTAGCATCCCAAATCAGCATACCCCTGCTTCCTTTAACAGGCCAGTACACAAGCTACTAAAGCTAGTAAGCATTTGCCCGATTGCTTTAACAGACACTTCACCTCCTGGTTTCCACCTGTCCTGTCCAAAACTATGGAACTCATTTGAAAAGTCAATTTGCTATATCAGAACGTGAACTCTGAGAATAGGAGTATACAAGTTAAACCACCTTGAATCAATCCAAGACCGTTAAACTAAAAGAGTCCTTTACCAAGTAAGCTAGGCAACCGTGTCACATGTTCGACTCATCAATCCACAAAATTGTCACACAGCAAAGGGATTATTGATTGATTTTTGTTCTTAATCTAAGAGAGATTTTGTTGCTTCATGAAAAAATTAATTGCAATCAAATCACATCTCAATATCAGAATTAGTCATAGGCTCATAGCACTATTTTAGTACACAAGAAGACAAATCATGAGTCATGATTACAATGTATAGCACACAATAAGATGATTGCAAGCAAAAAATTCCAAGAATGAAAAAGATCCAAAACCCTAATAACATCAATAAAAGCCATGTCAAAACAGAAAATCCTACACAAACTTGCACGCACAAAAAAATGTGCCTATGCATGCCTCAAATCATTTCAATTTCAAAAAGACCACCACCATTCTTGTTCAGATTCAATCAATCCACAGCCAAAAGCATATCACAACTCTCAAATTTAGTAGTTCCAACAATAAGTACTACCAACCAAATTCATCATCAATACCTACGAAGGCCGC
The DNA here is from genome assembly GCA_025200525.1 of Camellia lanceoleosa. Taxonomy (NCBI): domain Eukaryota; kingdom Viridiplantae; phylum Streptophyta; class Magnoliopsida; order Ericales; family Theaceae; genus Camellia; species Camellia lanceoleosa. Next base: position 31,929,175 of record CM045758.1, read on the forward strand.
GATCAAACATCGGGACAGAAGGGCACTCATGCGCTTGATGACCCCTCCCACCACAGTTGTTGCATATGACAATCGATACACAGTCGCGGCTGATGTGACCTGGATGACCACAATTACGACATATTATGTCACGGAAAGGACCCCCCACCATTTCTGGTGGCGGCAAGCTCGACTTGGGGCATTGGCGGGCCACATGACCGGATATATTGCAGATGTTACAGACGGGATCGTTTGGGCAGTCACGGGCAAGGTGACCGGTTTTACGACAGTTGTTGCAAGCCTTCTCGTTGGTGCAATCGGCAGCAATGTGGCCTGCCTTGTAACAATTGTTGCAGAGTCTTGCATCGTGAGCAGGCAGACTTGGGTTAGAGCAATCACGAGCCAGGTGACCCATTTTACCGCACATATGGCAGACTGGATCATTGTGGCATTCACTTGCGAGGTGACCTGGCTCCTTACAGTTCCAACACATGGTTGTTGATGTGCACTCAGCAGCAATGTGACTAAAATTAAAGACAGAGAGTATTGGAAATATCAGATCTTGAAGCAGCGTGAAATGATGGGTTTATCAATTCCTCTGAGAAATCAACCCCCAAGGCCAAAATTCTTTTGGCATTAGGAATTCTACTATGCAATTTTCCATTTTGAATGAAGTAGTTCTCCTAGGAATGGGCACCCAGGAGAACCCTAGAAGATCCAAAACAAATGTTTTCCACCAACAGGCCAGAAAGGAAACTCCGGAAAATCCAAAAAAAAATTCATGCTACTTATCCGACCTAGAATCAATCCATTGACTCTTGAAAGTCAAAATCCACTGTGATTCTCATAAGGGTTGTACGCTAACTAAGCCTGACTTTTTTTTTTTTTTTTACACTTAAAAAGAAACCAGAGAAAACTAATTCCTGACTAACTAAGCCTACAAAAAATATTTCTAAATAAAAGGAAACCAGAAAAGCCAATTCCCTCATTAACGAAGCCTATTTCTAAGCTTGAAAAGAAAACCAGAGAAAATCAATTGCTCAGTTAACTAAACCTGAAAATACTATTTCTAAGCTTAAAAGGGACAACAATGATAATAAAACAGCACATTACTAGGATGCTTTTTATATGGCAAAACAGAAAGGTAATTTAACAATGAAAAGATATTTTCATCTCACCCAGGAAGTCCACAGTTGTTGCAAACAGTCACATTTGGACAATCTCTGGCGAAATGCCCAGGTCGTTTACATTTATTACACAGATAATCTTGCCTGAAAAATAAGAGTAAGGTCATAAGTAAAAAGTCAGACCCAAAGATAACTTCATGGTAGGAAGTTTTAATTTGACCAAACACCATTTTTTTTTTTTTTTAATCAACAATTTGACCAAATACTATTAAAAAATGGAGATCAGGGATCAACAAAAAAATAAGGAGTCAAAATTTTGAATATAAACCACTTAGTTGTATTCACTTAAATATGGACCATGGAACCCAAGCATAGAAACAATAAAAGCTGAGACCAAAATATTATCACATCAGCAAGTTAATTGATTAATTCTTAAGATCGTGACTAGAATAAAGATATCATATATCATAAATCATAATCATATTGCATATGTAATATTTTTCCATATAACCAAAAACACAGTGGCCTTGCTTGGGAGTAGGACAGTAGGGCTTCCTTGGATAGGCATGTGTTCTGTTGGTGCTCTGTCCAAGGTTGCTCTCTTTATGTGGAATGCAACTCGCGAAAAGATCCTTAAAATTCATAATCTCATTAGAAAACAACAATTTTTTATCAATTGGTGTTGCCTCTGAAATGGCGACAGGAAGTCAATTTCTCACTTGCTTATTCATGTTATGTCTTGTGTGGCTAGGGATCTATGGGGATTGGTATTGGTTTATTTGGAATGGATTAGGTGTTCCACTGGGATGTAGTGGCCATTATGTTTGGTTGGTGGGGAGGCGGTCTGGGGTGGGGAGCAAACGTGGAAAGCATGGTGCTTAGCTCCTATGGGCTTGATTTGGCTATTATGAAGGGAGATAAAACAGAAGACTTTTCAAGGAAAATAGCTACCATTTGAATAAGCTTACGAGTTGTTGTTGTTGTCGTTATTTATTTATTTATTTATTTTTGTGTGTCTGTGTGGCCATTTTGTATAGTTCAAATTTAGGAAAAAATTGATAAATTATTTCAAACCTGGATCATATTGTGGATTTTGTAGATTCCCTTTACTTGTAAGAAGTAGTAGGCATTGTCTTCTAGACTTTCATATATGGGCTGCAGCCCCTTCTGATGTCTCTTTTAATACAATTTGCTTTACTTATCAAAAAAAAAAGCTAACAGCGCAATACAAATGAACTTTGCAGTGAACCTATTTTAAAATAGTTTCCATACCAACAAGATAAAGATCCAGCTGAGATCAGTCAAGACTCATTTTGAAGCACAAAACCAATAGTATGCAAGTTGCCAACAAAGCAAGCCAAAAAAAATGAGAAGGAAATAAAATACCATGCATATAAAAAAAGTGAACGTGGCTCAGGTAAACAAACTGACATTACAACAAATAACTAGAGCATTAAGGAAACACATTCTTCAAAGAAGAACCATGATGCAACTAAGACAAAAATGCAAATATATAGCAAAAAAAATAAAAATAAAATAAAGAATGAAACTATTGATTTTCCTGAAATAGAGAAACATACATACCGGTACGTGCGGCGATCCCTTGGGTAAGGTGCATCACGGTAAGATGCACGTTCATTGCTACGAAACCTCTTGGCTCGTGGAGGGCTTCTACTTCTATCTGGAGTCATAATGAACACTGCCTCGTAATTTCTCAAATATATGGATACAAACAAAGATCTGAACCACTACCCGAAGCAACTCCAAAAGTCAGGGACCAAACATCACCAAAAGGATCTCCTCCCTGACCACATAACCACGAAACCCAAACCATCCAAACATGAATCCAAAACCCTCTTCAAGCACCACAACCATAATTTACAGACAAGTCCATGTGCTCTTAGATGCATCATTATAAAAATCATCGGGGAAAAAAAAAAATAGTGAGAGAGAGAAAGAAAAAGACAAAGTAAATGAGAACAAAACAAATACATGCAATCATAGTTATCCAAATTTATTGACCTAAGAAACCTGAAGTCTAACTACAAAACACGATCAGTATAGAATAAACTCTTTGATAATTAATAATGTTGGAGATTCAAAAATTTTAACAATACGATTATCACATTAAATGACATGATTCTCTTAATTTTCATCTACTGAAATTTTTTATCAAATGTATATTTCAACATAAAAATAAAACATGCATATGTATTTTCAAGAGTAATGAATTTCTTTCAGAAAATATGCAGATATAGATAAATATAAGAAAATTCAGTACTAGCAACCAACTGGGTTAGCCCAGTTGGCCAATGTAGTACCAATTGAGCAGTCAGGAAGTCATTTTTTGTCAATGTCAATGATTGATTATTTCCTTCTCAAGATGGAGATTTTTCTTGAATTGATTGCTTCTTCCCATTATGGAGTTTTGTTTTGGGGGACTTACGTGTAGATTTTAGTAAGTGTACTTATTATTCAATAGATCCAATGATAATTAATGACATTTTTCATTAAATATTATTAAAAAACGTCACTAATTATTAATTTTCAGCGACAGTTTAAAAATTTTGCTACAAAAAATGTCACTAATTATAAGTTTTAGCGACAGTTTAAAAAAATCATCACAAAAAAATGTCACTAATTTACAACTTACAGTCACAGTTTGAAAAATTCATCACAGGGAAAAGTTACTAATTTTAAGTTTTAGCGACAATTTATAAAAACTGTAACAAAAAAGTCACTAATTGTCAATTTTTAGCAACATATATAAAACAATAGTCACAAAAAATTTATTTTTAGCAACGATTTTATTATGACTTATTTTCAATAGGACTTAATGAGAATTAAGTCTAACTATTAGAACCTATTGGTAATTTACCTTCTTTTTTTATTTATTGGCACTAGGGTGTTCAGATCAAAACCGGGTGTTCGAGTCAAAACTTGACTAATTCCAGAGATGCACAGCCCCCGGCAAGGGATTTTCCGCAAGTGTAGTACGGTTAATTCAAGGGTTTCACCCCAACCCGATGTTCTTAAGAAATTATTAGCACCTAAGAGGTTTCGATCCTTGAGCCTTGGAGGGAGCACACCCCAAGACCCAAAGCTTTGCCACCAAGTTAGCCCCTTGGGGTTTCTCATTATAGAGGAGGTGTTTGGTATGGCTTATTTTGGCCAACTTATAGATTCTAATTTTGGAAAAATTATTTTGGACTATTTGATAAAACTTATTTCAAACAGTTTCTGATTCTAGCAACTTATTTTAACTCAAAAAAGCTGATTATGAGAAGTTGCTCACCTTTTACTTCTGATTATCGATTTCTGCTGTGGACATGTTAATTTAAGATTATACTCTTAGATTTTTTTATTTTTTATTTTTTATTTTTTTAAAAATAAAAGACCCAAATGGACTATAGATTATTATTATTATTTTTTTATGAGAAATGTAGACAGGTAGTGAATAACAAAAAATAAAAGTTAATTCAAAAAGCTATTTCACAGCTTATTTAACAAACACTACTCAATAAATTAAATTTATAATCCAACAGCTACACCAAACAGATTAACCGCTTCTAATTAAAGTTATAATATATAATTTGTTAAGTTATAATCAATGTACTTGTTTAGTAGAGTTTTTTTCCAGCTTATTTTAGTTTTTAGCTTAATTTAAGCTGTTTTATTGTGTTTGGTATAGCTTAATAATACAGATTATAATTTTTTGTAAGTCAAAAATCAACTTTTTCTTGAAGTGGCTATGAGGGTGCTTAACAGATTCAGCTTAAGTGGCAAGCTGGGAAAGAAGGGACAAAATTACTTAAATCCCCCTCACCAACTTCAACTATAACTAAAAACCCATATATAAAAAAAGCTCTACCAAACACTGTTCACTTCTTCAGAGAGACAACTTGAGACGCGATTTCCGAAGGCATGAACCAGAACTAGCTCTCTCTCTCTCTGGCGTGAACCAGAGCTAGCATTGTGAGCTCTCTCTCTCTCTCTCTCTCTCTCTCACGATCTCTTCTTTCACTCATTCACAAACCAATCATAACTCTACTCTCATCATAAACCCTAATTTCCCAAACCCAATTCAATTATCCTTCAACATATACACCCATTCTAATCACCCAATCAATGACCAAAAAGAAGAATCAAAGAATGATGGAACCCTAAATGAGTTCTTGTCCCGATTCGTGTGGATAATGCGTGGTAAACTCTCTGAAGTCTACACTGACTGTGACAAGAAGACAATTGATGGAATGCTTTTAATCATTGTTGGGAAGGTTGTATCAGAAATGGAAAAGGGTGGCTTGAACAAATGCTTGGATCAGCTATGGCAACCCCATCCCATGATGATTTAGTGAGGATCTTTAGAAAACAGTTTGGGAGATTAGCAATGAGGTATTGGATGACATGAACAAGGCTAGAAAGAAGGAGAAAATGAAAGGGTTTCTTCAATCTGAGGAAGTTAAGGAAATGCGTAGATTTGCAGGTGAAGTGGGTATTCGTGGGTATCGACCTTCCACCATCGCGATCTCAATCCCCCATCGCGATCGATCTGTGCCTTCATCGTCGTCCCCCATCCCCCATCGCGATTGATGGAGAAATGATCTCGGTAAAGCTCTTTTGCCGGTGAACCAGAGCTCTCTCTCTCTCTCTGGCGTTGTTCTGTGTCTGCGATGGAACGGCGGCGAGGGATGAAAGGAAAAGAATGGGCTACCAGAGCATTTGCCTTTACTAGAGAAGAACGGCGGCTAGGGTTTTCAATGTTTCTTTAATAATAATAATAAAGCATTTTAAGCCATTAATGAAATAAATTTTATATTAATTGATACTAATTAAGCCATTAATTAATAATAAATTAAAATGAATATAAAAAAATAATATGTTATGAAATCACAACATTAATATAAATACACGAATATAATTAGGCCAAGCTTGACAAGTTGAAAAAAAGTCAAAAAGTCAAAAAGTTACTCAAAAAGTTAAAAAGTTATCACTATTTACCAAAAGTCAAAAATTACGACTGCACAACTCCTAATCCTTATTTTCCCCTACACACTAATTTATACAATTTTTTAATACACATTTTTCCATAAAAAGTCAAAAAGTTAACCCAAACAACCATATTTTTTTTCTCAACTTTTTATTCCAAAATGTCAAAAAATGCACTTATTTAGGACATCCCAAACAACCCCATAGAAGAGAAGAACAAAAAAGAAAAGAAAATAAAATGAAGAAAAAGAAGAAAAAAAATTAAGAGAATAAAAGAAAAATAAAGAAATAATTTGCACAATTTATTTCACAATTAATATAGATATAAATTGCACAATTTATTTCAATTAATATTTATATCCATTAAATAAATTGCACAATTAATATTGATATAAATTGCACAATTGCACAATTTAAATAAAGAAATAAATTGCACAATTTATTTCAATTAATATTGATATAAATTTATTTCAATTAAATAACTTTTATTAAAAGAATAACAATTGTTATATTATTAATTGTAATGAAAAAAATTTAATAAAAACATAATCACAATTTTTTTAAAAAAAAATTAAAATTGAAGAAAAAATGAAGAATGTACCAAATTAGGTACTAATTATATCAACTTCCATTATGAAATAATTTTTTCAAAATTTAAAGCGAAGAAAATGACAAAATTATAATTTTTTTGTTCATTTCGGCAAAAATGACAATTACATAGCAAAAACTATTTTACAGTTTATTTACCAAGCTGCTTAAATTCATAATCCTACAGCTGCACCAAACAGGTTACCAACTTATGTTCAAAGTTGTAAGCTAGAATCTATTACGCTATAATCTATAATCACTTTCCTACAGCTCTACCAAACCGGGCTATAATCTGTTTTAACAACTACACCAAACAGGGCCAGAGTTTTTGGTTTGCACTTGGACTTTCTTAGTTAATTATCTAGCATATTTGTAAATAATATTCTACCGATTGTAAGAAACAATTCCACATAGAACAACTTGACACACTTCATAGTAAACAAATTAAGCCAAAACTGCTATTTTTCATACATTATTCCCAACTATGTCAAGAAACAATGATGTTACAAGTTATCCATAATGCTAATTCTTCAACAATCGACGCTTTTTATATTTGAAAAGAAAAAAAATACTTATTCTCCGTCACATCGCGCACAAACTGAGTGAAAATGGAGGTGCTGGGACACAACTATGAACATAGAATCTGAGAAAAAAAAATTTAGATTGTGAATGTAATATATCGAAATACTTACAAACACATCGCATACAATCTCTATATATACACGTAGAGAGAGAGAGAGAGAGAGAGAGAGAGAGAGAGAGAGAGAGAGACCTGGGGAAGGGAAGGTAATCGTCGCACAATTGGAACGTCCAGTTCTTGAACCCTAGCTCTACTACTATGGTTAAGTCGTGTTTAGGGGCAATAATAATGAGTAACCGGTTCACCGTTAGACGGTGCTGAGCCGCACCGGATTCCGGTTCAAGCCAATCTTCCTTTTCCTTTTATTTTATTTTATTTTTTATAATTGGGTAAATTACAAACATATATCTGAGATTTACTTAAATTATAAATTATCTTATGTAGTTCTAGAAATTATGTCATATCCCTAAAGTTTCTAATTTCATAACAAGTATATTCTTTTATTAATAAATTATCAAGTTAATTAACAAGTTTTAATAATATTAAAATTTTATTTTAATTAATAATTCAGATAATTTTATTATTATATAGGTAAACAGTTAGAAATTTTACTTTTTCAATTAATTCTATTAAATAAAAAATTTTGACAGGGAGGTTTTTGTAATTTTTCAAACCACATGGAGTAATTTGTATTTTAAGGCAAATCTCAAGGGGTATATTTGTAATTTACCGTTTATAATTTCATAACAAATAAAACATTTTATCAATAAATCATTCCCTTCCACCCCTTAAAATTTATAATTTTATAACAAATAGCACATTTTATCAATAAATCATCACGTTAATTAATAATTTTTAATGATGTCATAAATATATTTTAATTAATAATTTAGGTAATTTTATATTTTTTTAGTTAATCATATAAATAAAAAATCCTTATAACGGGATATTTATAATTTATCAAATTATAAGGACAATCTGTATTTTAAATATATCTCACGAAGTATATTTATAATTTATATATATTTTTATACCAAACGGCTTTATGATACCAGATCTCGACCGTTTATCCAAGGACTCAAAATGGCAAATCGTAGTTGGATCTAACTTTTATTTTGTGACTTCACTTTTATTTATTTATTTTATAATTTCATCAAAATTTGAGTACTGTACCTTGTGGAGAAGTGTAGAGTCTTAATGTGTACAAACCTAATTTATTAAACTTCTTTAATATCTTATTGAATAAAAAATAAATAAATAAAAAAGTATAATTATAACCAAATTTTGATTTGAATTTTTAGATATCATTTTATGTGTGCCACTAATGTATTGAATTAATAAAGCTACCATACATATCTTATACAAATAAATTAGTATAAAAGAGTTGTAAAATTGTGAATTCGCAAGGAATTACAGCCCAGTAGGCTTTTGAAAAAAAATATTTATAAATAGATGGAAAATTTTAAAAAATTATTAATATTTATAAAATTTATCGCTGATGGATACTTTTTTTTTTTTCTTTTTCTAATTTTACACGGAATTACTATTTCTCCTAATTTTAGGGTACTTGTGTGCGCACACATGTTTTTTATTTTTGACATATATTAGATACTGTCCTCTAGCAGCATAACCTCATTTTGGCCTTTGAACAAAACAAATTTTCAATTAGGAATTCAAAAATTTCCAATGCGATTCAATCTAATGGAAAGTGAAAATTTTGTTTTTTCTTTTTCATCAAGACGCCGGGCAGATTCCATTCGAGCATAATCAACAAACAGAAACAGTATATGCAACAGGTTAAAAAGCGAAAAATCAAATATTATTATGTCCTAAACCGGACGAAAGAGGTTGCAGTAAACTGCACCTGCAAATATTTCTTCACAACAACATCCTCCACTATCCGGTATAGCTCAAGCATGAATTTCTCTTCATAGAAACCAAATCACTTGACACATTTTATCACGAATTTCACCCACTTCACTTAATCTGACAGATAGTGAACATCGTCTAACAGGAGTATGTAATGCTCATCACCGACAAACTTCCCTAAGAACTGAGATTAACAAAATCTAAAAGCACGTAAATAAATGCATGGACTACGGATATTTTTTAACCCAAAGAACCCGTGTTTTACACTGACAAGCCTCATGGTTGGCCACAGATTTGAGATGATGTCCCCGAGACTCGGGTTCTTCTCAATAGCAAGAGGGACATGATTATCAGCAGAGGGAGACGAGAAATTTCCTTTTCTTGATGACCAATGCAAGGAATGTAATGGCTCACCAGCCCATAAGAGTTCTTCTCACTCTGTCCACGATCTCATTTCTAGCTCGACCACTTGCTAATGGAAAGTCCCGGCTTTCATCCAAAAGGAATCTGTACACTTCCCACTGGCGATTTGATGTTGAATGCCTTCCAATTTCAGCCTATACACCAACAAAAATGAGATATGATTCACACAAGCACACAAACATGATCCGTTAGAAAGAGTGATTTCACTGTTTTGGAATCTAGGAGAGAAAATAAAAGAAATGATTACATATAAGTTCAGAGAGAAAAGAAAATAAGAAAAAAGGTTGTGTTTTCTCTTCCTCTTATTTGGATAAATAGGAGAGAAAAGATAATGATTTTAATCATATATCTTGTTACTTACCGAAAAGACACATATACCAAGCATCTTTAATGCGAAAGTAACATCATAGAAAACACGCGGCCTTCCCTTTCCAGATAACTCGACTGGATTAGCAACCAAGAGTTCGGTATCTGGGCCACGGTTGGCAATTGTAACTCGCAATGGGTGAAGCATCTCCTCCTTTAAACGAGAACATAGTCTAATCTGATGATCAGACTCTAGAATTTTTTTCCCATCTGTTTTCTGTATAAATAGATCCACATACCTGCTGCCTTCCAAACTTGGTGATATTCTTCCATAAGCAATCTAAATGAGGAACAGCCACACACCATATATTAGAATACTAATAATTGCAGGCATACAATTATACACTGAGCATATGATATTATACAACATAGAGGCAGATTTGCAGGACACGCAATTAAGTGGCACATCTGCAAAATTTCATTGAAAATTCACCCCGTCAAAGTGATTCAATCTTACTAGGTGTCAAGGTTTTGAAAATTTTAAGTCTACCGTACAAACTTAGATGCTTGTTGCCCGCTTGCATTGCAAAGCTGTGGCATAAGGCAATTACCCAATCAATGTAATTATCCCCAGACCCTGACAATAAATTAAAAAAAAACAAAAAAGGATAGTCTGTTGTCACTGACGGTGGCAAATGTTTACTTCATGTAGCTTTTGCACAAAAACTTGATTTCAAGGAAAAGGGAGCACTTTGCATAGTCATTTCCATTTCAATATGGGCATAACTCATTTGTTAAGGAATTACAACAAACTTGTTGAAGAGGTACCTGAATATTGCAGTCCTTTGAAGTCCTCAAAATGTCATAGACGACGTTCTTTTGATCAACACATTGTATTTGAAGCAAGGTATGAGCCGGGCTCATAAAATTATCTATTGTGACATTAAATGCGTCTTTACTTTTTTCATATCAGGGCTTAGAGCTTGTGAACATGCTTTCTTATTAGACAGCTCAGAACTAAATAATTCTTCTGCAACTGCTTCTGAAAGAGATGAGAACCCTTGCTGACCTTCATATTCAGGCCCAGCAGGCTGAAGTTCACAACAGATGCAATCCTCTCCTAAAACATCACTAAGATGTTCACGCGTATCCGATTGTCTCTCTTTTGTATGTAACAGATCCCTGAAATAATACATTATCAAGTAAATTAAATTAATTACTACCAACAACAAATGATCAAAAGTTCCAAGAAATCTCACTAAGAACATGCTTATCAGTCAACCAAGTAATAAGCATATTCAGAAGATGGAGCCATTCCAAAACCATGTTTTATTTGCAGGAAGAGAACTTCCAAATAACAAATAGTAAAGAACAGAATCAGGTCAACTGAGAAAGAACATAGCGTTTATTCTTAAATTACATAATAAGGTTGCTCCATTGTAACCTAGTCGTCACGGGTTCAAAGTTTAAACCATGAAAACATGTCTGCACGCAGGGGTAAGGTTGTGTACTTCTTACTCTCCCTGTATCCCACAGTGCTGGAAGTTTCGTGGACTGAGAGTGCCCTATAATCTGTTTAGAAAATAACCTTGCATGATATCTCTCTGTTTGTTTTAGCAGAAAACATTTTCTAACAGAAAATATTTTCTAGAGAAAACTTTTGACTTGGTTTGGCAAAATAAAATTGTTTGTTACTAAGGTGGTTGAGCATACAAAAATCTACCCCATACATACTGCAATGTCACCAGTTTGCCTAACACAATGTTTGCCTAATGTGATGGTCTGGTGGCCTAACACAATGTTTGCTTCAAACACGTCTATTGAGGACAACACATCCAAAGACTTTTATTTCAGATGAAACAAACTTTAGGTTTTCCCTAATACTAAGCCCACTGTTGCCAGAATGGAAATAACTAAAACTTCAATACCTAAATGAATTCACCCAAAGACTTAAGACAGAACTAATCTCATTCTTTTCTTCATTACTACAACCCGCCAACCGAGTTCTTTAACAGCCCTGTTTGGAAAACTTATTTGTTGTTTATTTAGCTTAAAATTAGAAATTTTCATGCTTAAGCAGTTGTACTTTGAAAATTTAGGGTGTTAGGTAAAACTTTTCACGTTTTTAACTTGTTTGCTTATTCAACTCAAAAGGCTATTCACCCAAAAAAAAAAAAACTCAAAAGGCTCAAAAAAAGCTATAAAAAACTAACTTTTGTAAAGCTAGCTTTTCTAAAATTGCAAATAAATTTTTCTAAATGGCCTCAACATCCTGTTGTAAGTATGGATCTATGAGTATAACATAATCAATATTGTCTTAAACACGAATAATGAAAGTTAGCATTAAGGGCTGCAAAATTTATTGGAATCGCACTTCATAAAACAAAGAAAGTAACAACATTGGATGCATAACCTGAATCCTAGTGTGAGATCCAAGATCCAAACATAATCTAAATGAAGTGAAAGAAGCTAAATTTATTTTTTTTTTCCATTCCCCTTTCACTTTTATTTCCCTTGATAAATCCAAGATCCAAACATAGCATGATCAAATCAAACCAGGGACAGCTGACCTCTATAAACTTTCTCACTAGCTATGCCAAATCATTTCATAAATTATCACACTTCGAGAAAAAAAGGGCTCTGTACTTATGGTTAGCATGTTATCTTAGAATGCAATACTTTGGTAAGACACAACATGCAATTTAATCACATAAGTATTTCAAATACCCGAAAATTGAACTCACATGCTATCCGTGATGAAGAAGAGATCCAAGACCTTGCCATCTGGGGTTGTCATCACTTTCACTCTTTGAATTGCAAGCTCAAGCTGACAGAGGGCTTTTGTAACATCTATGAAAAATGCATATCAACATATTGAGCCACTTTAGAGGACTCGGTAAAACAAATGAATGACAAGTAACAACATTTGTAATCGGTACTCACCATGTAACAATCCTTTCCGGTCCAAGCAAAAGACCGTCAACATGCAAATTGTCGAATGTGGTGAACGGCTGGACTGTTGATTGAAATAAAATGACATCAAACATGAAGGGCACGCAGAGAATAGCCGGCTTTTCAAGCTCTCCCAATCGATCGTCAATGAGCTTGATTGTGGAACAGTCCACAATACTACGTAACACCAGTTACCATCAGTACAAAAATCTGCATTCAGAAAATATTTAAAAATATATATTTACTGTTAAGATCCAAAATAAAAAAATAAAAAAAAGGGCAAATAAACAGGACCTAACAAATCAATGATGACTTCTAATATGGACAATAATAGGTATAATTAAGCACCATAAAACAAAGAAAGTTGATATCTAATAATATGCCTATAATTAAATATAGTCAAGGTTTCAAACCTAGAATCATAACTCTTCTGTGTGCTTTGAAATTTAGATTTTTAGCCAAAAAAATCATTACGAGTTGTCAAATTATTATCTTTACTATTTTGCATGTCTTTTCGTAAATACCAAAACGTCGTTAAAAAAGCCAATTCCCAAACAAACACAAAGCCCAACACAACTCTCTTCCACACAGTTCTGTGATTGGATTCGAGGCAATTAGCATTTTTCCAAAATCATTAGAGACGGTCAGTTTGGTTGAGTTTTCAGGGAAAAAAAAATCAATAACTAACTTAGTGAAAGAAATGGGAAAAAATATATATATTTCGTATGATTTTCTCTTTTTTTGGAGGAAATATTTTTTAAAATTTTTGTGGAACTAGTTTTTAATTTTTCAAAATAATTTCAGAAAACAAATTCTAAAAAATCAACCAAACAAATACATCCTATATATCTACAAAAAATCATTTGAATCTCAATATGATTGTCGATAAATCACATTTTGTTCCTCATATTATTTAGCAGATCTAATAAATTTTCAACTTAACTGAAACTGCATTACAAACATCACATGGTATCAGAATTCCACAATCAAATTTGTTGGGGAAAAAAAAATTCGATAAATTCGTAATTGAGAAGCTGTTCAATAAATATCAATAGTAAAAAACAAAAACTTATAAAAAAATTAATAATTATTTATCTTTTTATGGACTTGAATCTGGAGATTTGAGAATTGCAGACCTCCTTTGGTAATGCAGAGTCCGAATTCGACTACGATTCGGCAGAGGTCGCACCCGAGTCCGGCCTTGTCGGGGCAGTTCACCGTGATGACGGACGGGTCGCCCGGTTTCTTCCCTTGGTTGATCAACACGACGTCGTCCCAAGAAATGCCCATACCCGAAAACCGAATCCTTATTTTTTTCCCAAACAAAACAAACCACCCGACACTCCGCACCGGGTCGGGCTTCGTCGCCGATAATTCAATTTGCCGATCACTTCTCCGGTGAAAACCAGCTAAAACTCTCTCTCTCTCTCTCTCTCTCTCTCTCTCTTAACTGGTTTTCTCTTTCTATAATAAAATGAAATGAGAGAGGGAGGTTGGGTCTGCGTGATTTATAAGGATTTGGTTGGTCTCTCTAAATTGATCAGACAATTGAGGTGTCTGGTCCACAAAAATTAATAGAAGGATCTTAATTATAAGAGTTTATGAAAATATGATTTGATTGAAATTTCTTTTTTAAAAAATTTATTAATAATAATTTTTTGTTTAATATTTTTTCTGTCGCAAAATATTAGTCTCTTATTATATTTTTTATTATCTTAGTTCATTTTTAAAAATTAAGAATTAAAATAATATAAATTTCTTATTTTATCTTTTTTTTAAAAAAATTTATTAGCAATACAAAAAGTATAATTATAACAATTAATATTCTTAAAAAAATATACTATTAAAGAATAATTTTGAAAAATTATATTCTTTAAGTACAATAATTATATTATAAAAAAAGTTATATTTCTCAAAAGAAATTATCATTTTGGAGTAATTTTTCAATCAAAAATTTCCGTTTAAGATTTCGTTTGAGATGTAAATTGACTTTTTAACTTTTTATTTATTTTAGGCTGGGCTAAAATCATAAAAAAAACTAAATAAATTAAAAAATTAATACGACAAAATATTTTATTTAAATTATAATTATTTTATTTTTTCTCTTATAAAAATTAAAAAAATCAATATCAAACAAAAGTAATAACTTTTTTAATAAAAAATCTCAACTGTCATGTAATTAAAATTTCAATTAAACACCAACTATTTCCATTTAGGAAAATGAGTCATACTCTCAATTTTGAAAATTCTCATAATTCTAAAATGATCTGGATTATTTATGTTTTTATTTTATTTTTTTTGCTTTTCACATAAAGAAAAATGTTGAGAGCTTTAACTTATAGGCGTTTTATTTATTGATGTGATATTTTGATTTTAATTTTTTTTTTTAATTATCATCTCATTAATACTCAATTAATGCTTGATGAATGATTGTTACTCACACAAATGACCTAGATCATCTTAAAATCACGAAGGTCTTCAAATTCGGGTGTCAATCATTGTCGTTTCATTTGAAACAAAAGAGGGTCGCCGCGTCAGGTGAGGAAAAGTGGGGTCCACTGCCATGATAATTACACGTAAGCAAAGAGGTAGACGACGAATTAATAAAAGCAGGTGTCCGGACCTAAATTAAAGTCCACTTTTACGTTTTTTGGCCACTGGGAGTTTAAGAATAATAGAAATCATGAAAAAAAATTATAAAATACTTTCTGAAGATTTTTTATTTCTTAATTAATATGTAATATTTTTTTAGAAAAAATTATTCATAAATTTTATCCTGAAAAAAGTTAAATCATTTAGTTCCATAAATTTTTTTGTACACTATTTAGTCCTAATGTATTGTCAGATTTTAAGAGTGTGATTTGATTCCATTTATTTTTTCATCAATACCCTTTTACATCAATAACTGGTCAGATCTTAAACCAGATGAGTTCTTCAAAGGCTTCCATGGCGATGATCAGAAGGGCTACGGCTTCATCTCTTCAATGGCGATGACCAGAAGGGTACGGCTTCATCTTTGTGAAAGACACCACAAACCAAGACTTAGAAGGCCTAGTCCTGATCTTCTTCACTGCAGGTTGGATCTTCATGGCCTCCCTGGGATGAGTTTCCCTTTGAATTTTCTCGGTGAGGATATTCTTATGATAAAGGTCCAGCATTCAATGTATCATATTGATAATAACTCTGGAAGTGTTTTGGACTGCTCTTTCTTCATCACAGTTTTGAGTCTGCTCAACATCAACGAAGTGAAAATTAGCCCCAAAAAATATTTAAGTCAAAATTCTGGTTTCTATATAATCTTTTAATGAAGTGTAATCCTTACATGGCAATATTTGAGGCTTCATCTCGCCCGACCTCGACGGCGGAGATCTCTTCGTTCATTAATCTTCCATCAAATCCGACGGTTTTCACTTTCGTTCCCTCAGTCTTCGCCTTTTTCGATCAACTGCCAATCACTCTATCTCCGGCATTCGGTCCCCCGGTGGAGTCCCAGGGCTCAGATCAGAGCTTCCACTCATGTGATCGAAAATGGGTGTGGATTTGAAAATGGGTGAAAATGGGTGTGGATTTGAAAATGGGGTGTTTGAAAATAGGTGTGGATTTGATTCTTTTATTGTAAATTAGTTGTTCAAATGGATAAACTTGCTTTATGTTTGTGTTTTCTGATTAGGATTTTCAAGATATGTAAAGGGTTTGTTTATTTATTTATTTATTTGCAGGGTGTAATTGAACCAGTTACTGTGTTTATGTTTTAATACAATGATAAATTTTAAAAATGCAATGATTTTTGGTGTTTAGGTTTAAATGAATCCGATGTGTAATTTTTCACGATGTTTGTTCCTGATGTTCTGATGTTGATGTTCAATGTTGATGATGTTGTGATATTTGATGTTGTTGATGTGTTTGATGATGTTTGATGTTTATTGATGTTTTAATGTTTGATGTTGTTGATGTTTACAAAGTTTTGGATATTTCAGTCAATACCATGTTGGAGTTTTCCTCATTTACCCTTACTAAAAAGCATAAAACATAGTGTAACACTAGTTATTTTGTCATTAACATTAGCTTGGGACTAATTGGATCATAAGATAAAACATAGGATCAAATGGATCATAAGATAAAGATTTGGGATTTATTGGTGCATCGCCCATTTTTTTATATGTGTAATCTAATGATAAAGAATCTTTCATGATTATTTTTATAATATTTTTTTCATGATACGTAACATTATTAAGAGTTTAATTCCTGGTTGGCATTTTTTTGTCGTAGGCTTTATTTGAAAATTTGTTTCTTTTAGTTAGGTTTTTTTTATTTTTTAATCTGATTAAAAAATTATACAGTATTTAGAGATATAATTGAATTTTTTTTAATAATTAATTTGAGAATTATTTTATTTTCACACATTATTTACTCTTTATACACATCTTTCTCGACGCACATAATTAATAAATTTGTTTACTTTTTATTTTATTCATTCCAAACCTATTCCAATCCAAATATGCCTTAGCATATAATTTCTACACACATCAACACAAAATCCCCGAACATCTTATTTACATATATCACACAAAATATAGACTTACATTACATTCTTAAACCTAAATAGTGCTCTACACACACAGTATTTTTCAAGACTTTCTGGGCTGACGATATTCACGAAGGTAGGCAATTTATTTATTTATTTTTTTAACTCAATATTTCTTGCTATTGTTTTACTATTATTCGGCAAAACTAATGCTGTGCTTGATTTTGAATTTTCAAATATATATACATATATATATATATATTATTTTAAAATCTTTTTCCTTTGTTTTAGTAAACTTTTTAAATATTTTAATAAGTCTTTTACTTTTTATATCCACTTAATTTAGATACATTTAAAAACTAAATTATTTGTGAAAAAATCTAGAAAAAAAAATCAATATATACAAAAAAGTGTATATGTACTAATTTTTTTGCATTTTGTATGTTTTTAAAATATATCTAAATTAGGTGAATCTAAAAAATAAAAATAATAATAATTAGAATATTAAAAATGTTCACTAAAACAAAAGAATATGAATTGAAATTTTCAAAATTCAAAACCAAACAAAGTGTAAGTTATTGTTATACTATTTTCATTATTCATTCCATATTGATTGGTGAAGAGATGGAAAATAATTTTGTATTAGTTATCCAAATAAATTAATAAATTGGGCACTTAACAACTGAATCAAATAATAGTTTTTGGTTTTGTACTTCCGAACCAAAAATAATTTTTTTACATGCAACTATTTTTTAAGTTGATTTTCAAATATATGAAATATTTTCTGAAGTTGATTTCCCTATAGGTGCAACATTTTCAAAATTGGTTTTTGTGAATGATCATTGTGATAATGAAAAAAATAATACTTCCAGGAAAGGAAAAAAAAAACCACCTTTTTCATTGCCTAATTTGAAATGATAATTGCGACAATAGAAGAGTAGGTCTGATGCATGTATTATTTTAAAATAAAATGTATACTGAGAATTTTTATGTAAAAAATGTGCACTAATATTATCTAGTTTTAAGGTTTGATGTGTGTGTATTGATATCCATATTGGGCATTTTGTTTCGTGGTAAATTGTAAAAAAAAAAAAAAAAAAAAAATTTATTAAGCATGTACATATCTGTTTCGCCAGAGCCGTCCCTTCGACGCCGGATCTGCCACTCCTCCACCGGATCTGCTCCAGATCTGTTTCGCCAGAGCCGTCCCTCCATTTCCTCTATCAGATCTGCTTCAGATCTGTACACCTCCATGGATCTTGGTTGCTGCTCTGGTTTTGAGGTTGAGTGTCCTTTTTTTTTTCTTGTTTTTTTGGTTTTTTGGGAGTCTTGTTTGGAGTCCATCGGTGCTGTGTAATGGTGTGGCTTACCCACTCTGTGGCGTAACCTATGTTTATTTCAGCCATGCTCTATGGTCGATTTTGGCCTCTGTTTGCAGTATGAACACATGCACGAGAGGTGCGGCTGTTACTCTTCATAGGTTTACTCCTGTGTGTTGTTTTGATTATCTCTTCTTTGCTTGGTGTAAGCTTTCTGTTTGGATGTACTCTCCTCTGTAAGTGTCGTTTGGCATCTTTAATGGAAATCTCTTTCTGATAAAAAAAAAAAGAAGCATGTACATAGAGAACAAATAGTGTGTGGAAATAGAATTACCATGATTTGATGATTTTAGCCTATTTTTTTCTTTGGTGGCTATTTTAGCCTCCAACCCTTTCCCCAAACAGGGCCTTAAAAAGTTAGGGATAGAGTTGTGTAAAATATCGCATAATTTGTTAAAATCGCTTAATTTGCACCAATTATTAATTGGGAGTTAGTTTGATGTGTGCTTTGAAATTTGTAATCTATCTTTGAAATTATCACACTCCACTATAATTAATACATATATATATTTTATTTTTAGTAAAATATCAAAATAAAAATCAACGTGAGAAAAATTTAAGATATGAAAGTTGTTGTAAATTAGTGTTAGATATATGGAAAATATTATACAAATTAGTATTATATATTATGAAAATGTATGATAATTATTTAATATTATTTTTCAATCAACTAATAAATTGAAACCATCTCAATTATGATTTAATTATTTGTCAATCCACTATTTGGTTTATAATTTTACATTCAAACCACACTCCACACACTCTTAGGGGGAGATTTAAATTTTTTTTATAAGAAATTACAAAATATTTTGTAAACATCTCATTAATATATAATTTTTCCCTTTTTCCGTACAACGAAAATGAAGATGAGAATCCATTTGAAGTGCATTGATGCAAGGGTAAAATTTATTTTGAATATAATTTTTACAATAATTAGGTTTAAATTTTAATTTTTTATTATATTTTTTATGAATTATTTTCTGATTTATTTTGTATTCTTAATAATTCTTCGTGTCTCAAATCATATTAAGTTGGTGATTCACAATTGTTTTTCTATGTTTGAAATTTTAAAAAATTCAACTTTTAATAATTACTTCTCTATTTTTTTCAAAAAATAAAAAAATAAAAAAATCTTGAGAAACTATTATATTGCCCTTGTAGTGTTGAAGGACACTTATAGCGATGAAATTTCTTAAAGTATGAAGGGTAAAATCAATTTTTAAACAATTTTATTGACATTTTCATAAATAAAAAAAATAAAAAAAAAGGTTACTTCATATGAAGACGTTATTTTTTTAGTCAAACTTTTTAACTTTTGAAACTTTTTTTTTTTTGGTGGCCAAAACATTACTTTTTAAGAGTATTAATAAAAATAAAAAATAATATAATATGTATATTTACATATAGCAGTGACAAAAGTTACGAGGTGTAATGTGAAAAATAAAGAAATTAAAATAACCTTTAAATGTAATATTTTTATTTTATTATATTCAATAAAATTAAAATATATAATATCTACATAATAAGAGATTTTATAAATACAATCGAGGAAAAAAAAGAAAAAGAAATAGAACGAGTTAAGAAAACAAAACTTGTATAATGTTTGTTGTGACTAAAAAAATTTGCACATGCAAGGCAAGATCTTATTAAAAAGGAAAAAATTGTGTAAAAAAAAGAAAAGAAAATTAGAGATACGAGAATAGAGTGAGAAAAATTGTACAAATAAAAGCCTTGCAACACTTTTGGGATTTATTTTTTTAATTAAAATAATCAATAAAGATAAATAATTTAAAATAATTAATAAGATAACATATCACATTAAAATTATAGTCATTTTATTTTTTTCCTTACAACTATCAAATGAATTATAAAAAAAAAATATCATCCTAAACATAATTTTTTTAATCAAATTAAAATAATTAAATAATTAAAAAATCAATTAAAATAACTAAATTCCAAACTAAACCTAAAAGTGGGCACAAAGACAGGTGTGATGTGAAAATGACAAGAACACTTTTTTATTTTAAGTGGGCTGTTCATTGCATTCAATTCATTCATAATTTCAATGTGGTCCTCTCCTCAACATGTCCAATCTTGTCTTTTGTTCTGTCGCTTTCGTGTGATTTTTTTAAGTTATGACTCATGATGAGTGGGAGGTAAAAATCACTCCCATTGCAGTGCCCAAAAAGGTTTTGAGCCGAATTTGGCTTGAATTTGAGAAAGAAGAAGGAGAAAGAAGAAGAAGAGAAGAAGGAAGAAGAAAAAAAAGGAGAAGCAGAACTGGAGGGGTCATCAAGATCGGGCTGGAGGCGGAGGCGGAGGCGGGGTTGCGATGCGACGATCGGCCGACGAGCAACGAAGTCGCCGACAAGCTCTCGCCTGCTTCTCGTGTTCAAAACGAAGAAGAAGAAAAGAAAGAAGAGGGGAAAAAAAAAAATTAAAACTCAAAACGATGTCATTTTGGATTTCGAGCCACTAAATTCGGGCCTTCAAACATTTTTCGGTAAAAATTAACACCAAATTAATGTTAGAGTTTGCATTTTTGTTGCCTTATTTGTTTTTAATATTTTTTTAATAAAAAAAAATTATGTAGGCTTTTACATTTTATTTGATAAAACGAATTGAAAATTATAAAATTATAGAAAAAAATTTAAAGGGCAAAAATAAGTCCAAAATAGTGAATTTTTAAAGCTTATTTTGGCTCTTTTCTTTTTTTTTTCTCTTAACTTTTTTATTAAAAATTTACTTTTGTAGATTCGTGTACACAAAATGAATCAAAAATGTAAAAAATGAGGTCACTAAAGAGAAATTTTTTTTGCAAAGCAACTTATTTGAAAATTCCC
The DNA here is from genome assembly GCA_025200525.1 of Camellia lanceoleosa. NCBI lineage: Eukaryota > Viridiplantae > Streptophyta > Magnoliopsida > Ericales > Theaceae > Camellia > Camellia lanceoleosa. The sequence continues at coordinate 31,950,735 of CM045758.1, forward strand.
AAACAGAACCATTAGGTTTGGTTTTTCATGATATTTTAGTTTTTATGAGTTTTTTAAAATCCGCTAAAATGTTGAATCACCTTTAACTACCATCTCAGTATCAATAATCATCTTCAGCCAACCCTTTTGTTTTTGTGGTTCAAAGAAAAAAAAAAAACCCTTTTGTTTTCAAAATAATTTTTTTTAAAAGATCATAATTCAATGTAAGTTTACCAAAATAATTCAAATTAGTGATAAATTTTATAAATATTAATAATTAGAACATAATTTTTTTTTGTAAATTGGTAATTATTTTTTTGAAAATACTAATAAATTGTATTTTTTTTAAACAATTGTTCCATTTTATTTTTGTTTTTTGTCAAAAATAAACAATAAACTAACTGAAGGACACAAATTATTAAAAAAATCAATTCCCAAACGAGGCCTTATTGTGTTCATGTTTTTCCTTTTCTTCTTTTATATATATACTAGGGATAACCCGTGCCTGAAGGCACTGCGCACAATTTTTTTTTGGTACCACAGGTGCTACAAAATTTAATTATAATAAATCAATTCAAAATGATAACATCACTACAATTTAAAACTTCACATAGAAAGAGGAACAACAAAAGATATAAACAAAACTGAAATAAATAACAATGATGAAGTCAAATTTTTTATTTCGTAATTAATTTATCATGAATGTAGGCTTCCCACCTCATTCACATAATTAGGGTGATGCCTGCAAGAGTTTCCACCTCATTCTCTAACATATTTTCAAAATCAGCCCTGTTTAAGAAATAGTTCAAATCAGTCTAATAAAACATCAATATCAATAGAAATAGTTAAAATTCTCCCAACTTTTTCACAGTTTCAATTAACTACTTACAAATAAATGAAATAAAACAAAGCCAAGCTACTTTGAAGACTAACCTTATTGTTGATACCAGAATATCATGGATGATACAACAAAGCCAAGCTACTTTCACAACCAGCTGTGTTGAAATGTCAGAGGCCCTGAAAAGAGAAATAAATTCATGAACAAACCATGAAAACAGTGCATCAAAATACGCTGGTCTTTCTTAATCAAGAAACATAAAATTCATAACCATGATCAAATAGAAGGGGGGGAAACTAAAGTCAAGTATATAAAAATTAAGAGGCAACAATACAATAACATCTTCCTCCTTCAACCCACTAATAAATTATTCATTTTCAATGTAACTCTAACATCCTGCACAATAGACACTAAATTTACACAAAAATCCATGTCAAGCATATATGACTTCCACCAAAATATGCAAAGATACTAAATTAAATTGTTACACTTAAATTTAGTGAATTTTCAAGGACACTTTATGGTCCACACTCAATAATCATCCATAAGGTCCAATCTTTTACATTGATAAGAGACTTTACAAAAATATTACAAATCCATTGAAGTACATATCAGTAGGAAACTTTACAAAAGTGGTCAACTTTACAAAATTTATGCCATCTAATGTCTTGAAACTTGTTCTTTTACAAAAGGACTTGGACGCCTCTAAAGCGCTTGGACGCCTTCAAACTTGTTCTCCATCACATTCTAAAATGTCCATGTATGAACTTCTGTGTACTTTTTCCAGTGAGGAACATGCACAACAATCTAATATTTAGAAAACAATAACATTAGCATCTTGAAACAATACGAAAAATAGATATTGAAACAATATGGTCTAAGGATACCTTACTACAATTCCATGGGAGCAATGTAGTCTTATTTATCCTCTTGAGCTCCATAGCTTTTTCAACCCAATCCTCCAAAAGTTTCACTTGATCATAATTTAAACACAATTTTAATTAAAATACACTTTCAATTTATTTCCTTCTTTCATCACTTTCATCACTTTCAATTTATAATTTGTTCTAGTGTATTGGTTTTTAAGTATGCATAATTTAGTTTGAAAATTAGTAATATCAAGGATTAAAAGCACTATGCCCATCTTCACAAACTTTACAGTAAAAAAAAAGTATACATAGATTATGCATGCTTCAAAATATCACATTTCCCCATGATTTTCTTTACACATGCTCCAAAACAAACTTGAAAAGAACCATACCACTTGCCTTTATTTTGTAGTCCCTTTCTTGAGTAGTATTCATGTCAAATTTTCCTTATTTGCTTCTTAATTTCCTTTGCCTTTGCCTTTCAAAAAATAAGCAAAAATTATTAAGAAAAAAGTAGAAGCAAATAAATTTCGAGATGGGACATTTGCAAATAATGAAAACAAAAAGAATACAAAGAGGGGTTTGCAGGAGCTGCGGGCGAGGGAGTTTCAGGTGGGGTTAGGAAGGGATTTCGGGTGGGGTTGGGAAGAGGGGGAAGAGGGAGGTGTTATCTAAAAAAACTAATACAATGATTGACATAGTACTATTGGATTAAAACTCATAGTCCATGGCAAAACTCATCTCCACCTAATCTTTCATTCCTAAACATGTATCAGTGTCCGCATTAAGAAAAGACCACAATGTTGCATTCAATTATTCAAACATGAGGATCTTTGGACATAATTAGAAGCATAACAATAGAAACTTAACACAACCTACATGTAACATCAAATAAAAGTAAAATAGGAATACTAATATTATGAAGCATCAAGTGCTTTGCAGTCTTGAATTAAGATAAAAATAAAAAATTCATACTACCATTTTAATTGCTAAAAAATTCAAAAATATAAAAGTAAAAATGCTTCAAGAACTATGCCAGTTGATAAGAATTGTATTCAAGGCCCATCTTGGGACTGAGAAAATCAAAATTCACGATGTCAAAATCAACAATTCAGGAAAAAAAATCCTACAACAAAAAGGCATTACCAAAAAATAATCTAGTAGTGAAAAAAAGAACATCAGAAGCAATTCAATAGGCTCACTATCAATCTCCTAACACCACTAAAATATTTCATTTGGCTCACCCTTAACCTCAATCAAAAGCAATGAAAGCGCAAATAAAGAAATTACAAAATATCAAGTATCAATATATGTTAGGGTATATTCATATCGAAGTAGCTTTATATGTTTAAGGTTAATAATAAATTACAATTGCATCGTATAAGCCAACCAAAGGCAGATCGTGAATGTGAAGCTCATTATCGAAGATACCCATTGAGATTCTACAAATTAATTGAGAAAATTTGTGAGGATGTAACTTGTGGGGATGGTTTGAAGATAATCCACAACCATTGGCGGCAATATAAATTTAGAGCTATATAAGCAAATCGCCATTCTAAAGGACCTATATTGGACTCAAATAAGGATTAATTAAAAATCCAAAAGGACCGAACTCACTATTGCCAAAAACCTATTATACAATGTCACCTATTATACGTAATCGCTTTTTTTTTCATGGATGACAAAGAAATAGGAAAATGAATTTAAAGATACCAACCAAAGTGTAAGCTTCACGGAAGTTATAAACACCAAACAAAGAAGGGTAGTAGGAAGTACCTTATAATTTGAAAATAAAAAAGAAAAGATACCCATTGAGATTCTACAAATTAATTGAGAAAATTTGTGAGGATGTAACTTGTGGGGATGGGTTGAAGAGAATCCAACCATTGGCGGCAATATAAATTTAGAGCTATATAAGCAAGCGCCATTCTAAAGGACCTATATTGGACTCAAATAAGGATTAATTAAAAATCCAAAAGGACCGAGAACTCACCATTGCCAAAAACCTATTATACAGTCACCTATTATATGAATCAGTATTTTTTCATGGATGACAAAGAAATAGGAAAATGAATTTAAAGATACCAACCAAAGTGTAAGCTTCACAGTAAGTTATAAACACCAAACAAAGAAGGATAGTAGGAAGTACCTTATAATTTGAAAACAAAAAAAGAAAAGACCAAATGTTTATGTTGTCCCAAAATAGAACACCAAATAGTTTGCAAGACGAAATGAAAACTAACAGTTTTAATGTAGGGTCACGTATATATATTCCAAACACATTTAATAAAGCCCATTTCATATTCCAAACACGTGAAACTAAACCCATTTCATATTCCAAACACGTGAAACTAAACACAATCCAAAACCCATTTCATAAAGCCTTCAAAACTTTTTCGTAGAAACCTATTCCAAGACGAAAATATAGAGCCACAGACATAGAGATGCAAAAATACATAAATACCAAAATCATACAAACCCAATTCCAAATCAAAACTGAAACCATAGAACCGTTGCACTTGGAACAAATTCAAAATAAATTACCTTGTGTAGTAGAGAAGACTCTCCATCAATAACTATCAGAATAAAAGGAAAAGAATATCATATAAATTGTCATATAACTCTAATTATTGAATTATATTCAACATCAAAAGAGGTCATAACATATAATTCAACATTTAACTACATGTCTTGAATCAAAAAACATTTAACTACATATCCAAGAATTATTTCATCTGCTTAAAATGTCAATGCTTGGTTTGATTGTATGGAATAATTCTGCATCATTAATGGCTTTCTTGACACATGAAATGATTAATTAAATGTGACGATACATTTTTTTTTTTTTTAGCTCACCAACATATTCAAAATTATATCCCAACTAATCTTGATATGTATGTATTTCTTATAATTCCCGTCATTGGTACATTATTGAGAATTTTCATACAACCTTAAAAAAATTAACAACCATATATGGCGCTTAAATATTTTTTCAAATCAAATATTTCAAGCTCTCGATTTTAAAAAATAAATCATACAAAGAAATCTAATTGTAACAATATATTCAATAGAAATCAAAACCCAAATATTTAATAGAAGTAACCAAACACCAAATGTATTAAAAAAAACATACATACATATGTCTCTACAATTTAAGTGGTATTCAAAAAATATACCCATCTTCCTCTCTCTCTGTCTTCATTTCATTTTCTATTTTTTTTTTTTTAAGTTCTCAAAAGTCCTTTGATGATCAACCTTTCTCTATGGTGTTTGGTTACTTCTATAGATTTCAAAAACCTGTAAACAATATATAAAAACCCAAATATATTGTAGGTTATTAATCGCCACAAACACACTATTTTATTTAAACACAAATATACTATTTTAACAAAAAAAATTAACTTGACTGTGTTGAAAAAAACAAAGCTTTGTTCCTTATTGAATACAAATAGGGATGACAGAATAAAAAAAAAAAAAAAAAAAAAAAAAAACAGAGCTATGAGGTGTAAAAAAAATAACAGAGGTAAAAAAATGAATAGAAAAACAAAAAAGAAAGTGAGGAGATAAAAATGCATTACCTGGTGATGGTGGAGAAAAAACAGAGCTTTGTTCCTTATTGAATACCAAAAACAAAACAAAAAAACCGGAGCTATGAATTGGGGAAAAAAAATAACAGAGCTAAAAAACATGAATAGAAAAACAAAAAGAAAGCGAGAAGATAAAAGTTCGTTAATGAATAGAAAAACAAAGCCACCATTTGTCGTCGACTACCTCTTTGGTTCGTTAATGATTGCATGGGCTTTGTTGTTGATCTCAGCCATCTCTTCAAAAACACACTGTTTGTAAAACCTTCCATTATAATAACAAAATGATTGTTCTAATAGAATTGACATTAAAAAAAGAACAATTATATTTCACTTTTGGAATTTTCAGATTGTATACCACATATACAGAGTTTTGATAATATATCCAAATCAAAAAATTGAAAAAAAAATCAGAGTTGTCACTGCCCTCTGCTTCATAAAAAAAAACATCACCAGTTGTGCTTATACCTTTTCCCATCTCCTTCTCACGAACTAAGTCTCCAACAGAATCAAACTCAGCATATTCACTAATATCACCTAATCTTGAGGCAAAAGCCATATTAAAATTTTGTGAGTAATCAGGCAAAGACATGAAATCGGGCAAAGCATCCTTGAACAAACCCATATCTCTCTCTCTCTCTCTCAAAATATTCCCTACACCTTTGATCCCACTCTAACCATTCCATCTCTTTTCTTTTTGATGGGCCACACCATGTTTCCTCCACCATCACCCTTTATCATTGCTGTCTCCCCCCCTTCCTATCATTCTCTCTTGTAATATGATTCTCCACTCCTTTCCACCATCACTCTTTTCTTTTTGATGGGCCACACCATGATTCTCCACTCCTTTCCACCGAATTTGAGCATTTAGATTTTGAAAAAGATTCAAAAACTTTTGGACTCAAATTCTGAAAATTCCAAAAGTAGAGATGTTAGGGTTTTGAAATTAAAGAGAAGAGAGATAGAGATAAAGTAGAATTAAACTAACCTTCTTCAAAATCTAACTTCAAGACTGAGAACGAAACCCTTATGGCGATCAGAGATGGGTGGTGAAATGGGAGAGAGGGCTTGCAGCAGCTGGAGTTGGGAAGGACGTAGGTGAGCTGCGATGGGAGAGAGGTGAAGAGGGAAGAAAAGTAGATCCGAGAGGAAGGAAGAAATTAAAGAGAGGAGGTCTAGTGCCAACGGTAAGAGAGATTAGGAGTGGGATGGTGAGAGGAGCAGTGGGCGGGAATTTGTCTAGGTGAAGCAAATCTGAACCGTTGAATCTTCTTCCACCATGTTTCTCAGCCATTGATAGCAAATGACACGTAGGACAAATTTGCCACATTAGACAAAATTCAAAAACCCTCTCATCTAAGCCATTGCTTTTCAATTAGATAGATCTGTGCCGTCAATTTCAAACACATTTTCAAATTAACCCTCTCATTGTTATATAGATATATATATATATGTATATTTGGGTATGTTAATGTTTTTCCTTTTTGGGTGTGGAGACAGTCATTTTTTCCTCTTATTCCCTAAATCGGACGGTTGGTAAGCTATCTCAATCAACACTGAAGTGGACGGACAGAAATGAGAAACCACAAAACACAAATCTCCCAGCCGCCACAAGAAGATAAAAACATCAATTTGATTGCCAGATAGAAATAATTTGATTCTAAACACTAAAATCAAGTAATTAATCATAAAAACAATTATTAATTTTTATTTGACAACGTCATGATATTCATTATTACCAAGAAATGAATAGAATAATAATGGGTAAATTATAATAAACTCTCTTAAATTGTGGCTCTTTGTGCTTTGTTTTCTTAAATTTCAAAACTCAACAGTTAATTTTCTTAAAGTATTATTTTATTTCAATATCATTTTTATTAGATTCTGTTAATTTTAAAAAAAAAATCAAATAATGTGTAAAATATATAGCACATTTATTGAATTTTGAGAATAATACCTATTATTGATTGGGATAAAGCTTGGGAGCTCGAATGAGCTCCTCTCCCGAATCCCCCGAAAATGGAAACAGAGGGAAAAGAGGGTGAAGGCGAGAGAGAGAGAGAGAGAGGAGAGAGAAAGAGAGAGAGAGGGAGAGAAGCTTGGCCGACCAGTTGGCGATCGCATGACTCTTAAATCGCCTTCGGCCGAGTGTGGCCGATCGCGGCTAAATCAGCCTCCGCCCTAAGTTGATGGCCCCTCCAGTCCACCTCTCCTTCCTTCTCTCCTTCATTTTCCTTCTTCTTCTTCTTTTTCTTCTTCGTTTTTGATTCAACCAAAAAAAAAAAAGAGGCAAAAACGACGTCGTTTTTGCCTTTAGGGGGATTCGAGGGGACTGGTTTCGAGCGACGTAGCATTACTCTATTGATTGCTTTAAAATAATAATACCTTTATCTAGTAATTATATTGGCACGTGTCTGTTTTGTTATAGTAATAAAATGCAAATGAGATATTTGATAAGGGTATTATTGTTCTAAAAATTTAATAAACGCGTCATGTATTTTACGCATGATTTAGTTTTCTATAAATTCTTAACATATTTTAATATTAAGAATTAACTATAATAAAATAATACTTTACCTATAGAGTTCTAAAAGTTGGAGGATAAAATGTAAATTAATCATAATTTAAAAGGGTTTAACGTAATTTACCCAATAATAGCATTTTAGATTGATAAATTAAACAAATGGTCAAGTGGGTGGTAAGCATGCCTTCATATCAATTATTTGAGATAGAGATTTGAGATTGATTGATTAATACGGAGAGAAGTGTTATGGGAGACAACCTCATCACAGCTTAGACTCTGAATCAAGTAATAAAAAGTAGCTTTCACGTAAATCATCTAAAACTGTTTTCTAGTTTCTTTGTTTTTCTATTTTTTGTTTTAGTCCCCAAAAAAAAACATAAAAAAAATCAAAGATTAAGGCTATTTGGCATGTCCATTTAAGTTAAAATAGTCATATAAGATAAAATTGACTATTTTATTTAAATATGACAAAATATCACATCTAAATCTGTTAGCTACATATTTTGTATAAGCCAATCACAGTTCGACACGTGGCAGGTTGAGGACAATACAAGAAGACAATTCAAATATTCAATCGTAATCACACACGTGACAGTTAATATTGGTTGTTGTGGATTTGCGTAGCACTGGATCAGTAAAGAGATGTAAAATAACGTGGCTTCAACGATTATTCATATTTAAATTCAAAATCAGGAGGGAAACCTAGCTGTAAATAAACCATAGTGGAGCTAACTGTAAGGCAACATGATCAGCGATCATGGAGGGATGATTCGACGGTTAGAAATACATTTCGATAGTTGTCATTGAGAAGTATAAATAGCAGAGAAGGCGCCAGAAAGAAGCCCCAGACTCAAATCCAAAAAACCAGTTTTATCTACTTTGTTTTTTTTTCCAGTTTTTACATTTCTTATTATTTACATTTCTGTACTTCAAATTCCTGCACTACACTTCGTTCATAGGAGTAGTTTCAAGTAGTTTGTTGTTGTAAATCTCTATAAAGATGATTTGGATCTTTGTAAGTCTTCATTTTACTTAATGAAATGCTACAATTGTTTTTCATTTAATCATTATTTGCTTAATTCTCCTAAACAAAGTCACCAGTAAAAGTCCTCTTCATTGAGGCTGAAAGAACTAAAATACAATCGTCTGATAATTAGTTGGCAATTAATATTCTGTAAACACTAATTGATCCTTACTGGCATGCTCACAATTACAATAATAACTTTTGAAAACCAAAAAAGCCAACAAAATCATAATTATTTTATTTTTTTTCTCACAAAAGTCAAAAAAATCTATCTCAAATGAAACTTTTTAGCCGATGTGAATTGGTTTTGATTTTTTGACTATTTTAGTCCGGGTTAAAAAGTCTCGTTTGGGATAAATTTTTTTGACTTTTGTGTGAGAAAAAATGAAATAATTATGGTTTAATTATAATATTTTATCTTATTGAATTTTTAACCTATTTTATCTTTTTGTAACTATTTTAAGGGACATTTACATACAAGTTATAATTTATGAACTTATACTCCATTAAGTCTTAATTCAAAATTCTTAGACTTTCAAATCTCATTAAATTTTTACCAAGCTCACTTGTATCCTCATCATTTTTTTCTCCATTGCTGCATTAATTCATTCCCACCCTCTCTGCTAATGAGGTTTTGCAAAACCAATCAGAACCGACGAATGGTATGTGTACGAGTCTAATAAAAAAATGTTATCGAAACAAATAAATCACTGAACCAATCACCAAATACTTGCGTAAAAATTGAAAAAATATATATATATATATATATTTTTGTGTAAAATTAAAAATTTTGTATCTATAAAGGAATATGATGTTGGAACATTAATGTAAAAAATTGGGGGAAAAAAAAACTTCAAAAATGAAAAAATTTATAATATTCTCAGTTTTAAAACTAAAAAATTGATAATGTTTTTGGTTTTATTAGATAGTTGAATCAAACCAATAAATAATAAGGAAAAAACGTTTAATCTCATGCTTTATTTTTTTATCAGTTAGTTGTCACCACCCAAACCTACGGAGGTTTAGCAAATGTAAGGCGATGTCAAGTAGATTACCAAAGGCCACTGTACAGATTAGCAATTAATAAGGGGCTACGGAAGCATTAATACATAATAGACAAGGTCCAATGAGCTGTGATAACGTACATGGGACAGAACATTTCAAAACTTACATATATATATACATAACATGCCAGTCAAAATACCCAATATTTACAAAACTGTACATCCCAAGATCTGTCTGTACGAAACTTATACAATGACTAGCATGAGTACAAAAACAGCCATGGCGTTAGGCTTAGTTCGGAACCTCCTTGGGAGGCACAATAGCTGGTTGACAAAACAGAACAGAAGGCCTTCAACTCTGGCCCTGGTCAGGTGCCGTCTCACCTACATACATAATATAAACTGTGAGCGAAAACGCAGTGAATAATAACAGAGTAAAGGGGTTTCAATGAATGAGTCCATATAGATTCAGAAATCGTAATTCAGTTCATATCAAAATCATATTTGTCCAGATCATATTCAGAAATCATAAGTCATGCATAAGCATACGTGATACATTCATTAGCTTTCACAGATACAGTTGACCCATAAAGGGACGGCCATAAAGGCAAACAGTTGACTCACGTGCACGAAGACGATACAGTTGGCTCATGAGACGTATAGTTGGCCCATAAAGGGACGAAACAAAACATATTTGAGGCTAAGAATGTCACGAATACATTTCAGAAAATATTGGACAACCATTCATTCATACAGAAATATCATTTCAGAAAGTAGATACAGTTTGAACATAACTTTACTAAGTTATTACTCACAGTTGATCTTGAATCAGACAGACGAAGCAGATAGGTCAAACAGGATGCAGCACGTGACCTATATAGCACATAACAGACACACACTTGAAACACACATTCTAATTATACAAAACTCACGTCGTTGGTTCTTAGTGTGTTTATACCCTTTAGTCCTTACTATAGAGTCTTAAACATGGTTTAGGAATGCCTAGGATGGAATGAGAATGTAAAGATGACTTGGAAAACATTTTTCAAAATTTGCTGAAAACAGGGGTCCCGTTCGAGCGTAGCTTTCTTCGCTCGAGCGAGCTTGCCAAAACAGAGGGGTCACTCGAGCGTAGACTCCTTCGCTCGAGCGGTCTGTAAAAATGCAAAAATACTGGTTGTTGAAATTTTACGCTCGATGCACGTTCGAGCGTGAGACACGCCCTTCGCTCGAGCGTAGGTCTCGTCGCTCGAGCGTGTGTTTGCGTGCACCAAAAACCTGAGAGCTTGCAATTTATGCTCGAACCACCACTCCTTCGCTCGAGCGAATCTCTGAACAAACGATGGTCGCTTGAGTGTGAAATCCTTCGCTCGAGCGAGAAAGCCAAATTCTGGAATTTTCAGATTTGCCTCCTAAGCTCAAACCAAGCATTCAACTTCCCAAATCTCAACCTCTTGGGCCCATTTTTTGGAAAAACACTTTAAACTCATAGTATAACATGTTTTGAAGATCAATTTGAGAAATCAAAGTCCAAAGGTGAGTCAATTAAACACAATTTCAATAAATCTTCATGAACCAAGCTTAAGCAAACATGCAAGTGTTCAATTGAATTTCAATGCTCCAAAACATGATCCAAAACAAGATTGAACTCAAAATTAAGATGAATTCATGGGAGTAAAACCAAAATGTAAACTTGCATGCAAGATTTTCATGGAAATAAACTCTCAATTCAAGGGCTCATTGGGCTTTTTTGGCTCAATGAGCCACAAAAGACAGAATAGGCTCATGAGCCACAACAGACAAAACATCCCATCCAACCCCATAATCATTACACTCTTTTCTCACAAAAAAGTCAAAAAAGTCAAAAAGCCAAAAGCCCTTCCCAAACCAAGCTTTTGAGCCCAGGCTCATATAGCCAAAAAAGCCAAAAAGTCAAAAAGCCAACCCACTTTCCAAACGGAGGCAAGATTCCTTGAATTCTAGCCCAATTAACCCATAAATTCACCTATTTCATATGTAAACAAGTTCTAGATGGCTCAATGACAAAATCAAGGGATTGAGTTCTTACCTAAACACCTTAATTAAGCTCCACTAAGCAAAATTCTTGAGCTACTCAAGAATTCTTCAAAATCTCCCCAATTCTCTAAGGAATTTTGTTGGAATCAAATGTTCTCCTATCTCTAGCTCTAACCCATGGTTTTGGTCTCTCAAAAGATGATGAAGTGGTGTGAAATAAGTTCCAAACAAGATGAAACAAGTAGCCCACTCACAATGGCAAAAGGGTAAATACCTAGGTTCAAATAGTTTAACATTATTTAATTTGATTTAAACATTCCAAATCGAATTTAAATTAAATATACCATAAAATCACATAAAATCTAACTAGTCTAAAACACTAATCAATTTCGGAATCGGGCGCCGATAAGGTTTTCAATTCGCAGTTAAAAGTCGTAACATGAACAGATCATTTTACAGATAGAAACACATAAATAATGCAATACATATGCAAATTAATCTCAGATTCCTTCTAAATTACTGTTATGCATAATTACTCATGAATTAGCATTAATCGGAGGTCAGGGTTATTACATTAGTGAAGCAATTATATGGAATATTATTATGCAAAATTGATAATGTTTTTAATTTTAAAAATTGAAAAAAAAAACAAATAGGACTTATTGGTTCAAAAACTCATAAATAGAACCTGGGCTACGATAACATGCCTAAATAGGACTTTTAGGTAATTAACTCCTATTTTAACTAAAAAACACAAAAAAGCCATATGCCAAAAGTTTTTGTTTTTAGTGATATTTTTCTTCATATTTAAAATATATATATATATATGTATATATATACTCAAAGGGCAAATTACACTAACAGTCCCTATAGTTTAGGGCTCGTGTCACTTAGGTTCTTGACTTTTCAATTGTGACACGTTGATCTTGAATTTTGAATCTTGTTCCCAATAAGGACAATTGAAAATACCAGTACTCAATTTTAAGGACAAAATTGTTAATTTGATAAAATATAAACTAATTTGACAAAAATAAATGTCAAAAAAATACTTTTGAATATTTAAAAATAATTTCTACACACCAAAGATAAAATTATGTAAAATTGATCAATCTTTTAGACATTTATTTATTTTACCAAATTAATTTTTATTATGTGTTTGGATGATGATCATATAATGGGTGGCTATTAGGCTTTGTAATGTGTAATTGATATATATTGAATATATGAAATGTTTTTAGTTTTGGATTTTTTGATTTAATAGATTGATTTAATAATGATATCAAAGTTGTCACTATATTTGACTTTTGAAAAAATGAAAACTAATTTAATGAAAATAAAAACAACCACCCATTACATGGTCATCATCCAAACACATAATAAAAATTAATTTGGTAAAAAAATAAAATAAAATAAATATTTAAAAAATTTATCAATTTTATATAATTTTATTTTTAGTGGCTAGAAATAATTTTTAAAAATTCAAAAATATTTTTTTGACATTTATTTTTATCATATTAGTTTATATTTTATCAAACTGACAATTTTACCCCTTAAAATTGCGTAATAGTATCTTCAATTGTTCTTATTTGGATCAAGATTTAAAATTTAGGGTCAAATGTGTCACAATTAAAATGTTAGAGACCAAAGTGACACAAGGCTCAAATTATAAGAATCGTTAGTGTAATTCGCCCATACTTAAATGTACCTAAAAGTAAAGTATGTATGCAATTTTTTTTATAAAAAAAAACTCAGAAATGTGTTGATTTTTTTTATTTTTTATTTCAAATTCTTTCACATATATCTTATACCAAATTTGACATAATTATAGGTAAATTTTGACAAGTTTTGACATCTCTACATCTCCCATAGTAGGACCAACATATAACAATTTAATTTGACATTTTTGCCAAAAAAAACAAAGGTTAGAAAGATAACATTTATATTATTAGAATTACTTTGCTAAAATATAACATCTTGTCACTATTAATAAAATAAATAGTCATTTAACTAAATCTTTTTGATCCATTAGAGTAAGATTTTACGTTAAATATCCTCAAAATACACCTATCGGGGAACATACACCCCATTAGTAAACTATGCATGTCTTGTTGAGAAACTTCAAATGTTTGTAAAATATTATACATGTTTTTATATTTTTACATGCGAACATTTTAAATTTCTTAGCATGAGTCACACTAACAAAATCTTTTATATATTATATAATTTATTTAGTTCTATTTTGTTTAAAATAAATAAAATACACCCATCTAGCTTTAAACTTATGATATAACAAACAAAAAATAAATATTTGTTTAAAAAAATATTAGTAGCATTTGATTTAGTTTTAAAATCATGATTTGAAAATGAAATTATATTTCGAGTTTGTGAGTTGTGAAATCATAATTTGAGAAGACAAAATTTGTTTAGTTATGAATTTTGAATTTTTGAAATGAGTTTTAAAATAATAAAAAAGATTATTTGATTATGAATTTTGAAAAGAATTTATTAAACTTAATCCAAAAACTTGTAACTCATAACCAAATATACAACTCAAAACTCTATTAAAAAATCTATTCAAAACTCATAACTAAACTTTTTTAAAAATTCAATTCAAAAAAATAATTATTTCAAAAAATAATTTTTTTATTGAAAAAATTCAAAACATTCCGAAAATATTTTTTATTTAAAATATTAAAAAATATACATTATTTGTTATTAAAAAAATATTCAGCTAGTGCTTTAAAATTATTTTTAATTGTATATTTGACTGGAATTTTTTTGTTAATTGTTTTGTTTAAAAATGTTTTTTTATTTTTAAAAAATTACTGTGACAAATTAAATTTTTTTTTTGTTAATTTTAAATAAATGGCCAAATAATTTGTCATTTTGGTCTAAAAAAAATAATTTATATATTTTAAACATATAAAAAACATGCAAATAATAGCTGGCAACTGCCAAAAAAAAAGAGAAAAAAAAAATACTATTCCGGTCAAACGGTTGGACATCTGAGAGAATGTCTGGATGGATGATCGGGTACACCCAAAAATTCAAAAATTGTCTGGGAGAATGTCTAGATAGACAACCGAGTAGATTCAATTTTAAAATTCAAAAACTCACTCTGCCAAATATGTTCTGAAATGAATTTTCAAACGTAAGTGCGAAATCAATTTTTGAAAACTATATTCAAACACAACACTAAATAGGAGGGTGAAATTATGATTTTGCCGCCACACCAAACACAACAATTAATTTTATTTTATTAAATATATTAATTTATTGGTTAGGCTTGGAATTGTGATGCAATTTAAGGTCCAGACTTGTAATTGAACTTTTAAGCATAATATTGGACCCAGTTGGGCTTCAACACAAGAATATTTTTATGGGGAACTGACCCAAAGGTCCAAGCCCAACATATCCTACCCCATTTAAGCCCAAAACAATTTTACTACTCCATTAAGTCCTCAAATTAACAATAAGACGAAAATACCCACAATACATCATCCAATTTACACGCGCGCAGCCATCACCCACGTCCCAAACATCTTAGACTGATCACTACACTGTCACGTCTCCGCCGTTCGAAATCGACTCCTCACTCCTCCATCTCTCTTCCGTTCAACTCCATCGCCTCAGAAACCCTAACCCTAACCGAAAACGTAACTGCTCATCTTCATCATCATCTCGGTCGATCGATTACACTCACGCGCTCGAAATCGCATTCTCAACCCTCCATCTCTCCTCGTTCTTATTCCATTCCCTCAAACCCTACCATAACCACAAAACCAAACCGTTCATCTTCAACACAACACCAAGCCGTTCATATTCTCCAATCGGCGACCCTCAACAACACGAAGAACCATCACCACTCTGAAGAGATTTCATAGTTCTGCTTCCACTCACAAAAATGGGGAAAAAAGTAACATCTCTCTTCACCTTTCATTATTTTTCATTCACATTTGCACATCATTCTTTCATATTTTCGTATATACACATTTTACATACTTCCAAATGTATAAACCCTATTTTATATATAATCCCCTGTTTTCAAACATTCTTCTCCCTGTTTTCAACATTCTAAACACTGTTTTTACACATAAATCCTGTTTCTACATTCAACACCTTATTCTGTTCTTGTTGTTCAATGTTAGCTTCTCTTATTCTTATTTTTAAATTTTTTATCTTCTCGTTGTTATTTTTGCTTTTTACAAAATACAATGCACTTACTATTGTTCATCTTGTTTATAAAAGCTGCAACATCATAGTGTTTCATTCCATCACTACACAAGTAACATATCTAAATTTATTCAAGCGCAAATGAAGCGCAAAATTACGGTTTAACCACTACTCAAAACAAGTATATAACTTATTATAAAGTGCAAATCAAGCATCCAAATTATACAGTTTAAATCATTACCAACAAAATACATATAACATCATGTGAAAACATATTAAACTTCAAAATTATACTGAGTTTGTCACTATATTACTCATACCTATTTGTCGCTTTCATTTTTTGAAAGCAATTTGTTGGAAGATATTGGAAGAAACAAACCCATACGCCCACAAATTCAATCAGGGATTTAACCATCTCACCTTTTGAAAATCCATCTCCTGTATCCATTAAAATGCCACCACCATCTCCCCTTCCACAAAAAACCAAACCACCACACCCAAAAACAACAGACCCCACCAAAAAACCCACAAAACAACCACACCACCAACAAGAAAAAGCCCAAGAACTACACCACAAACCCCACCCACACAACAAACACCAACCACACCTCCCACCACAACAAAAACAAACAAAAGAAAGCCAACAAAAAAACAAGAAGCTCCTCAGGCCAAAGAAGAAAGCTCCAAGAAAGCCAATCAACTCCCAAAACAAAAACCAAGCCATCAAAAGAAAAAAAAACCAGCAGTCCCTGCAAAGAGAGTCCAACAATCTAATTATCGTTCCAACATCGGAACAGTAATCAAACTGTTGAAGGGGGTCAAATTCACAAAACCCCAGCAGATGAGCTCCAAAAACCCTTTTGGCACCTAATAAATGCTCTCTCCTCAACACAATCAAGGCCTCTTGGTGCGGATGCTACAATTCCATTGTAGCGAAATGACAAAACTCTACAACAAAAGAAAAAGAGCATTTGTACTTGGCAAAAGGAAATGAAACTTCGAAGCATGATGTGAAGATCATTTTTGGTATCATTGTGGAGAAAGACATCACCACCAAATCCTATGCAACACCAAAGGATTTTGAGCTTCCATTTTACAAAAGAAGATGCAAATCAATAAAAATTTGGATGGCAAGACTTTGACCAACATGTTTCAACAAACAAAAAAGGAAAATCAACCAATGATCATCAAGATCTTGCAAGGGTAATCACCCTTTACTTGTGCTTGAAACTTCTCATGCCCACAACAAGCCATACTGCGAGTTGGAGTTTCCTCAAATATGTTGACAATCTCAACAACATCAAGAAGTACAATTGGGTTGAGGCAATCAAAGACACACTCATGAATTCAATGGCAAATGCAAACAACAACCCAAGGCGTGTCCTTTGGATGCGTGATGTTACTCTTGGTAAACACATTACTCAACTACTTCACACAAAAATATCGGACATCCACCTATTTCTAACTATCTAACATATTTCAATTTTTTTTTTTTTCTGATCTCTTGATCTTGTGAGCACGATAAACTCCTCCGACCATCCAACAAACAAGTCTTCCCAAGGTTTATGAAATGGAACCTTGGCGAGAATGTACTCAAGTGGAAACACATCGGCCTTGCTCACTTTGAAAAGGTATGCAAACTCTTCTATACTATCATAGTACAAATCATATTGTGAACCGTGAAAATTATCGGTTTCAAAAGCACTTATTTCACATCACTCATGTCATGAAAGCAGTAAAATTATTCGGTTTCAAAAACATATTCGACACTTAACCCACATTACTCACAAGACAACTCATCTTATCAAAGCGACCAAATTCTGATATTCGATATATGCCACATTGTTCCAATGCGGGTTAACCAAAGTGCTTTAACCCCAATGAACAAGAAATACGGTTATTGCATATCAATCAAACCACATCAACAAACTCTTGACAAGAAAAATGACCACAAAAGGACAATAAGCGAAAGAGGAAAACAAAAGCAACAAAAAAGAAAGACTTGTAGAGCGGTGATGAGGATGACTTTCTTGAAGAAGAACATCATTCGGAATCAACATCGAGAATCGAACAAGAAGCACAACAAAAAAAAAGAAAAGAAAGCAAAAACAACAACAACAACCGAGAAAGTCTTTGAACAAGAAGAAAACGATGATGAAAAAAATCTAGTGGTGATGAAGAAGAAAGCGATGAAGAAAGCGAAGAAGAAGAAGAAGCCGAAACTGAAGAAGAAGAAGAAGAAGAAGAAGAAGAAGAAGAAGAAGAAGAAGAAGAAGAAGAAGAAGAAAAAAGACAACAAACAAAAGGTGATCAACAAAAAGACCTTGATGAAGAAGAAGACCAACAAGAAGCAGTCAATGAACAAGAACCGACAACCCAACAAGAAGAAGCGCAAGACAAATCTCACATATTTCATGCACAAGGTAAACCATTGTCTAATACTAAAATATCTGCAAAATTTCATTAAACTAACCAAAACACAATCCAACCTTTTTATAGGTCATGACCTACCAGAAACACCAACAAAACAGGATGAAAAGGACAAGCTCATATCACCCATGGGAGCACAAATGCAACAAAAGAAAAAAAACTTCATGGGTGAATTGCAAAAAAAAAGAAGATCAATTGAAGGTCATGTCCACCAAGAAAGCTGCCACTCCCCAACAAAGATCCATGGTCAAGAGACCCAAACAAAAATCAAGAAAACCAGCACATGATCCAGATCTTGAATACCAACCAATCACCAAACCCAAAGAAGATGCAACAAAAAAGACACAAAGCTAACTGGCGATGTACCCAAACCACCACAGTGCCGATGAACAAAAGAGAAGGAGAATGACAACAAAAAGAAGGTGCTCATGAAGCAAAACAACAGAAAAAGAAACAAAAAAATTCAAGAATTGGAAAGTGATGATGATTTCGGGAAGAATCAATCCCAAACAAGCCACTCGCCATTTCATGCCGCCAAAACAAACAAGGTTTGGCATAGCCTATCCAAAAAGACCAAGACCAAATTCAACTCATCAACAACACACAATCAAGTGCTTGTGTATGCAGTGCAGCGGCGAAGATGAAAGCTGCGTATACTTTTTAGGATATATGCAGATTGACCAACGAGGAACCCTTATATGGCAATGTAGGTCTCTAAGCGCAAAATTTTACGGTTTACGTACAAATTCAATAACCTATTCCACAAACCTAACACATTCTCATATATAACATGTTTTGGTGATTGATGCCTTCTCGGAAAAGCAATTGGAACTCCAACCAACAATTGAAGAATTTGAGAAAAACGATCTTGTCTTTGCAAGCAATCCATATCTTGAGGAAGATCTTACGTTTTCTCAACACCGATCAACGTAAGCAAAACTTAATATACCTTACAAGCAAAATTTTCTACTTTCTCAACATGAATTATTACATAGTTTTATAACATATTTCAAACATATATATAACTTACGGGCTCCACTACAAAACCAAGATCAAGCACTCGAGAGAAAAAGCGATGGACAACCATTTTCGAAGCAATGAAAAGCAGATACATCCACTTCCCAATCAACCACGACAACCATTGGACAATCGTGGTCTTTGACAATCTTGATGGAATATGGAAACACTATGACTCTTTGAGACCCGGCAAAAGGTTGCCACAACAAGCACTTTGAAATTGCAAAGCAAATTGTAAGTTAAAATAAAATTTCATACTCGGTTCCATTCCTTTACAAAAATCTCAACTCATCACTATAACTAACAAAAACACCAACTAACTATTTTGTAGCAACAACATCAAGCGAGATGGAATAAAGCATTACTCAGCAATCAGGGAAACAAGGTGTCATCACAAGAGTGCGAGACAGAAATTGAATCAATTGAGGAAATCCCACAACAAACCCGACACTCGTAAGATACAAAATCCATAAACAAATCATCCAAAATGCTAAATTTTACGGTTTCACCTAACTAATTAACTTCATCTCAAACCTTTGCAGAATGATTGTGCAATCGCCGTCTGCAATGTCATCAACCAATATCTCAACTGGCAACCTGTGCAGAAAAAACTTCGTCCAACTGAGTGGGTCAAATTTCGAGCACAAATCATCAGTCAATTCCTCAATGATCGAGCAGATCACGGAAACTCGAGCACTACAAAATCTTGACAAAACATACCAAACCATAGAAACAATGAACAAACTTCTTGACAACACAAATATTCAATGGAACATATCTTTATACCTTTTTTTTTTTTTATTTCTCTTTTTAACATGTGACAAGTACTTTATATACATTTGGGAATGATCTTTTATGGTTATTATGGTTATGGTGAAAATGATTGATCTTGTTGTTGCTCTTCTTCTTGTTATAATTATTGTGGTTGTTAAATCGATTGTTTGTCTACTTGTTTTACAGTTGCATATATTTTCATACTGAGAAAGGTTGTTTCTACTAATTCTTCAAACTGCAAAATTTTGCAGTTTCATCAGATTGTTTCCAATAATTCTTCAAACTGCAAAATTATACAGTTTTGTCGCTATGACATATGAACTGCATTTCCATATTATACAGTTTCAGTAACAAATTTTAAACAACCTTCTCTGCATTCCATCAAAATAAAAAACAAAACCAAACTGTTACAAAACAACTTCAATAAGTAAAGAACACATCAACTTTATTCATTACTTCCATACTAACAAGTATCCCATTTTTTATTATCATAAATTCCTCAAATTCAAATACAAATCGCAAAGAATAGATTCTGGCCTCAAATAGCAGCCTTGCGTCTTCTTATTGTGATTCCCATATTTCAAGCACCTCCGCTTGATTTGTTTCACATTCTCACCCCTAGAAGGTATCCTCTTCTTCTTGTTCACCAGTCGCTTCTTCGTTATAGGAGGTTTGATAACCGAACTCATCGCACCATCAAAGCCAAATCTCTCACTTGAAGGCCTTTGGATAAACAGATTCCTTGTATGACTCTCTAAAACAATCTACATGAAAAAAGGATCAATGAAACCATACACATCTCTACCACTACTACGCAAGCATGCGGCATGACAACAAGGAAAACCATTCAATTGCCATTCATGACAAGAACAAGTCTGTCTACCAATATCAACATAAAAAGAAATAGAAGAATGAACCTCAAGCACAAGATCACTAGCAACAATCACATCCCAAGACTTAGCTAGCTCCAAAGACTCCACCAACTTCTTTTCCTTAATCGGACACAATTTAAGTAGTCCATCTTCTAGATTCACTCTTCTATCGACAATTGAGTCATGATTTGAACCCTAATCATATCAACCATACAAGTAATAGGCAACTCACGGGCCCGCCAATCCAATTATTGTAAGACTCAGCAACATTAGATGACATCTCACCATATCGTTTCCCTCTAAAAAATGCATTGGCCCACTTATCATTTTGCAAACCATCCAACATACTATCAACTCTACCATTCCCAGCAATACGCCTCAATTTCTCCATATAATGTTGGAAAGAAGCAACCGTTGGCGCATAAGCACATTTAACTAATATTTTCATCAAACACAGCTTATAGGTAGTACGAAGTCCCACCAATTTGTCAATCAAATTTCTCTTCAAATGATTCAAGCAATAAGCATGATGTGCATTGGGGAAAACCACCGAAAGAGCGTCTAGCAATCCATGTTGACGGTCCGACACAAAAGTCAATCTCCGGCCTGAACCAACAGCCTTTAACAACTGACTTAAGAACCACATCCAATTATCTTGATTTTCAGTGTCAACAATCGCAAAAGCCAAAGGAAACAGACCTGCAAACAAAATCACATGAAACTGCAAAACTTAGCAGACTCACAATACAAAAACACATCGACAAACAAAACCTATACTAGCGCAAATAAATACATACCTTGATTACCATCCTTTGATGTTGCCGCAAGCAAATGCCCTTATAGCCCTTCAAAATGTACCATCAACAAACAACAACGGACGACAAAATTGAAAGCCATACAAACATCCATGAAACGCCACAAACAACCTTCGAAAACACCCACTACTTTCATCCACATCTAATTCAAACACACTTCCCGGATTCGTTCTCATAGCGTCTCAAGGTACCATCGATTTGGTCAAAAGAAGTTGCAAAATCACCAAACAACCCACCTCTTGCCTTGTCAACTCCTAACCATGCAACCCGATAAGAAACATCTATACCGTATTGCTTCTTCAACTTTTTTTTAACTTCAATAGGACGAGTCAGCGGATTATCACTAATATCATTTTGCACAATATCGCACACAAGTCTAGAACCAACCATTTTGCTACAAGATCTACGAGCCACAACCCCACAACTATGCACATTATCCAACTTCATTATAAAAAAACACCTAATCCATCAACACCCTTCCATGCACAAACCATTTACAACCCGTGGGCGACTTCATCACACACTCGTGATTACCCTTGTTGCATCGTTCTTCAAATAATTCATTGCAAAACCACACTCAAGCGCATACTTAGCCAATGCAATGCGGAATCTAAGACTCCACCTTCAAATTCTTGACCAACACTATGTATAATCCCCTTCCAACTAGCGGACAACAAAACTCTCTCAGTTCGGATAAAAACTACGCAACAACCCACCAACATCATCACAATCATTCACAAAAGAACTCTCACAAGTTCTGTAACCAATCTTACATGAATTACCATCATCAAACTCCACAACTCTCTTATCCCCACAATAACATCAACAACATGACAACCACTACCACCTACCATTGACAAGATATTCCCCAAATCATCATCACATTCAACAATACAATTAGAATATCCAGAACCGAAAAACAAACAAAAGTTACCAACACTCAACTCCTTGAACTTTCCACATATTTTCTCAACAACTTCATCATAACTACATCCTCACTAATCTTGATAGCAAGACAACAATCAGATTTGCACATTAACATGAAACACACCTCCATCCTACAAAAGCACAAACCAACAAACAAATGTTCACCTAATCCAAACGCAAAAAATATACATACAACATATCAATACCAACACCGCACAATTCACAATTCCAAAACACAACTTCAAAATACATTACACTATACGACAAGCAAAATCAACAAAATCAAAATCAAACAAACAAAATTTCCAAACACAAACCACATACCACGAAATTTGCTTATCTATATATACATACATATATGTATCAACAAATACAAACTACATACACACACATATATATATATATATATATATATGTATGTCTACGACGACACATACATACATACACATACATATATCTATCACCGAGAGAGAGAGAGAGAGAGAGAGAGAGAGAGACAACGACGCAGATAAAACTCAGACACAGAGATTCAGATCGCACAACCAGATCAACCTCACAGCACAAACAGATCGACCACACAGCACAATGAGATCGCCACAACGAACAGAAATCGAGATCGCAGGGACGAAGATTTGATTTCCTTTTTTTCCACGCAGCAAAAATTTGATTTCTCACGTATATATAGATCTCAAAACAAAGGGTAATACAGTCTTTTAAAAATATAAACATAAAAAACGGGACCTCTTGGTATAAAATTTTAAAAACTGTGGACTTATTAATCTATTAAAAATAAATTGGGATTAGAAGGGAAATAGATCTCCTACATAGGACTACATGGTAATTTTCCCTATTTTTATTTATTTTTATTTTTTTTAAAACTTAAGCTTGTAGCTACCACCCCAACTTCAAAGTACTATCTTTCTCTATCTAAAACATTGAATGATTCTCAATACAATGTTGTCAATGGCACTCCAATACCACTCTATAAATTTCCCTCTCATCAGATAGGGAGTAGAGAACCCAAGTAGCCCAACTCCATAGCCAATACTAACAATCCCATAATAGTACCATTTTTCCTCATCATCTGTTTCAAGATTATTTGTGGAGGTGTCATTGCTACTACAATTCACCCCAACAGAGCATCACACAGAACTCATTCCCAACATACCGATCCATCTCCGTAAAGGGTATCAAAGTGTGCCTCTTGGAATCTCCCCACTCAAATTGTTGAACGACAAGTTAAGATATGACAGAAAATCAAGCAATGTTAATGTCTTGGAATTTCCCCGCTCAAATGGTTAAAACTCAAATCCAATGATTCTAAGCCGCTCATTTCACCAACCGTCCTTGGGATGTCACCAAACAAATCGTTATCACGAAGGTTAAGCATGTATACACCTGTAAAAGGCCTATTTCTACCGAATATTTCCTGTGAGATTGTTGCCTGAGAGATTTATGCCACTATTGTAGGTGTGTACAACTTCAAGTTGGTGTGAAAATCCTTTAGACACTATGTCAAGTTGAACACCAGCAAACATGAGCAACACGACATAGCCTAGAACAATTCCATCATTGGGTCGAGTTCTCAGAATCTTCAAACCGTCCAGTTTCTCAGGGATAGGACCGGAGAGTTCATTATTTGAGAAGTCTAT
The DNA here is from genome assembly GCA_025200525.1 of Camellia lanceoleosa. Lineage (NCBI taxonomy): Eukaryota > Viridiplantae > Streptophyta > Magnoliopsida > Ericales > Theaceae > Camellia > Camellia lanceoleosa. The sequence continues at coordinate 31,975,233 of CM045758.1, forward strand.
GTATTGGAGTTTTGATAAATTGTTCATCATCTCTTGTGGGATTGATTCATTGAAGAAGTTGGATGCTAGGACAAGAATTCGGAGATTCTGGAGGTCTCCAATGAACTGGGGAACCTTTCCTTCAAATCTATTGTTTCCCAAAATTAGAACCTCAACACTTTGAAATCTCTAGATGAAGCTTGGAAAAGGGCCTTCAAAATTGTTGCCATTTAAATCAATATAACTCAGATTCTCGGCATTCCCAAGACCATTAGGAATCTCTCTGGTGAAGTTGTTTTGTCCAAGGTTAAGTGATATGAGAGACGTACAGTTTCCTAAACTAGTTGGAACTCTCCCTGACAAGTTGTTATTCGAAAGATCAAGAAGCATCAGAGAATTCGTTGGGTGACAGAACGACAGTGGGATTTCGCCAAAGAGTTTGTTCCCAGAGAGTGATAAGTACCTGAGGCTCTGAAGTTCTCCTAGCTTTTCAGATAAAACACGTGAATTTGTTCCCGGATAAATCAAAGACTTGTACATTCTGAAGATTTAGTCGAGGAACAGGCCCTTCAAGGTTGTTGCTTGCTAGATTTAATGTGGTCGGCCACAAAAATTGTGAGTGTAGCCGAATACTTAGTGGGATAACCCCATGGAGTTGGTTCATGGAGTTGCTGAACAACCAATGTGGGATTGGTCCAAATAGTTGGTTGTTAGATAGGCTCAGATATGAAAGCCGGGTCAGATTTGAAATGAAATCAGGGATGCCTCCTCCGATGTTGCAGGAAGCAAGTTCCAACATTTGGGGTTGGAAGTTGGATGGAAATGGGGATTGGTCTATTTTCACTGTTAATCCACTGGAACCAAAACTTAATGTATTTGGGGTGGAATTTTGAAACAAATATGCCAATGAAGGAATGGTTCCATTTAACTTGTTGCCGGCAATGCAAAGAGAAAAGAGGTTGGGAAGCCGGCTAATGCAGCTGGGTAAACTTCCTGTTAGTATGTTGACATCCAGATTAAGCTCTGGATAGAGGAGGCATCACAAATTGAATTTGGAATCGATCCTTCTAAGAAGTTCCACCAAATCTGTAAACCGGAGGCTTTTTAGTTCGGATATTGATAGTGGAAGATGCCCAGTTATGTTGTTAAAATCAAGCTGTAATCTTTGTAACTTAAAAAGGTTTGTGATGGAAGAAGGTAAGGGCCCTTGAATTGAACAACTATCGGCTATAAAGTGAACCAGTGAAGTAGTGTTGCCGAAAGAAGGTGGAATTGATCCAATAACTTGAGTTAATTGAATTTCGAGTCTTTCTAAATGGGGCCAGGGAACTGAAAACACTGAATTCAGATCAACGATAACAGCGAGGTTGTTACCCACATAAAGTTCTTTCAGTTGAGGTAGGTAAGGGATTGAACCATGTAGATTACAACTTTTCAAGTCAAGGATTGAAAGGGAAGTTAGGTTTGCAAGCTGATTTGGTATTGGGGAGGTGAGAGAGTTGGTATTCATTGTCAATGAATAGAGATGAGTGAGGTTCAGAAGCTGATCTAGAGGAATTGTTCCGAAAATTCTGCAATTGGACAATTCAAGTGACCCAAGATCGGGAAGAAATGTTAATGGATCAGCCCGTTTGATCAATTGAGAAGCCTCAAATAGATTGACACCACCCAATCTTAGTTCCACGAGATTCTTTGAGACCCTTCAACCAATTCAAATTTGAGGAAGACAAATTGCCACGATAGATGAAGGAAGACAACGATCCCAAGTTCATCCTCGGTGAGGATCCTAAGGAATATGACATGATGACAAGTCGGGTATTTCGCGAACATGAGAGATCAAGCCATTTTAGGAAGTCGGGTTCTCAAATTGGGTTGTGATGGAGTCTTTAAACACGACATTTGAGAGGTTAAGGTAAGTGAGTCTTGTGAGATTTGACAATCCAGTGGGTATTTTTGAAAACATAAAATTGTTGAAGCCGAGGTCAAGGTAGCGGACATGGCTAAGGGTGAAAAGAGATGAAGAGATTGTACCTTTGATGGCGGTGAATGAGTTCGACGTATTATGTTGACTTGACTCTTATTTATGCAATCACTCAAGAACAGATAAATGCAAGCCTTTTCTCAAAAAGATCACCAACAGTCAAGGATAAAAAAAATAACAAAGATAATAATTGATAAATGCACACAAGGTAGATGGTATTGTAATTTCCAAGGTTTTTCACAAGTTTAAAATTAAAAAATGAGAATAAATATGTATATTTGTACACTTTTAAATATAAAAACATGGAGCAGATAGACATATATGTCCACTTTCAAATTTTTTTAAAAAAATGGAGATATATATGCCTATCTCATCACTTTTAAATCATTTCAAAAAACAAAAATGGAACAAATAGATACCTGTCTACTTTCAAATTAAAAAATGAGACAAATTTTTGAATTAAATAATGAGGGCATATCTGAAAACGACTATTTTTAGTGAATTTAATGTTTGGTTGGACGGACTGAATAAGATAAATGAGCAAAAGACTATTTTATCCATTTCAATTATTTATTAAGTAATAACAATATTAAACATATCTTTAATATTTTAATTATTTTTAACTAAATTAAATAAAAATTTATTTTATTTTATTTTTTACACAATTAAATAAATTTTTTTTTTAAAAATTAAATAAATAAAATATCAATAAAAAATAGGAAAATTTACCCAAAAATCCTATTTTTTAGAAAGTTGAACCAATTAGTCCCAAAAGATTTCTTATGCACCAATTAGTCCCATTTTTTTGGGTAATATTGTTTAATTAATTTTCATTATTTTGCAGGTTACTATTGTACCCCTTTTTGGGATGTTTGTTTCCTAAATTAATGGGGGCCGGTTTTTTCGTTTTTGGTGGGTTGCCAATGTTCTTGTTGCAAGGGTTTTGAAAAACGGGGGTACTGGAGTGGTGGATGTTCATTGTTTGTTCTGGTTTACAGTTTGTTCTCCTGTTTCCTCATTCACCGTGCTGGTCGTAACGTGTTCGATCTACTTCCTGGTAACGTTACGTTGTTGTATTCCCTTTTGCATGTGACATATACGTGCAGATCAATATGATGTTGATGTTATGTCATACTGTTTTTTACATTGGTTGTTATCAATGTCAGTGGGTCGTTGTTGCGTAGATGGTGTTCCATTTTTTTAAATGTGGGCATTTGTGTAAGTTGTGTGTATGTCGGCCATGTTTCGGCATTTTTTTCCCTGAACACAACGAACCACTCGGTTAATTGTTACATTACGTTTAAAAAAACCGGCTGTGGTGCACAATGTATGTGTTGCAGACTATGTTTTGGTGATGTTATTTTCTTTAGTCCCACTGTCTGTGTTATGTACATTCGGAATAATGTTTTTGTGTGATGTTATTGTGATGTAAATTTTTTTTATATTTGGGTGTGGTCAATGTGATTGTGTATCTTTTGGATCTGGGCAGTGTGGGAGTTTTTTTGGAACAATGTTTTTCTGTGATGTTATTGTGATGTAAAATTTTTTATATTTGGGTGTGGTCAATGTGATTGGGTATATTTTGGATCTGGGCAATGTGGGATTTTTTTTGATTTTTGAAGTGTGTGAGATTTGTGTATGTCGTCCATCTTGATGCTCTGTTTTTTGACTGATCACAACATACCGATCCGTCAACTGTTACATTACATTTTTCCAAGTCGGCATTGTGGCCATGTGAATGTGTTTCAGAGTATGTTCTGCTAACATCAATTTTAAGTTATTCCCTGTGCCTGTGTCATGTGCATGAGGAGCAATGTTGTTGTTGTTTGTTGGGGTGATGTAATATTTTTTATTTTTGCTTGTGTTCAATGTCAGTGGGTGTTTGTCGTATAGACAAATGAGCAGGGTATTTTTCCCGATGTGGGCACTGTGGGAATGTTGTGTATGCTGTCCATGTATGCTGTCCATGTTGATTGAACCCAACATCCCACTATGTTTAGTATAAAATTGCAATTCTAATGGATCCGTTACCGATTTGCATGACAGGGTATGGAAGGTGTGTTGTTGTTGTGTACATATGGGCAAACAAACGTTGTTGCTCAAGGCGATGATCGCTGCGATAATGATTACCTGTTGCTTTCGATGATATTTGTGGGAAGTCCGACACCTGGGAAGGAGACGCAGTGTATATGTTATGGGATGTCCCGGGCTATAAAAGTTTTAAGGTTGATAGTGACGACGACATCCAAAACATGTTGTGCCTTGCGAAGTCATTTGGGTTGAACCATTTTGATGTGCTCATTCAGATCCGGGATGTTCTGGTTGGTGGTCAAAACCGGGGTGCATATTGCAATGATTCGGCCAAGAATGAATTTGGTAATCGACGTTCGATGTGGATGATCGACAGATCTCTACCAACATATTGTCCTAATAAATCAAAGACGTTTTGTTCTGCGAATGGGCATCCGGATTACCAATGTTGGACAATGTTTCGTTGGTGGTGCCAATGAATTTCGGGAAATATTATGCAAGTATGCCGTGGAACGAGGGTTTCAATTCAAGTATTTGAAGAATGATTCAGTTCGTGTCACGGCAATTTGCAAATTTGCAGAGTCCACAGGATGTGCATGGTCGGTGCATGCGAGGGTGTTGTCATCGAATGGGATTTTATGCGGTAAGAAGTTTAATAGTGTGCACAGTTGTGTGGAGTCATTGCTCAACACATACAAACCCACGACGGGTCCGATTTGGTTTCAAGCGTTGTCGCAGATCGGGTGCGTGCGCAGCCACTAACGCGTCCCACGGACATTGTGTTCGATATGAAGAACGACTACGGTTTGGATATAAGTTACCGGGTTGCGTGGCTAGGTGTTGAGAAAGCGAGAGGTGAAGTATATGGAGATCACGCTATGTCATTCGACCAACTTAGGTGGTATAGTGATTCCGTCATGGAAAAGAACCCAAACAGTTACATTAACCTTGAATTTCACCAACAAACAGGAAGGTTTGTTCGATATTTTATTTCCTTCCGCGCATGTATCGATGGGTTCAACCATTGTCGCCCGTTACTTTTCTTGGACGGCACGTTTTTGAAAGGTAGATTCAAGGGGAATTTGTTAGCTGCTACCGCGAAAGATGGGAATAAAGGTGACATATCAATTTTAAACGTTTGCTTGTACATTTAAAAACATTGTGACATTTCAGTTCCTATTATATTCTACGCAACTTACACATTTATATGTATGCAACAAAGATGGAATATGTGTACTGATGACGTGTGCTTATATTTTTTCCAGGGTTGTTTCCGGTGGCCTTTGCAATTGTTGATTCTGAAAATCAACAAAATTGGGAGTGGTTTTCTGAGAATCTTAAAGAAGTCGTGGGTGATTTGGCCAGACGTTGACGTCAGATTCGATCGTCATTCGGGACTTTTGCAATCCATGCCAATTATTTTCCCTTCAGCACATCACACATTCTGTTTGTTACATCTGCAAATGAATCTGAGAGACCGAATGAAATACGTTAACGCATCTCCCAAGGTCGGGTTGATGCGGAAGCTCCGAGAATGCGCATATGCGCCTACTGTACCATCTTTTAATCAAAAAATAGAGGTGTTAAGAGAGTGTAGCCCGGTTGTGATTGAAAACTTCTTGAAAGACTTGCATCCATCCCATTGGGCTAACGCGTATTTCATGTAAGTTTCATTGTACCCCTTATGTCTAATACTTTAGTTGCCTTATTTTTTACATATTCATTACCAACACTAACATGCTTCGTATTTTATTTTACAAAATAAATAAATTCGTTATCCATTGTAATATCCGTTTACAGGGGGCAACGTTACGGGGAGATGTGGTCAAGCGCAGCTGAATCCTTTAACAACTGGATACGGGAGGCGCGACATCTTCCAATTACTAGGTTGGTCGACATGGTTAGGGGTCAAATAATGGAACAGATGGCTGAGCGTAGAGTCAAAGCAAGGGGGTGGACTGGTGTATTATGCCCAAAAATGGAGAAGAAATTGGTCAAGGCGTACAATGATAGTAGGGGTTGGAATGTTAGTCAGGCTGATGACAACGTGTATGAGGTTCACAGTCAGCCCTCAGTATTGGTTAACGTGGAAAGGCGATCTTGTTCGTGTTACCAGTGGCAGTTGAATGGATTCCCGTGTTCTCATGCAGTGATCGCTTTCCGTAATAGTGGACGAGATATATACGATTCTATTGAAACGTACTATCATATTGAGGCATTCAAAGCATCGTATAGCGGAACAATTTTCCCAATTCCAACAGTGGAGAAACCGACATTTACGCCCAAAGATTTAATGATAGCGCCTCCAAAGGTGAAGCGTCCACCTGGCAGGCCGAAACGTAAACGAATTCCATCGAAGGGTGAGGTTGTGCAACGGATCCGATGTGGTCGGTGTGGGAAGATTGGCAACCACAATAGGAAGACATGCAAGGAGCCAATTTAGTAATGTCCCAAGAAATGTTTTTTGTCATTGTCGGTTTGTGGATTACTTTCACAGTTCATTCAACATCGTACATTTAAATTATTTAAACGACATTAATTCCCGTTGATTTAAATTCTCGGCTATGACACTGGTTTTATGATGCGCTTCGTAAATATGAACCACGCATGATGTTTTGTTTTCACTTGTTGAACACACTGAATATCTGTCGCACTGTGCCACATCACCGGACGCAATTATGACATTGCATTTACAAATTGCTAAGCAGCATTACACAGCAACATTTATTACCGTCAACCAAACCTATGACGCATACTGCCCTTCTACTGTTACAACCAATTCTAAAACATTAGTATGTTAAAAGCAGTTTAATGGTTATTCGTGGTGGTCACTGATCACATGAAAATGACATGCCTTACGCATCACGGTAACAACAACAATGTTTACAAGCAAATCTTCCCCACCAACAACTACCACATACTTCGAATCAAAGCCCTCTTAACATCAACGTAGCATCCCCCCTTCTACTGTTACAAGATTACCACGCTGCGTACAACAATCGTTCAGAAAACATATTACACTTAATTCACCTGACATTTCGTCCTTCACATACACAGTCATGTATCTCCGTACAAACTACATCATTTCTCATTACACGATATGAACGACGTTAGTTCTCATTACGGCCCTGCCCATGTCGTCCAAATGAAAGAACTTAACAAATTCAACAACACACTCACCCTCAATCATACTACAGCTACATGAACAACTATACATTAAACTACACTGCCAACACGACATCAAACACACACATTACCACAAACGCAACCACAATAATAACTGTCTCCCTTACCCAACACAGACACAACATCATCCACCTTACTTAATCGCAAAACCAACACACAACATCATCAAAATAAACAATGTAGTGCATCACACAAAATTAATGTCCATTAGTATTCCTACAATGCAAAACTACGTACAGGCCATACCCCATGTTCTTCAAACATTGCTGTACGATTTTGCTTAAGTCCTACGTAACAACGTAGACACAGTTAATTGACAATTCACACCACACTTCCACCCTAAAACCCACCACCATTCCGCCATCCTACGTACACTTCACCCCAAACCGAAACACACCAGTCACTGTTAACCATGTCGAACACACACACATTACAAATATGTCCAACAGACAGATAACGTCACTCACAAACAAAACGTAAAGAAACACAAAAAATTTATAACCATTATCAACCCTGCCAAACAAAAACACATAATAATACTGGCCCATTTTTCCAACGTAGCTGTACGTTTTAATACGTTTTTCTGTAATAGCATTCAAAAATCTACGCTATTATTCACATAACACTATCGCATCAAAAAATTCATATCTACGTTCAACGCAAAAAAACATAACAAAAACTGCAACTACTTCATGAAATTCCAACAATTCAGTCAGGGCAAAGGGCGATTTCGGAGTCCTCTATGCGGATCATTGATGAAAGCCTTAACCATCTCTGCTCTAAACGCATTTGCTGTCATCCCATCCATAGAACCTTCAATCTCCACGTTGTTTGCGTACTGCCGCATTATGAAGCATACCATAATCGCGCGGCCGGCCGCTAATTGCCAACACGTGAACACGCATTAAACAATACCAAACGAAATACAAAACTTAACATACATTTGAACCAAATTAAAGCGCATTAGAATATGAGCGACGATTAAGGTGTTGTTGAGGACAATCACCCAAAGCCTGTAACGGTCCGTCGATGTTCTCTAACGTCGCACCGCCAACCAGTTGCACGTTTCCACGCACCCGATTTGTGTAGTCCACCACCCACTGTTTCTGTGTCACGTAACATTACCCAATCAATCACACTACACACACCTTACCACGTCATATGCAACAAACACACAGCAGACACATAGATGTAATTACAATTCAATTATACTTACCACTTTCACTGCCTCTGCGAAATGATCATCTCGGCTGCCTCTCCGCGTTTTGATTGAATTGTAGTGTGTCCACGTTCCAGAGTCTGAATCGTACACCATTGTCGTCCAATGATTCGCATGGTAAATAGGGTAGTGAACGATTCGCACCCAACGAAGATTGACGTGCACTTCCGTAACTCGCCCTTCGACATTATACTTCCTCATCATGTCCTACATAGCAATACGAAACAATTATACAAACATAAACAAACAAATCTCTGCCCTATTAAAATTATACATGTGCACACAAATAACAACCACTGTAACGCTACAAATAACCGCACTCACATACCGAACACCAACTGCTGTGGAAGTACGATTTGCGTAAATTAGCGATTACCAAATGACAAATTACGCAAACTTTTTAGAATTTCAACAGACGATCAATCACCTAGCAACACAAATTTTTAACATGCTTCAATTACATTATAGTTACATAACAATGCGCATACCAATATATTCGTAAACGAAACCCATCCCATTTCTTCTAAGTGGTGACATTCTCATATTGACAGAAGCACATGACACTTACATTCCCAGCAGTCGACCCTCCCTGCACAAGTGACTGGATGTCTTTGAAATTAACATGCACACCGTAGTCAGCTGCACTCCATATCAGAGCTCTACACCACATTACAATTACGTAAGTACAATTCTAATGCAACAACCAATTGCACAGAAGACCACAGCAAATAAAATATCAAACAATTACGTTACCCGTCCCCTTCAAAACTGTACACCACCTCCAGCAATTTTTGTTCATCTTCTGCCAACAATTTCCAAACTGGATAACGACTTTTCATTCCAAAACCAAATTTATGTTTTACGCCCACGCCGTCTTCAATGTTAATTACGCCGCAAATGCATTTTTCCCCACGCTCTCATCTCTTGGTCGCTGCAACGCTTGACCATCCCAGATATTCATAATCTTGTAACCTCCACTTACCGCTTTGCTCTTCACACGCCTCACCAACGACGTAATGTTTGGTTCTCAACGCTCACAAAATCTATTACCCCGCCCACCACACCGCCTGGCTTGTCAAGAACATGCGTAATGTTTGAATCTGCTTTTCATCGCATTAATCGTGCAATCAAAAGCGCATTTACCTTCTTCGCTTTCACCAATACCCCGCCAGTAATCGAACCCTGGATTCACAACACCACCACTTTTTCCCAACAACACAACGTGCCCACCAACACCACTACTACCAACATCTACAGCGACTTCATCCCATTCATTCAACTCCCAGCTTTTACCAACAACATTGGGCGTTTCATCAACCGCCATCCGCCTCTGTAACATCACAAGACCGTGACTCGTACTCCACCTTTGGGTCATGGTTGCCCCTCGACTTTGCTCGTGTTCCTAGTCAGTTGTGTCACCTCGTGCACCCCGTACTCGTCAACCTGGTCCTCCAACCGTGCTATTGTTGTTTTCATCTCCGTGACAAGGGCATTCAAACGTGCAATTTCGCGATCCTTCAAACTTATGACATTATCGAACCCCATACACAAAGTTGCAGATTAGAACCAAACGCCGCTTCCATGCTCGTAACCTTACATTCAAGCTCACGCACGCTCGCGTTGATTGCTTCAATTCCTCCCGCAAGTCTGCTACTCTTTCACGCGATCATTCATTTTCTTGCTACCATCGTTGTCTCTGATCTCGATCTTTAGTCGGTTGCGTGGTGACAAATCCAAAGGTGCAGGAATAGCATCGCCGCCTTCATTTTGTACAACCGCACCTAATCCACGATTTCCAACAAACTTGCGACCTCTTTTCTGCCGTGTTCCCCATCGGCATTCCACCTTCGAACATGGACCGGAGATGAGTCCACTTGCCAACAGTTAAAACTTGCCTCTACAACATCATCACGAATGTCTGACTGAGGCACACCAACATTTACCGATAATGGATCAACGCCCAAAGACTTCACGCTCGTCCTCAAACATTCAAGATTAAGCAATGTCGTGCCTACTTTGTACCGCTCAAGAATTGCCCCATCCGGTTTGCACCTTACCGCATTAACAGTTACGAAATTATTAATCAACCCAACATATACCAACCAAGACAACCATACGTAATACCTACTACGCCATACCACAAATTGTCTTCCACGTCAAGTCGATCCCTTTCATTTTCGCAGTCAAATTTGCAATGTTCCATCTGCAGGACCTTGGTAGAACACTGCATCTTTCTGGCTCGATGATGTTGGTGTGCTCACAAATAAAAAACTGCATCACATCAACAAACACACGCATATACATCACATACTAACAACAACTACAACACTTCCAGCAACACCATTAACATAACATTACAAACAAAAACGAAACAAATTTGACTTACAAGTAAAAGGACAACACATCCGTTACCCTTTCCTACCGATGATGAAACTCGTTGAGTGATGCAATTAACGCGACGATTGGTACCGCCCAATCATACAATCAGATCGCATTTAGTTTGTCAATAACTCGGACAAACGCCCATCCAATAGACTCTCCGTGCCGTGAAAAACAACTTTGCACATATAGATAAAGACAACAGCTTCGCAACGTCTTCCTCGTCAATACGATTGTCCCCCAGCAATGCATCATCCAGTAGTTCCTTAATTTTTTTGCACGATATCCTCCCAATAACATCGCTGCGACGTTGAATAAAATCAGACGGTGGTCTCGATTCGCGCTAAATTAAGCCGTCAACGCCGACCGAATTCCAAAACAAGTCGCACATCACTTCGCAACTAACGCCTTTCCCCAATGTAAAATTTTTCATCATCAAGATTGTATGTCTGTAGTATTCGGAACACTGTCACATCGCATTTCTTATATGCATTCGGGACAAATTCAATCTGAATGGAATTGATCATTGCCCAAAATGGCGTTCTTCGCATTCTCGCTCATGACCTTCTCGCAATTTCATTTCCAGCACAGTTTTGATAACCCCGTTAATGTTAGAACGATATGCAAGACGTGCGGTGTCAACAACCATTTTCTCCATTGCATGGACATTCTTGCTTTTCACCTTTACCGGCAGCCTCCCCTGCTTTTTCACCATTTTCGCTCGACTTAAAATCGAATCACCACGCCACGCCCCACAAAGAAGATTTTTTTCCATGATCGCCTCAAAATCACACCTGCACAAAACAACAAACATCACTAACAGATGTAACATGCTACATTTGTAGCAAAAAAACAAGTACACTCAACATTGTTAACTGTCCTTACTCGACATCAACATTACAAGTTCCACATTAACGTCACCATTAACATTACACGGCGTCGGGGATTACGTTAAATTGCCCTCATAACATCAACGTCAAACACATCAAACACACCCACAACGTACCCAACAAGCAATATTTTCCATAACAAAACATGTTCCCCACGTAGTATTACATTCACATATTCAAAAACATCATGAATCCAAACAACATTAACATCACAGGCCCAAACTTACCAGACCATAACAACTACATGAAACAATTTCACTTCGACACTAACATTAACATTACACGGCGTTGGGAATTACGTTAAATTGCCCACACACATTAACATCACAGGGCCAAACTTACCAGACCATAACAACTACATGAAACAATGTCACTTCGACACTAAAAGCACACATCACCAAAACCCAGAATCCCCAACATTACATTCCCCCTCCAACGTAATCCCCAACGCCGTATACATAACCCATTCACACCCCAAAATGCAATAACAGCGTTCACAAATACAAAGTAACAATGCCAACACATCAAACACACCCACGTCGTACCCATCAACCATTAACTGATGAGAAGAAAACATGTACACCACACAATGTTACATTCGCATAAATGAAAACGTCATGAACCCCTACGCATTAACATCACCCCAACACAATATAACCCAACACATCACACCCAAACAGAGTTAAACACCCACATATAACATCCCACAAACACCCACCAATACCCACACCCACATTGACACAAAAACGACCAACATAAACACCACAAACCCTCTACAAAACCAAAACAACAACAGCAACATTACGACACCGAAACACAACAAAACAATGTAATCAATCGAAAACAAAACGGCCAACATAAACAAACCTCCACTCGCCATTCTCGACGCGTCTCTAACGAACCACCGTCTTCTAATCCGCAGTGAAGCTTAACGCAATAGCCGGCCGATATCGAAGCGTTGGACGCCTATACGCTTCAATCCAATGTATTCCCACTGAACGTCACCACCACGACGTTGAGATATATCTCTAGATTAGGGTTTCCGTAATGTACTGCTACCTCGCCCCTAACAGATTCGGCTTTCCCAATTCTGAATGTAGATTTCCTTATCAAAACCACAAACATTTCCTTCAAATCAAACCTCACCACCGCCGAATATGGAACTAGTGCAACATCACAACAAACTGCTGCCCTTTTCCCGTAATTTCACATTACAACATTACCAAATTTGCCCATTCCTCGAAATAATAAGAGGCACAATGTATATATCCACAATGGTAATTACCCTTACCATGGGACTGTTCAGTTCATAAGAATAAATATGAGACTAATTAGTGTATAAGTTCAAAATATGGGATTTATTGGTGCATCACCCTAAAAAATATATGTTATTTTTTTAATTAAAATTTTAAATAAATTTATTTTAAAAAATAATAATAATTAAATAATGAATTAAGTAAAACATCTATTAAAATTTAAATAATGAAATTAAATAAAATATAAACAAAATTTTAAAATAAAATATTTATAAAAAATTATTTTCAAAAATTAAATAAATAAAACATCAATAAAAAGTTAAATAAAATTATTTTATTTTTAAACTGAGACATTTGAATTTTACTAAATATAATACATAATTAAATAGTAGAGGGTCAGAATGGTCATTTTATCACCTAATCTCAATGGTAAATAATCTCATGAAATTGTCCCACACCCTCTCCCGGATAATGTAATCCCTCATATGGGGGATAAGGAGTCCAGCAAGACTCCATGTTCGACAGACTAAAAAAAAACAAATGCCGAATTAGATGTTTCCTATGGATTACAATTCGCACAGTAAATAGTTTCCCCTTATCCCCCAATCAAACACACCCTTGGACGGACTGGATAAGGGGAGATTAGAATCCATCAAACTTGAATCTTGGGACTGTGAATCCCTCAGACTATTTGGTTGGATTAGATGTATATCCCATATTTATTTTTTCATGGTATTAGATGTCCAGAAAGAACTATTTTTGGTGAATCCAGTGTTTGATTAGATGGACTGCATAGAATAAATGAACAAAAGACTATTTGATCATTTTTCAATTGTTTACTAAGTAATAGCAATATTAAACATATCTTTAATATTTTAATTATTTTTAACTAGATTAAATAATATTTTATTTTATTTTATTTTTTACACAATTAAATAAATTTATTTTTTAAAAATAAAATATCAATAAAAATATATATTATTTTTTTATTAAAATTTTAAATAAATTTATTTTTAAAAATAATAATAATTAAACAATGAAATTAAATAAAATATAAACAAAATTTTAAAATAAAACATCAATAAAATATCTATAAAAAATTATTTTAAAAAATTAAATAAATAAAACATCAATAAAAAGTTAAACAAAATTATTTTATTTTTACATTGAGACATTTAAATTTTATTGAATTTTACTAAATATAATACATAATTAAATAATAGAAGGTCAAAATGGTTATTTCACATTTTAATTCCAATAGTGAATAGTTCAATGAAAATTGTCTTATACCCCCCTAGAATAGTATAATCCCTCATATGAAAGATAAGGAGTCCGGCCGAACGCCATGTTCGGCGGACTTAAAAAAAAAAAAAACAAACACTGGATAAAAAACTTTTCCTGAATTATAATTCCAACAGTGGATAGTCTCCCCTTATCTCCCAATCAAACACACCCTTGGCACAAACCAGAAGACAATTTAATTTAGAGCAACACCTCTCATATAGCATTCTCTTATGATTCCTCATCTCCACATTCATTGCTTCCCCAAGCAAAAATTTATTCTTGAAATTTTTATACATTAATTCTTGTATGTTTCGATATCTAGCACTTCAATTGAAAGATTGCTGATCAGTAAATAATATTGGGGAAGTAATGGTCCAGTGAGGTTTTCAAAAAAATATTTCATATACACGGAAAAGTTTATAAGATTAATTATTAATGTTTATAAAGTTTATCATTAATCTATAATTAATTTTAAAGAATTTACACTGAGTTGCATTTTTTCCAAAAATATTTCCATCCAAAACTTACCATCATAACTCAAACCAGTAATATGGCAAATGTACAAAACACTTGATACATAGAACCTAGGCATAAACCATCAAACCAACATTCTACAGGAATAGCACGGTAGCAGTTATGGAAATTACCATGTCAGTGATATTACTTGCCCAAATCCAGCTGATAATTAACCAGACCAAGCAATGCCAAAACTCAGCCAGTAAGCCCATATGGGCAATGAAAAATATTTCAAATAAACAAGAGCTAAATGCTTCTATTGTAACACATAACTGATAATCAGATCCTCTTAAACCACAATAAAACAACAAGACCAAAACCAAATCCCAGTGCAAAAGAGTATAAAAAAGAACAAACCCAATTGCAAAACCATGCCTTCAATTCAACCCAAGTTTTCTTTCTAGTCTTTACACTCTACTAGCAACTAAAAACACAAACATCACAACAAAACACAACAAGAGAGACTTTTTTTTTGGGTACATCGGAAAGGAAAAGACAAAAGGACTACATCCTACCGCTCTCCTGAGAGAGATGAACAATGTCCGCAACAAGCAAGTTGCGGAGTTCTTCAGGTGGTTTGTTCACGATAAGCAACTCTATCGGTTAGTATTCACCTAGCTTGGCCATTGCATCAGCACAAATATTAGCTTCCCTTCGAATATGCTGGATGGAGCAGTCACATCCTCTCATGATAATACGCGCATCTTCCACAATGCCCCGGAAAGGACATTTTTCGCCCAGATCCTCACTTAATAGTTTCACCACTTGCTCTGCATCGGTTTCTATAATCACTTGATTGAAGCCTCGTTGAAGTATTATAGTTAGCCCCTTGTAGACTGCCCAAAGTTCCGTTTCTAGGCTGGTACATATTTCAAGTCTACCATAGTATCTACTTATCCATGACCCGGATTCATCCCGAAATAAACCACCAAAACCTCCGCCTCCTCCATGCCTGCGAGTGCTACCATCCGTGTTAAGCTTGAGTTTTCTTGCATTTGGACAAAACCACACAGAAATACTTTTAACTTGAAGTGGTTGAGTAACATCCAATCTAAAAGCTTGAAAGATAGTTTTGGCATAATCTGATATGAATTTAACACTCTCATGGATATTAGTAGTTTTTTATTCAAAAATCATTTTATTTCGATTTTTCCAAATAGTCCAAAGGGAGATGAGGAATAGGTAGGAATTATGGTTCTTCCCTTTCATATTTTGGATGATCCAATCTTGCCAAGGTAACGAAAGCCTACTACAGTACCACTCCTTACTATAAACATGACACCATATTTGGATGGCTTTGGGACAACACCAAAGCAAATGTTCAAGATCTTCCACATTAGCACAGTAAGGGCAATTGGGATTAGAAGTAATACCCCTCTGGTTTCTCATTTTGTTAGTAAGAATTTTTCCATGAAGGACAAGCCACAAGAAGTTTAAGTTTCTGAGGAAACTTAAACTTCCAAATCTAACCCCAATCCCTTTCCTGATTATGATGATCAACAATTAAATCATATGCACTGGATGTGGAGAATTCCCAATCAGAGGATTTAATCCATCTGGAAGTGTCTTCTCCAGCAGTAAACCTAGGTGGTTGTAGCTTTACAATAGCTTCAACCATAGGTAATGGAAAGGAATTTTGCAAATGATTTAAGTCCCAATCACCATAAGTATCAAAAAGAGACTCCACAGTAGTATGCTCACAATTTGTAGTTTGATTGGTAAGTGTGTCCAAAACCAATTCAAAGGCCCCATCACCACACCACCAATCTTTTCAAATTCTCACTTTGTTACCTTTGCCAAGCTTCCAGCGAACTCCCTGATCCAGGAGCTCTCTGGTATTAAGGATACCTTTCCAAATGTGCAATATACTCTTGCCTTTCTTTTTAATTAAGAAAGGTTGTTGTCCCAAGTATTTATTTTTTAACACATCAACCCAAAGAGAATTCTCTCCAATTAACATTTTCCATCCCAATTTGGAGAGAAGAGTTAGATTTTGATTTGTAGCCTTGCGGATCCCAAGACCCCTATATTTTTTCATCTTGCAAACCTGATCCCAATTAACAAGATGAACTTTCTTTTTCTCAAGATTGTCACCCCAAAGAAAGTTTCTATTGATTTTATCAATCTCATTACAAACTTTCCTTCAGAGTTCCAAAGTTTGCATGGTATAACTTAGGATAGCACTAGTGACAAATTGTATCAGAGTTGCTCTCCCTGCCAAGGACAACATCCCAGATTTTCACCCTGTAAATTTATTCTTCATTTTTTCCAAAATAAACATAAGATGATTTTTGGACACTCTATCATGCAACAAAGGGGTCCCCAAGTATTTCCCCAAATTACAAGTTAAAGGAATGCCACATATTCTCGAATGGCCATTTTTCCGCAATGTTAGGGACACAAACAAATGTGATTTTTGAAGGTTAATCTTCAATCCCGAAATTTCACTAAACTCATTCAAAACTTGCAAAATAGTGTTACAATTATGCTCATTAGCTTTGGCAAACAAAATCAGATCATTCGCAAAAAACAAATGTGATATGTTAGGTCCATTCTTAGCCAAGCTAAGCAATCCAATGTTTATCTTGCACTTGTTGGCTAATCATGGCTGAAAATCGTTCCATACATAACACAAATAGATAAGGGGATAGAGGATCTCCTTGTCTTAAGCCCTTAGCTGGTTTGAACTCTTCAAGGGGTTCACCATTCCACAAAATAACTGTGTTCACACTAGTGACACAACTCATAATCAGATTTACCAAATTTTGATCAAAGTGGAATTTTTGCAAAGTTTGGTGAAGGAAATTCTAAGAAATATTATCATACGTCTTTTCGAGATTAATTTTAAAAAGTTATTATCATGCGTGGAACAACCTAGAATGAAACTACTTTGGTTAGGACTAATAATATCATTCATGACAGGCCTAATTCTGTTAACAAGAATTTTTGAAATGATTTTGTAAGTGACATTACACAAACTAATAGGCTCAAATTGTTTCACACTCTCAAGATTAGCCACTTTCAGGATAAGGGCTACAATAGTTCTATTAATCTCAGTAGGGATGCTACAAGAAGAAAAACAGGTTTGGACAAAATTGATTACAAATTGTCCCACAATCTTCCAAAAGGTATGGTAAAATATAACTTGGAACCCATCCTTACCTGGTGCCTTAAAAGCTTTAATATTCTTGACAGCCTCCAAATGTCTTCAGCAGACACATTTCTGCTCATTTCACATTGGTCCTCAGGGCTGATATACTTGGTCAGATTACTACAATGATCAAGTTCAATAGTGTAAGTATGGGCAAAAAGGTTTTGAAAATAAGCATTAACCAAACTTTTTAACTGCATGGGATTATCCACCCAAACCCCTTCCTCATTTTTCAAAACTTCAATTTTTGTTTTCCTTCACAAGAGAGACTTTCATTCACAACATTCAACCTGCAATACTGGCATTACTTACCAAATTTAAGCATTTTTTAAAATTATTTCCAAAGCTCATATTATTACTTGAAGTTGTGTTTTCAAAAGTCATGTTTTCAAAAGACAATTTCATAAAATTTTACAATAAACTAATTGAAACTGTGTTTTAATATTTTTATAACAAGTTTACAAAACATGGATTTGAATTTGGGAGATAAATTCAAAAACTGCTTAAATTTGGGGAATAAGTCGTAAAATATATGGAATTGACAATAAATAAATAAAATCTGACATACAATACAGGCAATAAAAACGAAAATCATAGTATGAGATTAGAGACACAACACAACACAACACAACAACAAACATAGAGAGAAATGCTGTAGCAAAGCCAGAAATGCATTATATTGAAATGTAGAGTCATTAATTCCATTACATAAGCACAGACCTAAACAAAACCCAAAGCCTCAACCTCCAAAACCGTACAGAGTCCTCCCTTGCCTCTTGAGAGCATAGACAACATCCATGGCGGTGACAGTCTTCCTCCTAGCGTGCTCTGTGTAGGTGACAGCATCACGAATCACATTCTCCAAGAAGATCTTCAACACTCCTCGAGTCTCCTCATAGATCAGACCGCTAATCCTCTTAACACCTCCTCTTCTCGCCAGTCTCCGAATCGCCGGCTTCGTGATCCCCTGAATGTTGTCTCGGAGGACCTTGCGGTGCCGCTTTGCTCCACCCTTGCCTAAACCCTTACCACCCTTTCCACGACCAGACATTGCGACAAAGATTGATTGATGAGTCAACTCAAATATGAAGAGATTTTGATGATATGATATGGAGGAGAGGCAGTGATGGCTTATATAGGGAAGGCTTTGTTTGGAGTTTTGGGCTTTTGATCGATGGTGAAGAGAGTCGATCCGTGGGTTGTTGTCTGCTTGATTTTCGTACGTTGATATAGTATAAATCGACGGTTGGTTTTCTTTGATGTGCGCAGATCGTTGACGTGGATTTCGTTGTTTGCTTTTCTTTTAGGCCAAGTTTGGCTAAACAAAATAACTGCACTTATTTCATCTTTTTATCTTTTTTGGGTCACATCAATCAATATCTTCTCTCTACTTTTTCTACACATAATACAATAAAATTCAAAAAGTACACTTATTTAGTCTTCCCAAACTTGACCTTAGTATTTAGTTATTTTTTTCCCGGCTTTGTTGCTGTTTGTTTTTTAAAGGGTATTTCTAGTTTCAAAAATTTTAGGTCATGTTTGGCATTTATTAAATAATACAAAAAGTTAAAAATTTATTATTTTATTTAAGTCACATCATCTTATTTAAATTACATCACATTTTTAATATATTACATCAAACCCAACCCTTATAAGCCAGGGTGGATTTGGGAAGTGGGTTGGCTTTTTGACTTTTTTGGTTATTTTAGCCTGAACTTAAAAGCTTGGTTTGGGAAGGGCTTTTTGAATTTTTGACTTTTTTGAGTTTTTTTGTGAGAGAAGAGTGTAATGATTATGGATTGGATGTGATGTTTTGTTTTTTTGAGGCTAAAATAGCCTGTTTTGCCTTTTGTGACTATTTTAGCCCCAACCCACTACCCAAACGGGGTTTCAATAAGTCAAAAAATATACTTTTTTAAAACATCTCAAACCAACCCTTAATTAGGTTGTATGACTTTTTAATTCTATGGATTATTTTATATAATATATAAGAAAAAAGCAAAAAATAATAAGTATATATATAGTTAATAGAATTGTAAAGATATACTAAGTAAGATATAGAATGGATCTATATGATAATTTTTTGTATTTTTATGTGGAGAAAAAATAAATATTTTTTACATAAATTTTAATATTAAATAATATTTTAAAAAATATAAAAAAAAATTTGTTCTCAAAACGATCCTTAAAAAAAACGGATACATTACACTGATCTTCTTTGAAGTTTAGATAAAACAATAATTTTTGTGTTTTGACAAAATTCATTAAACTTTCTTGAAATTTAATTTATACAGTACTTATTTGGGTAAATTACACTAACATTCCTTAAGATTTCTGTTTAATAAAGATTCTTCTTCACATTTGAAAAATTACACTTACCCTCTTGTCAAATTAAAATGACATATTTATCTCTTGGTCTTAATACACATAAAATAATAAAATAATGCAGATATTTTGTAAATGTCTTTTTAAGGAAAATAACAATCATCTTCTTTGATTTAACTTACACAAAAAATTAAGTTTTTTTTAAATATTATTTTCCCAATTTTTAAAAAAAAATTTTAGTGAATGTTGTGATAGTAATATAAATCATATTTATGAGTGTTTTATTTTAAAGTGAAAGATCACCATTAAATTACATTATTGAGTTTGAAATTTCTATGTAAAATTTATGTTTGTATATCATCACTCAATAAGAATATATTCAGGGGGAATTTAATGTTAAAAAATTGTAGAATATAGTCATGATGATACGAAAAAGAAATTGTAGGAAAAAGGACAAAATCATCACTTAGAAAATTTTAGGACATGACATTAGCAATTCAGAGGGTAATTTGTAATAAGATTACAAATCTCAGAGAGGGAAATATAATTTTTCAAATACGAGGGAGATATTTGTATTAAAACAAAAATCTCAAGAAATGTCAATGTAATTTATCCTACTTATTTTATCAATAATTTGTTAGTTACGTGAATAAAAAATTATATTGTCATTACTTTGTCAAACAAATAAAAACTTATTTTATGTTATTTATTTTTATATTTTTATAATATTAGTTTCAATTCATTTAACTTTATTAAAAATAAAAAGTCAATATAATTATGTTAAAATTGTAAAATTTATTATATTATTTTTAAATTTTATGAAAGATAAATGTAATTTACCAAAAAAAAATAATAGTAATGGTAAGAACATGTCTAGTTGCGTGCTAAATTCTTGAGCCAGAGCCGTTTTTTATTATAGTATCACAAAAAACCTCCTTTAATCAAATCTTGAACTAAAATTTGTCAAAAAAAAAATGTTTATGACCTCTAAATTGTGAGCTTTAGGGGAACTCTCAAATATGGGCCCTGATGATACAGTTATGATATAACGGGTTCGAGATGGAATGGGTCGGACTGGTCCACGCTTCTCCAACCGGTATTTGAATGGTCAAGCCCACCAATGAACCTGCACACGAGTTCAACGGGGAACGGGAAGTCCCCCAATAAACCCTCCGACGAGCAAGTTAGAAGAAGAGGAAGTGAGGTGTAGAGACATGAATTAGAGATAAAAAAGCTTAACCTTCTTCTTGTCTTCAATGTCTGTTTATATCCTTTGGTAATCATTTCGTTTTCCTTGTCGACCTGTCACCTTGGCCAAAAGTCTATGCTGTAGCTTACCTTATTCAGGGTGAGGGCGTGCTGTCTCGACGTAGAGGTGTTGTTGTAATAAATGCTGTGAGGGGCTGCATTAATGGCGATATACAGTGGCAATAACTTTGCAAATCTTTGTTTGCTGATGTGGCTTGCCATTCACCTGCCACGTGTATGAATATCATTGGTCTTTCAAGTCATGTTAACTTCCAGCTGCTAGGCCTTATTAGTTGGGTTATATATTGGGCCCTAAGTGGTAGGCTTGGGTTGTTCATAGTGGGTTATGGCCTTTATGGGTCTACCCACGTCAGTAGTCCTCCATTCCCAAGTACAGCATTAGTTCAACGAAGGGAATAATGAGGAAGATGGGGGTTGAAGGGCGAGTGAAAGGAACGACCAACCAGAAGTGGCCGAGTTGAGGGACTGACCGCGAAGGGTAGCTGAATGGAGGGACTGACCATGAGGAGGGCCGACCGCGAAGGGTAACCGAGTGGATGGACCGACCATGAGGAGGGCCGACCGTGAAAGGTAGCCGAGTGAAGGGACCGACCATGAGGAGAGCCGACCGCTGGCGGTAAGAATCAAAGTGGAAACCCACGGCGAGGGCCGACCGCTGGCGGTAACCGGGAGGAACCGACCATGAGAAGCCAATCAACGGCGAATGAAGTGGCGAGGCTCGAGGCGTGGTCACGTGATGACTTGAAGTGGAAAAGACAGGGTAGGGAAATGGGGCAGTGAATCGTGGTTGTACACGTGGCAGCATCTCGTGGTGAGAGAGGTTAGGCGTTGGGCCAGAAGTGAAACGATAGGTCATAATAGGTGTTGAAAAGACAGTTTTGGCAGATGGTTAAAAAAATTTCAAACTGGCGAAAATTAATTGTGACCCCTGGAATACAGGCAAGCCTTGGGCTTTTGGTATTATACGTTTTACCTATCTTTTTTCGAAGAATCAAAACACTCCAAGTATAGACTCCTTCGTTGCAAGTGATACACCCTTGCGACATTTTTTGAATTTCCTTGCGCCTGTATCTGAAGTTATTCGTAGATACACCACAGAAATGGCCCAAGAAAAAACTGCAAACGCCAGGGTTGATCTACTGGGGGACAACGACGCGGTGGATTTGGCAGAGCAACATAGGAAGGAGAGGCAAGTGGCGAGTGGGGAGGAGCCGTCGGGGTGACCTCGTTCGTCCACAATGATGGCGGCGCCGACGCCAATCAGCCAGGTGAAGCCAGATCATTGGCATACAAAGGCCGATAAGTCGATTATCACCGCGAGGGAGTTAGTGAGTATACGCAAGAGGTACCAAATTCCCGCCGAAATAGAGTTGAAGCTGCCGTCCACGAATGAGAGGCCATCCGACGCCCGACCGGGGGAGTTTGCCCTCTACGAGGAGGCGTTGAAGGGAGGGTTGAGGTTTTCGATTCCGGAGGTAGTAGTTGGTGTCCTAAACCGGTTAGAAGTGGCGCCGGGTCTATTGATGCCTAACGCATGGAAGATTGTACTAGCTTGTGTGAGCGCATGACCAAAGGCGAACGAGGGAGGGCCATGACAGTGGACGAGTTTTTTGCGTACTACAAAGCGTCGGGGCAGCAAAAGACTTGGGTCACTTTGCAGGCAGCGGCAGGGATGGGGTTGGTAGCGGGGTTGCCGTCGTCGATAAAGGAGTGGAGGCCGCGGTGGTTCTATGTGTCCGCCAACAGAGGGGTTGGAGTGCGCACGGTTTGGAAAGTGCCCACCAAGTCTGTGGAGCCAAAACTGGGGGCAGCAGCAGAGGCGAGAGTGAAGAGTGTGAAAGAATGAAGGGAGAAGGAGGGCGCCCGATGGGACGAGCTTGTTCAGTCGTTAGCCTTGTTTGCGGCTGGGTTGGGCCCTCAGCCGATTGGTGGAGACCTGGGACCGGCAAAGTTAGAGGCGAGAAGAAAAGCGCAAGAGGCTGAAGATATGACTATCCTCGCCAAAGCCAATAAGTTCAAAGAGTCCTAGGCAGACCGACCGCCAAAGCCGATCGCGAGGGAGAGGATCTGACCACGCCCCAAACCCTTGGGGGAAAAGGACTTAGGTGGATTTGAGCCATGACCGTGTCACGACCCCAAACCGCCCCTAGTAGAATGGTGCCGTGATGGCCAGTAATCCGAGATTACCGAAGGCCAACTTTCAAAGTTCACACACAATCAGAGTATAATATATGGGGCTTACATGTGCGGAAGCATTATATGTAAATCTAACTAGTCCATAAGAGCTGTGCATATGTCAAATGAAATGGCATACATCTTAATTAAAGTCTTACAACTTGGCTACAAATAAAATAAGGTACATATTACATCTTGATCAAAAGGCTTCTCAAGCCGACATTTACAAAATACATGAAATGCAACTAAGAAGCATAATCTTCAAGATTGCTGACATAACATGAATCCAAAACATCTTGCAAAACACACACATCTCGGCGTGGCCGACTTCTTGCTCGTTACCTACATACATATAGAGGGTGAGCTTGGATACTCGATGAATGGTACAAGTAATAAAGGGTTTAATGAATGATTCGAGGTCTTGTCAAAACAATACATATATCATAGCTTGTTCAAAACATGTACTTGGCATAACTTGTATCTAAACATGTACTTGGGGTGATGACATTCGCAAAACAAAAGCATAACCTCATCGAGCACACCCGCTCATAGTCCGTCGTGGCGATATCTTGACAAGGGTGCTACTTGGGCTTAACGTCCCTAGCACGAAAGGACGGTGCTACACGGGCTTAAAGTCCCCTAGCACGAAGGACTATGTTACTTGGGCTTAACGTCCCCTAACGAAAGGGCGGTGCTACAGGCTTAAAGTCCCCTAGCACGGAAGGACTATGTTACTTGGGCTTAACGTCCCCTAACACGAAAGGACGGTTCCAAGAATGTCATCCAAAACAAAGCTTATACTTGATACATAAAATAAGGGTAATCATTCATACTTAACAAATACTTTTCAAAACAAGATAAAACAAAGCTTATTCAAAACATGATAACATAGCTTTATTAAAAGTACCACTCACATAGTTCTTGGGACGTCGGGATCAAGGCAAGGTCCAAGTCCTACAAACACATGACAAAGTCTACTGAACACATTTCTCAAACAAGTCTCACATACATACAAATGATCTCGGAAAACATGCTGGAAGTCAAGACACTACTGCATATGTCAATGGGACATCTTTGGGCACCAACCAGTCTATGCCGAGGTCCCACACCTCTGGCCGAGGTGTGTCTACCACTTGCCAAGTCACAGCCGAGGTTCAAACAAGACAAGTGCAAGTGATCATGCAAGGTAGGCCAAGGTGAGATCGATGCTTGGCCTAAGTGTAAGGTTTAGGCAAGGATGATCTCGCGACTACACTTCTAGAAGTGAAGTCTGAAATCTGGTTTCCACCGTGAAGAACATGAAGAACATGAACATGAAGGACATGAATATGATGAATGCCAAAATCATAACTTGCTTATACAAAATCTGGGTTTTCATGCTATGAGTTCGAAAACAGGACCAGGTACCCATACTTGAAGATCATGTGAAAACAAACACAAAAACATATATCTTGGCTTGAACTTTCGGATCAAAACATGACTTTTCTCAAGAACATATGAATATCATATTCTC
The DNA here is from genome assembly GCA_025200525.1 of Camellia lanceoleosa. Lineage (NCBI taxonomy): Eukaryota > Viridiplantae > Streptophyta > Magnoliopsida > Ericales > Theaceae > Camellia > Camellia lanceoleosa. The sequence continues at coordinate 32,000,387 of CM045758.1, forward strand.
TTTCTAAAACCGAACTTCAAAACGATGCATGGCTTTCAAAACATATTCAATCATGCAATGCAATAACATAAACATAAAGAACATCATGAGCACATCAAGAATCTAACCTTGGAACACGAATCTAACGGTTTGATCTCTAGGAATCAAGCTTGGATCTCTACTCCCTCTTTAGAACTCCTTCTCCTCTCTTCTAGAGCCTCTCTCTCTCTTCCTTGGAACAAACACAACAAATGATAGGTTTCTCTCTCTATCGGTGACTTAACACTCGGCTCGCCACGTGGCGCCACGGGTTGGTTCTCTTCAAAAGGTGGTGATAGATTAGACAAGTCACCGACAAAGCGTATCTAACAAGCTTGGTGGCAAGGGCACCTCGGCAAGTGATGACATCGGCAAAGACAAGACATCGGCAAGCAAAGGACAATGACTTGACTAAGGACAAGACTTGACTACTAAGGCAACAATGATCTCGGCTAGGAAGAACAACACTTGACTAAGGTGTGCCACACCTTGGCCTAGATGTGCCACACCTCGGTCTAGGTCATACCACTCGGGACAAGATCACTTGGGTTCAAGGATAACATCTCGGCCTAGATAATACACACCTCGGCCTCGGCGATACACCTCGGCCCGGATGATAATCATCTCGGCCAATATGCCAGGATAAAGATGGAGGTCAAGCAAAGGGGTTCCCAGATAGTTCTAGGCTTAGGATGACCTCGGCTTGGAAATGATTTAGGCTTAGCATGACTTAGGCTTAACAATACAAGGAAGGAACAAAGCATACATATACACTTAGGCAAATCATATCGCACAAAACATGGCAAGATTCATGAATGTTAACTTAACAAAGCACGGTTATGCAAATGCACATGAACATGACTATGGTATGAAATGTGGGTTGTTACATCCTTCCCCCCTTAAAGAAGTTTGGTCCCCAAACTTAACTTACCATGTTCCCAAAAACATCTCTGCATGTCAGATTCTCATCTCTTCTTATCATCTTTAGCTTTTGCTCTGGGACAATCCTTATACGATGACCCTTCTCTCCACATTCAAAACATGCTCCAGATGCCGATGACAAACCCCAAAATGTCGTGATCCCGCGGCTTGTACATGTCGGCTGGTGTAACTTTCTGATTCGTGTTGTTGGGATTGTTCACCTCTGCTTCCTCCTCGGCATCACTCAGTCGCCTCTTCTTCGCGGTTGTCATAGGTCGCCTCTTTTTGATTTCCTCCCGAACTCGCTTCGCTCAGTTGGCTTCGCGAAATGGCTTTGTCTAGCACTCCGCATACGTCGGCATGTTGAGCAAATTTACCCGATCTTGTATTGGTCCCGGCCCACTCTCAAACTTTCTAGCCTTCATATATTCATCGCCCGACCATGTGAGGTGCATACCTCGCTAATTACGTGAAGGCACGGTCATATTCACCACTGTTTTGTCAGCCTTGTGTCAACGTCTGAAACTTCGGTAGCCTTGCGGTTCCAACACTTAGGGAAAATGTTTGTTGTAAAACAACTCCAAAAATCCGCCCAAGTCAAGTCTGGATTACTTTCTGATCATCATCCACCATCTACGTCGTCGCCTTCCAATGTAAATCTTGCCAATGACACCTTCGGCGTCGGTCTTTGGGAAAAACCTCGAACAACTTCTCCATCTCAAGAACCCATGCTTCTTCATCGGCTCTATACCTCCTTGGAACGCTTCGGCGGTTTCATCTTCTTGAATTCTTTGATCAAAGTCAATGTACCATCCCCATACAAAGTGGTGTGGAGGCACTTCTTTGACCTACCGAGGTGGAGGTGGTACGCTTTGTCGCCATCACTGCTTCTCGAGTAGATGTAGTACCAATGTTCTTGCCTTGCTTGCCTTAACTCACCAACCAAACCTTCAACAATCCTTTCTAGTCGGTCCAACCTTGTCTTGGATGATCTCGTGAATCGGGGTCTACCTCTTCTCATGATGCTAGAGGTATGCAAAAATGTGACTCTTAAAACAAAATGAACAATTAAACATGTATGCAAGGAAAATGATCATACCGAGATGCATGAACAAATAGACATGTATGCAAGTGAACTGATTATGCCGAGATGATGCACATTTAGGTCAAGTAGCAAGCAACATGATGCAATCGTAGTATCAAGTCTAAGGGAAATCCTATGCTCTTTAGGACTCAAGTGTGTGAACAACGTACTATAAGGAACTTGTGCTCTGATACCATTCTGTCACGACCCCAAACCGCCCCTAGTAGAATGGTGCCGTGATGGCCAGTAATCCGAGATTACCGAAGGCCAACTTTCAAAGTTCACACACAATCAGAGTATAATATATGGGGCTTACATGTGCGGAAGCAATATATGTAAATCTAACTAGTCCATAAGAGTTGTGCATATGTCAAATGAAATGGCATACATCTTAATTAAAGTCTTACAACTTGGCTACAAATAAAATAAGGTACATATTACATCTTGATCAAAAGGCTTCTCGCCGACATTTACAAAATACATGAAATGCAACTAAGAAGCATAATCTTCAAGATTGCTGACATAACATGAATCCAAAACATCTTGCAAAACACACACATCTCGGCGTGGCCGACTTCTTGCTCGTTACCTACATACATATAGAGAGGGTGAGCTTGGATACTCGATGAATGGTACAAGTAATAAAGGGTTTAATGAATGATTCCCGAGGTCTTGTCAAAACAATACATATATCATAGCTTGTTCAAAACATGTACTTGGCATAACTTGTATCTAAACATGTACTTGGGGTGATGACATTCCGCAAAACAAAAGCATAACCTCGAGATCGAGCACACCCGCTCATAGTCCGCTTCGGGTCGATATCTTGACAAGGGTGCTACTTGGGCTTAACGCCCCTAGCACGAAAAGGACGGTGCTACACGGGCTTAAAGTCCCCTAGCACGAAGGACTATGTTACTTGGGCTTAACGCCCCTAACACGAAAGGACGGTGCTACTCGGGCTTAAAGTCCCCTAGCGGACCAGGACTATGTTACTTGGGCTTAACGCCCCTAACACGAAAAGGACGGTTCCAAGAATGTCATCCAAAACAAAGCTTATACTTGATACATAAAATAAGGGTAATCATTCATACTTAACAAATACTTTTCAAAACAAGATAAAACAAAGCTTATTCAAAACATGATAACATAGCTTTATTAAAAGTACCACTCACATAGTTCTTGGGACGTCGGGATCAAGGCAAGGTCCAAGTCCTACAAACACATGACAAAGTCTACTGAACACATTTCTCAAACAAGTCTCACATACATACAAATGATCTCGGAAAACATGCTGGAAGTCAAGACACTACTGCATATGTCAATGGGACATGCTGGGCACCAACCAGGTCTATGCCGAGGTCCCACACCTCCTGGCCGAGGTGTGTCTACCACGGCCAAGGCGTCTTGCAGTCGAGGTTCAAACAAGACAAGTGCAAGTGATCATGCAAGGTAGGCCAAGGTGAGATACGATGCTTGGCCTAAGTGTAAGGTTTAGGCAAGGATGATCTCGCGACTACACTTCGAAGTGAAGTCTGAAACTGGTTTCCACCCGTGAAGAACATGAAGAACATGAACATGAAGGACATGAATATGATGAATGCCAAAATCATAACTTGCTTATACAAAACTGGGTTTTCATGCTATGAGTTCAAAACAGGACCCAGGTACCCATACTTGAAGATCATGTGAAAACAAACACAAAAACATATATCTTGGCTTGAACTTTCGGATCAAAACATGACTTTTCTCAAGAACATATGAATATCATATTCTCTTTCTAAAACCGAACTTCAAAACGATGCATGGCTTTCAAAACATATTCAATCATGCAATGCAATAACATAAACATAAAGAACATCATGAGCACATCAAGAATCTAACCTTGGAACACGAATCTAACGGTTTGATCTCTAGGAATCAAGCTTGGATCTCTACTCCCTCTTTAGAACTCCTTCTCCTCTCTTCTAGAGCCTCTCTCTCTTCCTTGGAACAAACACAACAAATGATAGGTTTCTCTATCGGCCGACTTAACACTCACCGCCACGTGGCGCTACCGGTTGGTTCTCTTCAAAAGATGACCGATAGATTAGACAAGTCACCGACAAAGCGTATCTAACAAGCTTGGTGGCAAGGGCACCTCGACAAGTGATGACATCGCAAAGACAAGACATCGGCAAGCAAAGGACAATGACTTGACTAAGGACAAGACTTCGCTACTAAGGCAACAATGATCTCTTAGGAAGAACAACACTTGACTAAGTTGTACACACCTTGGCCTAGATGTGCCACACCCTGCCTAGGTCATACCACTCCAGACAAGATCACTTGGGTTCAAGGATAACATCTCGGCCTAGATAATACACACCTCGGCCTCGGCGATACACACCTCGGCCCAGATGATAATCATCTCGGCCAATATGCCAGGATAAAGATGGAGGTCAAGCAAAGGGGTTCCCAGATAGTTCTAGGCTTAGGATGACCTCGGCTTGGAAATGATCTAGGCTTAGCATGACTTAGGCTTAACAATACAAGGAAGGAACAAAGCATACATATACACTTAGGCAAATCATATACGTACAAAACATGGCAAGATTCATGAATGTTAACTTAACAAAGCACGGTTATGCAAATGCACATGAACATGACTATGGTATGAAATGTGGGTTGTTACAGACCGCCTCCAGTTGATCCGTTGAAGGAGAGAGCATACGAGGAGATGGGGGGTGTGGTAAAAAAGAAGAAGAGATTGAGGAGGAGTGAGGGGAAGCCTGCCTTGAAGAGAAGGAAGAAGGCGACAACGGAGTAGACTCCCTTGGCGGGGGAGGCAGAGGGGACCCCTGAAATGGGGTTGGGGGAGGAAGCCAAAGAGGGAGAGGGTGGGGCGACTGGCCTTGGTGAGCAAATACAGAGTGATGGGGTCGGCGCTGAGCCAGGGGTGGAACCAAGGGAAGAGCCATAACCGTAGGAGGGTCTGGCACCCCAAGGAGAGAGAGAGAGGCCAGTGTTGAAGACCGCCTTCTACCACGTCCCTACGGTGTCTGGGCGAGTAGAAGGGGAAGGGGAAGGAAAAGAGGCCAAGATAGCTGCAGACCGCCTCTTGGGGGTGGTAGAAGACGCCTCTGGTGGTGGGTTATATCGAGGTCGAAATGATGAAGGGGTTGTGCTCAGCCCAGATAAAGGCGGCTGCTTTAGTAGGAGCCCTGTTGAATAAGGCGGCGGTGGCGAAGGGCGAATGGAGAAGAGAGAGGGAGAAGTTGGGGCAGGTGGAGGCCCAACTTGAAAATTTCAAGAGGGAGAGTGTGGGTTGGAGAAAGGCTGCGCGGAGTGCGTGTGCCAGGGGGTTGGAGGAGGCGAAGAAAGCGAAGAAGATGGAAGTATTGGCGATCGTGCAGGGCAATGTTGTCGACCATGCCTATGCTAAGCTGCTTGCGGTCAAGTTGGAGCTAGAGGACGAACGCCGCAAGGTAGTGTCGCTCAAGTTCCAGTTGGCTGGCGAGCAGAAGAAGCTGGGGGATGCTCAAAATGCCTGCACGGTCGCCACCGAGCGGTTTGAAGAGGCTATGGTCAATAATGAAGAACTATGCACCCAGTAGATCAAAGAAAAGGATGAAGTAGACATGAAGATTGCTGGGCTACAGAAGGAGCTAGAGGATGAGCGTGCTAGGGCAATGGAGGAGAAGTCAAGATTGCAGAAGGAGTTGGAGGAAGAAAAAACCAAGGCAGCCTCTGAAAGGGCAGCATACCCCGATTTGTGCGTTGCAGCAGTAGAGCAATTCAAGGGGTCTGCTGACTTCCAGATGGCAATCGATGCTGCAGTCGCTAGCAACTTGGCTAGAAAGGGGGCTGGCCCGTCGGGAGCGACCGCTGGGGACAAGAGTGAAGCAGAAGTGATCGAGAGCTTCCAGCGGTCGGACTTCTACAAACACGAAATGGCTGAGTTTTGGGACAGCGGGTGGAAAATGTTCAAGCGTAAAGCAGAAGAGCTGTTCCTAGGCATAGACTTCAGCAGTGTTAGAATTGACGATGACGACATGGCCCAGACCCCCCTAGATGAGGGCATTGAAGAGGAGGATCTCGTCTTAAGTGAAGAAGAGGAGTGAGTGGAGCGGAGAAAATATGTACTTAAATTTTATTTTATTTTTTTTGAATTGCTGTAACGAACTTATGTACAAGTTCGTGAATAAATAAAATTTGAGTTGTGTTTTCATTCCATTGTTTTTGCTTGTGCATCTGGAATGAATGGGAATGGTGACTTGTGTATGAGGCTTGTGTGAGGGAAACTCAACGCAAAGCCAAGGTTGAAATGTAAGAAAAACTGAATGCAGAGTAAAGTTAAGAAAAACTCAATGCAAAGTGAAGTTGAACTTGTAATAAAAACTCCATGCAGAGTGAAGTTAAAAATGCAATAAAATTATAAGTTTGTGTTTGCCACACTACTGCCTTTATTTTGGTGAGTCTGAAGTGAATGAGGGTGGTTTATTCAAGTTAGGCTTGATTTGTAAGGAAAGAGTAAGAAAATAATCTGACTTGTAAAGGAAACATGTAAGAATGTCAAAGATGTAGAGTTTCAAATTATGCCCAAAAATGGAGTTGTAAATCATGTTGCAAGAGTGTTGGTAAATAACAGATGAGTTTGGAATTTGACTAAGTGAAGAGTGGTGTAAAAGCATGGACTTGGAATTTGGACTAAGTGTGTCTACTAATGCCACAAGCATGAAGTTTGCATGAATGGCCTTGATCGAGCTCTGCATGTGGGCTCAGTTGGGGTTAAGCTATGATTAACTGACTCTACAAGTAATTCAGTAGCTTGAAGTAACTCAGTCTGGCTGAGGTTGTGTAGGCTCGGTCTGGCTGAGGCTTTTACGCTCAGTCTGGCTGAGACTTGTCATGCTTGGTCTAGCTGAGGCTTGTCATGCTCGGTCTGGCTGAGGCTTTGTATGCTCGGTCTAGCTGAGGCTTTTATGCTTAGTCTGGCTGAGGCTTTGTATGCTCGGTCTGGCCGAGGCTTTTATGCTCGGAATTGCCAAGGCTTTTATGCTCAGTCTGGCTGAGGCTTTTATGCTCGGATTGGCCGATGCTTTTATGCTCAGTCTGGTTGAGGCTGTAATCAAAGCGTTATTTGAAAGATCACACATATATTTGGAATATAAACTTTTCGTCATTAAAGTGTAGCCCATTTGATCAGAAATTTACATCACATGAGAGAAGAATGAGAGCAATGAAGTGTACAAATTGTCAAAAGAAAATACAGCAAAAGATTGACACAAGAATTGAACTTTTATTGAAAATAGTGCTTCAAATGCTCAGTGTTCCATGGGTGGGGGAGATCACGGCCTTCCATGTCCTGAAGCTGGTAAGTGCCTAGACGAGGTTTGGCATTAACAATGTAAGGTCCTTTCCATTTGGTCGCCAGCTTCCCTCAGCCGGGTTCTTGGTGGCGAGGGTTACTTTATGCAAAACAAGGTCCCCCAAGTTGAACTCCCTTGGTCGGACTCTGCAGTTGTAATGTGTTCTCATTTTTTGTTAGTATGAGGCCTGTCTGACTGCAGTTGTTTCTCGAAGCTCTTCAATCAGGTCTAGGTCTGCTCGACGCAGCTCTTCAATTAGTTCTAGATTCGGGTGTAGAACCCTTGGGGTAGGAAGACCGATCTCCACTGGGATGACCGCCTCAGCGCCGCATGTTAAACGAAAAGGGGTCTCCCTAGTAGGAGTTTGAGCGGTAGTGCGGTAAGCCCAGAGTACATTCGGCAATTCCTCAGCCCAGAGTCCCTTAGCAGCTTCCAGCTTAGTTTTGATAATCTTGAGAAGAGAACGGTTGGTGACCTCAACTTGGCCATTGGCTTGGGGATGGCCTGGAGAGGAGAAACATGGCTGGATTTGGAGCTCTTCACAGAATTTCCTGAATTTTGGCGTTGTCAAATTGTTTGCCGTTGTTGGAGACGATGGTTTGAGGGATGCCAAATCTGCAGACGATCGACTACCAGATGAATCTGGTTGTGTTCTGCTCGGTAATGGTGGCAAGGGGTTATGCTTTAAATCATTTGGTGAAGTAATCGATGGCAACAATGGCGAATTTGGTTTGGCCTCGGCCAGTGGGCAGTGGGCCAACCAGATCAATCTCCCATTTGGCGAAAGGGGTAAAAACTGCAGAGTGTGATCAATTCTGTGGGAGGGGCGTGGGGGGTGCTGGCAAAACGTTGGCACTTGTCACATTTGAGCACAAAGTCTGTCGCATCTTGATTGAGAGTAGGCCAGAAATAACCAGTGCGAAGTATTTTGTAGGCTAGGGACCTGCCGCCCGAATGATTGCCACATATATCCTCATGGACTTCTCTCATTACGTAGGTCGTCTGAGCAGGATTGAGGCATCTCAAGTATGGGCATGAGAAGCCCCTTTTGTACAAGAGTCCGTTAACAAGAGTGTAATTAGCCGACCAGGCCCTGACTTTGGCGGCCTACTGTTTGTCGTCTGGAAGTCCCCCTGTTGTTAGATACAGGAAGATGTCTGCCGCCCAAGAGATGGGTTCATTTTGGAGGAACTGGACTTCTTACTGATTGGGGGAAATGGCAGGGTGGACTAGGTAGTCGAGGCGGACACCATGGCTGAGGTCGGACTGGTCTGCAAAAGCCAACTGAGCCATCTCATCCGCCTTAGAGTTTTCCGCCCGAGAGATGTGCTTGATGTGGAAGGTATTGAAGAGGCAAACAAGGGGGAGTGCTATATCCCTGTAAGCCCGCATTGTGTCCTCCTTGGTATCGAATTCCCCCGTAATTTGTCCGATAATGAGCTGGGAGTCGCTGAACACCAGGATGTGACTAACACCAATATGCCGGGCTAGGCGGAGACCGGCTATCAATGCCTTATATTCGGCCTCATTGTTACTGGCCTCGAACAAGAAACGGAGAGCACATTTGAAATAACCACCCTCAGGGGCAGTGAGGATGAGACCAGCCCCACTACCTTCCTTGTGGGATAATCCGTCGACGTGAGTGAGGGTCTTCTAGGTCGGTAGGGGTTGGTGGAGGTGGAAGGGCCATGGTCGGGGTAGAATTAGTGAATTCTAGGATGAAATCGGTGACAGCCTGCCCCTTGATCGCTGTTCGAGGCCGGTAGGAGATGTCAAACTGGCTGAGTTCCACTGACCACTGCATGAGTCTACCGGAGAGTTCTGGTTGCTGCATTACTTTCTTCAAGGGTTGGTCGGTGAGGACCACTATGGAATGGGCTTGAAAGTAAAGGCAGAGTCGTCTGGAGGCGGTGACCAAGGCCAAGGACAATTTTTCTAACAGTGGGTAATTCTGCTCCGCTCCCCTGAGAGCCCGACTGATGTAGTTGACCGGCCGTTGAATAAAGTCGTCTTCCCTAAAAAGAGCTGCATTGACTACGATGCTTGACACGGCTAAATAGAGGAAGAGGGGTTCGCCCGTGATTGCCTGTGAAATGAGGGGGGTTGGCCATGCACTGTTTCAACTGCTGAAAAGCCTCTTCGGATTCCGTCGTCCATTCAAAAGTTTGCCGAAGAACTTTGAAGAAGGGGAGGCACTTATCCGTTGCGCGGGAAATGAAGCGGTTAAGGGCATCAACTCGGCCAGTGAGTCTTTGAACCTCCTTAACCGTTCTAGGTGACTGCATTTCAATCAAGGCCTTGATCTTTTCAGGATTGGCTTCAATGCCCCGTTGACTGACCCTAAAACCCAAAAACTTCCCAAATCCTACGCCGAAGGCGCACTTCTCCGGGTTGAGCTTCATTTGGTACTTTCGTAGGGTGGCGAAGGTCTCTCGCATGTCGGTCAGATGATCAGCGGAGAGTTTGCTCTTGACTAGCATGTCGTCGACATATGCTTCCATATTCTGGCCTATCTGATGATGGAAGACAGCATTGACCAACCGTTGGTAGGTGGCCCCAGCATTTTTCAGTCCAAATGGCATCACACGGTAATGGTAGGTACTTCGGTCGGTAATGAAGGAGGTGTGTTCACGATTAGATGGGTGCATCAGAATTTGGTCGTACCTAGAGAAGGTATCCATGAAGCTGAGCATTTGATGACCGGCCGTGGTGTCAACCAGCAGATCTATGCGGGGGAGAGGATAGCTGTCTTTGGGGCAAGCTCGGTTGAGGTCGAAGTAGTCGACACAAAGTCGACATTTACCATTGTTCTTACGGAGTAGGACGACGTTTGACAACCATCTAGGGTAGTCCACGTTTTTGATGAATTGTGCCTCATGGAGCTTGTCGACCTCTGTGGCAATGAGAGTGTTGCGCTCTGGATGAAAGATGCGCTGCTTCTGGCGGTAAGGTCGGAAATGGGGTTCAATGCTGAGGCGGTGGGTTATGAATGAGGGGTCAATTCCCGGTATGTCTGAGTAGGTCCAGGCAAATACATCGTTGTGCTCGATCAGGAGGGCAGTAAGGTCGGCCTTTGCTTGGGGGGGATAGTTGGCTGCCAATTTTGGTTGTTCGTCGGGTTGGTGAGGTCAATGGGAATCTCAACGAGCTCCTCCACAGGCTCCTCTCTGACCAGCTCGTCCTTATCTTGAACGTCAAGCCCTTTAATGATCATTGCCTCCTTCAGCTTGACTTCTTTGAGTGAAGCGACATAACACTCCCTGGCAACTGTCTGCTCTCCCCTCATTGTCCCGACCCCTAAATCGGTAGGGAACTTAACGACAAGGTGGTAAATTGATGTGATAGCTTGAAAAGCATTTAAGGCGGTGTGGCCAAGGATGATGTTGTAGGCAGAGGGGCAGTCGACAACAAGGAAGGTAAGCGCCTTTGTGGTCTGCCGCGGGTACTCGCCGATTGTGATAGGAAGATCGATAGAGCCGATGGAGGTCACTCGGTCACCAGTGAAACCGACTAAAGGGGTTTGAAGAAGAGACAGACTTTTCTCCTCAATCTTGAGCTGGCGAAAGCAGTTGAGGAAGATGATGTCTGAAGAACTGCCGTTGTTGATGAAAACTTGTCTGACCTTGTAGTTGGAGAGGAGGGCAGAAATGACGAGAAGGTCATCATGAGAGTAACGGATGCCTATGCAGTCGGTGTCCGTGAAGGTAATAGGCTCGGTCCACTACTTGGGCTGTTTGGAGGGTCGGTCCACCGTGGCAACTGCTTTGTCTGAGCCCTGCCTTATTTTTCTGAGTTCTGCTTTCTGAGCCGAGCGGGATGGTCCCCCACAAGCAAGGCCGCCTGAAATAACTCTGATTTCTCCAAAAGGTGGGGGGGGGATTACCTTGTGGCCGAGGCTGCTGTGGAGGGCGATCATGGCCTTGGTTAGGTTGGGCTAGCTGCCGGGGAGGGGTGCGCCGGCGATTATTTTTTAGGGGCTCAGTCCTTTGCCTCTGCTAAGGGCAGGTGTCCGTGAACCGGCTAAGACATCCCTGACGTATTAAGGTCTCGACCTGATCTTTGAGGTTGACGCACTCGTCGGTATTATGGCCGTGGTCCTGGTGGAAGCGGCAATATTTGGACTGGTCTTTCCGATTGGAAGGGGTTCGTGATGGTTACGGCCATTTGAGGGGGTAATCCCACTGGATCTGATTGAGGACTTGTTCTATGGGGGAATTGAGGGGTGTGTACCGTTCGAACCAACCGGGCGGTCGGACTGGTGCCGTACGGTCAGCTCTGAGGGGTCGGTCGGTATAGTGGGGTGTTTGGTTATTGTACTGGATGTTTCTGGTTTCTGAGTCTTTTCGCTTTTCTCGGGGGATCGGGTTTTTTGTTATAGGGTCTTGGTGAGCGGCTAGGGAATCTTCTACGTTCATGTATTTTTGGGCTTTGGAGAGTAGGGCTACCATGGAGGTGGGGGGGTTTTTAGAGAAGGAGAAGAGGAAATCAGACGACCGTAGTCCAGCCATGAAAGTCGTGAGGATGACCTTATCATTGTTTTCCGCCACTCCCCTCTGATGCAGCGAGATGTTGAGGAGTTGGGTTGCCGAACGACGTTGGCGCTGGGCTCTAATAAAATGGCTGAGGAATGAGTCACTAAGATGCTGGAAAGTGGAGACGGAGTCTGTTGGTAACTGGCTAAACCACAGCCGAGCTGACCCCTTTAGTGTCACAGGAAAAGCTCGATACATGATCTCGTCAGGGAATGCATGGAGGATCATGAGGGTTCAGAGGTTCCGGATGGTCGATCGGGTCCGGCTGCATCGCCAAAAGAGTCGATGGTGGGCATTTTGAACTTCGGGGGTAGAGGTTTGTCCTGGATTGAGGCAACAAATGGTGAGTTTGCTGTGGTAAAGGGTTTATGCTGGATGTTCTGCATGACCCCTTGAAGTTGGAGCTTCATGGCTCAGAGTTCTGCATCCCAAAGAGGGACGTTATCACCACCAGAAAGCAGCGGGGGTTGGCCGCTACTGGCTTCCCCTTCAGGGGTTGGTGCTAGGACCGATGGATGCGGGGGTCGGGATGGTGGATTTATATTCGGAGGAGGAGGTTGCAAACCTTCCAAGTTGGGTGGATAGGGCTGTGGGATAGTATGGCTCGGGGCTAGTTCTTGGTTGGGCGGAATATCGGGAGGTGGTGGAGAAGGCATGGAAAGGTTTCTTTGGAGTAGAGCATTTATCAGGGCTTGGTTTTGCTCGGCCATGCGGTTAATGCTGTTGGTAAGCTCAATGAAATACTATGGTGGGTTGTTTAGATTGGAGGGGTCGGCTTGGTGGTCGGCAGCATTTTGGTGAGAAGCCATGGATCTAGTTGTGACCATACACTTTGATGGGTAGCAGGAAAAGGTTATTGGAACAGGGTCTCCGGCGACAATGAGCACAACTAGCGCGTGAAGCAAAGCTTTCCCAAAGACGGCGCCAACTGATGATACAATTATGATATAACGGGTTCCAGATGGAAATGGTCGGACTGGTCCACGCTTCTCCAACCGGTATCTGAATGGTCAAGCCCACCAATGAACCTGCACACGAGTTCAACGGGGAACGGGGAGTCCCCCAGTGAACCCTCCGATGAGCAGGTTAGAAGAAGAGGAAGTGAGGTGTAGGGACATGAATTAGAGATAGAAAAGCTTAACTTTCTTCTTGTCTTCAACGTCTGCTTATATCCTTTGGTAATCATTTCGTTGTCCCTTCCGACCTGTCACCTTGGTCAAAAGTCTATGCTGTAGCTTACTTTGTTCAGGGTGAGGGCATGCTGTCCCAACGGAGAGGTGTTGTCGTAATAAATGCTGTGAGAGGCTGCATTAATGGCGATGTGCAGTGGCAATAACTTTGCAGATCTTTGTCTGTTGATGTGGCTTGTCTTTCACCTGCCACGTATCTGAATATCATTGGTCCTTCAAGTCATGTTGACTTCCAGCTGCTGGGCCTTATCAGTTGGGTTATGTATTAGGCCCTAAGTAGTAAGCTTGGGTTGTTCATAGTGGGTTATGGCATTTATAGGCCTATCCGCGTCAGGCCCTATTAATATTCTAGCCTTTGGTTGCCACATTAGTAGAGCTCCAATTAGAGCTCTTAATTACTACTGTTTATCAAAAGCCAAAATCTTGAGTCAAGTTGGACACATCAACAAAAACAATTATGAGATGTTTCTTAAAAAATAAATTGTATGCCTATTTGGTTATAATATTTGTATTTTTAGCTATGATAGTTGTTAGTTATAACATATTATGATATTGGTTATAATATTATTTTGCTTATAATTCAATATTTTGTTATTACTCATGTGATGTCTGATTATAAGTCCACTTGTTTTTAGTTAGGATTTTTATTATGTCACTTGTGATAATCAAACTCACAAATAACACAGGTTTTTTTGGCAATCATCTTTTTGGTTAAAAAAACACAAAAGACAAAATATGCTAAATAAATTAATAAGACAAAATGTCACATTTAAACTATAATTATTTTATTTTTTCTCTCACAAAAATTAAAAAAGATAAACCAAACAAACTTTAGTCTTAAGTTAAAATAGCCAAAAAAAATTAAAAAATTAACTTAAAAAACTCTGTTGCCAAACGGCAACACAACTTACATATAATATACACTTTTAATATTACCCCTTTTTAAAAATAGATCCATTGGCCATAAATTGATATGAGAATTGATTGTGCCACACCAGCATAAGAACCTTACAAGTTATGTGGGTAGAGTCACAAAATCATTTTTCTTTTTTTTGGCACTAGAGCCAATTAAAAAATGTCAAAAATGAATATTTAGCTTTTTTAAATATTTTATAGGATTGGTTTGAGAATATATTATTTAATAATTTTTTAATTTTTATTTTAACTTTTTACACACACAAAAAAAAATGTGTTAAAATTAGAGAGTTTTTTTTTTTTTTTTTTTGATTTTGTTGTATAACTCTTCTTTTTAATATTTTAGTGACTTTTTGACTATTATTATAACTTCCTAAACTTTCCTAAACTTGCCTTTAGTTTTTTTATTTTTATTTTGTAGTGACTTTTTGACTATTATTGGATCCTCCAACGTTGAATCAAAAATTTTATTAAATTTGAATAAAAATTTGATGAAAAATTTGATTCGATACCATTTACTCTAACACTAAAACTATCATTTTTATCAAATTTTTTCACGTCTCCGGTTATTCAGGAGGACGACCAGATGGATGTCCAGGAAATCATCTGGACATGAACAAAAAAGTTATCAAAGTTGCTCTTGGGTGGACATTCGAGAGGATGTCCAGCCCAACATTAACAATTTAAATTTAAATTTGATGAAAGATGAAAGAATCCCTTTATTTGATGAAAGTTTTGATTTTCCCTCTATTTAATATGAATCTGGTGAAAAGATTAGAGCATCAAAATGAAACGTTTTTCATCAAACTCAAATTTGATAAAACATATGATATTAGATTGGAAATACTCTTATAACTTTCTAAACTTGCCCTTACATTGAATTTAATGGTTAAAACATTTTGTTTTAAGTAAATTTTACCTAATAGAAATAAATTAATAATTTAAATTGAAAATGTGTGAGTGATTTTCTGATCATACTACCCGCTTAGTAATCAGTTAGAGAGCACCGGCAGAATAGATGGCTTTTAGCTAACCTGCAACAGAAAAAGAAGACTCCAGTGGTGGTTCACCACCCGGGGGTACTCCGACGATCAAGTCAGTACTCAATATCTCTCAAAGATAATCAATAGTACTAAACTCACTAGCTTGAGCATAAAAAGCATACCTTAGACCCATGAGGGTGTCTCTCTTTTATAACCAACATAAACCTAGTCCCAATAGAAGCCTAACTTCTATGGACTCAAGATTACTGCTAATCTTGGACTCCCAGTAAGATTAGGATAAACTCTCTAAGAGTCTTATCTTAATACAAACTGAAGTCTTTTCTCATTCTAGGAGTCTTATCCCTCATCCAGGTTGAGTTCCCTTTTCATTCTAAGACTCATGTCCCTTATCCACTTATCTCGGATTCCGATATCTTCGGAGATAACCTCGGCCTTGCCGAGATCACCTCGGCGTCACGACCAGGACACATGGCACCTCGGCTGACACGTCGGCGTCACCTTGCCACGTGTTGGTACTCAGAAAATATATCCCCACAACTGCCCTCTAGATTCTATTACCTCAGCATTCTGAGGTGATGGAACCTACACTGTTCGTTCATCCATGCCCCTCTGTCCGAGATCAAACTCGCCGACCTCAAAGTTCCCTGGACTTTACTGTCCACTGGTGTCAAGAATCAAGTTTCATGCTTTCCAAGCTGCTTGAAATCGCACCTCCTAGCCGAGGTTTTGGTTCCATTAATTCGTAAACTCCAAGAGCTTTGCAACTGCTCCACTCACACTCTCTGGTGAGTTCCCGATTTCCAGTCATCTATTTGACTCCGGCGATTTTCATATTGACGTTCATTTCACTTGGTAGGTTCATAAACTCTTTACTTGCTATTAAGCTCAATCTTTCATAACTCTTCTGAATCTGTTTACTTGCCATCTGTTGCCTTCTATTTTAAATGCATCTTTAAGTTTTGAATTGTTTGAATGTCTGGCACTGTTCTTGTCATATCCGCTTTTTGTTGCTAGCATCGTGTCTGGGTCATTACTTTCTTGTTCTTCACATACTTACTTAGTGCCTGTGCACTTGGCTTTATTCTGGAACTTTGTCGTCCTCTTGACTATTTTTTTCTTTTTTCATTCAATCCTCTGGCTTTTTCTCTTTCTAGCTCTTTTGCTTAAATCCGTCATTGTTCCAAGCTTTCAAGCTTCTGCAACTGTCTTCGTTCCTCTCATCCGGTGAAGCTTACGTCATTCTGTCAACAATTCTCATTCTGGCTTCCCTCTTTCTGGTAAGCCACTGTTCCTCCTGGTTTTATTTCTTGTTGCTTTCCAAGAAGCTCTGCTTCATTGTTAATCACCATTGTTGTTTTACCCGTTGTTTCCAAATCATCTTCTTGAATACACACTGTTCACACATCTTTTGATATTCTGCCACTGTTCTTGGCTTGACACACCTGTGCAATCTTTTTGTCTTGATTTGCTGATAGCTTCATCACCATTTTTGATTACGAATTACATTCTTGTTTCTATTTTCTGTGTCTTTTTCCAGATTCTTGCTTTCAATCCTTGCCTTCAAACTCCGAGGTGCCAATCGCCGAGAAGAGCCTTGATCAAACTCTTCGGGAGATCGGTGCTGAGCTCGAGGCCGAGAAGGCTGCTGAGAAGTCTTCCCAACTGTCTTCTATATCCTGCCATTGATGCCGTGTAGTTTTGTTTCCTTCTTTTACTCCTTGTACCTTGTACCTTGTACTTTGTCCGTCTTTGTATGCTTTTTATCCGGCCGATGTGCCATTTTTGTAGTCTGAATAATTTTTTTTTCAATATTCAGGCTGAAGTGCCTTCTTTCTTCTTTAAATGCATTTCTCTGATTTCTTGTTTGAATGTATGTCTTCTTTTTTCTACTATTGTATGATTCTATACTTAAAATAATTTGCATGTCTTCGAAGTACACCTTGACTGTGCAATCTCTTCAGGTAAAATACCTCTGTTACAACTTCTAATCTTGCTCATCTCGGCCTTGTCCTAACACTTGAAAATATTGTAACAAATATTTTCACAAGTGTTGCTTAGGACTTGTCACTTTCTCAATGTCTTATATCAAGACTTCAGTTTTCCATATTTCAAGTTTTGACAACCTGGTAGTCTCGGCAAGTACGCAGATATTGCTTGAGCTTGACTTTAACTGGTAAATTTTTCTCAAAAATTTCAACAAGTGTTTAACCATCTTCCTTTATCATAACCTCGGTTTTAACTATAACTTGTAAATTTATACAGAATTTCAACAAGTGTTAAACATCATCTCAGTTTAACTTCAACTTGTAAATTCACACAGAATTTCAACAAGTGTTAAACATGACCTCGGTTTAACTTCAACTTGTAAATTCACACAGAATTTCAACAAGTGGTAAACATCATATTGGTTTAACTAACTTATAAATTGCTACAAATTTCAACAAGTGGTAAACATCATATCAGTTTAACCAACTTGTAAATTGCTACAAATTTCAACAAGTGGTAAACATATTCTTCTTCTCTCTGCCCCCTGCATGGCTTCTATATACTCCTTTGCGAACCTTATAAAAGGTCTTCAACCTGGCTAACTGCAGTCCAACTTTGTGTGTTTTCTTTTTTATTTTCTGGGATCTGAGATTTGCTCACTGAGCTCATCTCTTTTCGGACTTAAGTGCCGAGATCTTGTCTTGCTAGAATCTTGGATCTGCTCACTCAGGTTGAGCTATTCTCTTCTTGGACCTACTCATCTAGGCCGAGATCATGTCTTCTAGGATCCGGGATCTGGAGTCCGGGATCTGCTCACTTAGCCTGAGCTCTCGTCTTCTCGGGCATACTTGTCTAGGCTGAGATCATGTCTTCTCGGATCCGGGATCCAGGATCTGGAATCCGGGATCTGCTCACTCAGGATGAGTTATTCTATACTTGAATGTTATCTCCTTGGGAGCGCTCATGCCCCCTGTCTTTGCATCCCTTCTGGAAGGGTCTTCATTCCTCCGCAGGTATCTATCCTTTCATACCTAGAGGTCATCTTCATTGTAGTATCTACTTCGATCTGTTGTCTTTGGTGCGTCACCTTCCTGGCCGACGTCTTTCACTTCGTGACTCTGGCCACGAGTTTCTGTGTTGCGGTTGTCCCCTTCAACGTTGAGGTTGATAGGTCTCACATTCCTAGCAGGAGCGTTGTCTCCAGTCTAATCCTTCTGTCCGTCATTGGTCATCTATTCTTCTTTCTTTCCCACAGACGGCGCCAAATTGTGTGAGTGATTTTCTGATCACACTGCCCGCTTAGTAATCAACTGGAGAGTACTGGTAGAATAGATGGCTTTTAGCTAACCTGCAACAGAAAGAGAAGACTCCGGTGGTGGTTCGCCATCCGGGGGTACTTCGACGATCAAGTCAAGACTCAATATCTTTCAAAGATAATCAATAGTGCGAAACTCACTAGCTTGAGCATAAAAAGCATACCTTAGACCCATGGGGGTGTCTCTCTTTTATAACCAACATAAACCTAGTCCCAATAGAAGCCTAACTTCTATGGACTCAGGATTACTGCTAATCTTGGACTCCCAAGAAGATTAGGATAAACTCTCTAAGAGTCTTATCTTAATACAAACTGAAGTCTTTTCTCATTCTAAGAATCTTGTCCCTCATCCAGGTTGAGTTCCTTTTTCATTCTAGGACTCTTGTCCCTTATCCACTTATCTCGGATTCCGATATCTTTGGAGATAACCTCGGCCTTGCCGAGATCACCTCGGCATGACGACCAGGACATGTGACACCTCGGCTGACACGTCGGCGTCACCTTGCTACGTGTTGGTACTCAGAAAATATATCCCCACAGAAAACAAGTGTGGCATTCTTGGATAGGAGTAGTTTGCAAAGCTTTTGAGGTGTCATTGGAAAAGTTTGGCATGTGGTTGCGTTGCGTGCATGTATATACTTGTCCGTATAGAACCAAATGGGGACCTAGCCAACCTACAATCCCCACGCCATACCTATCTTCTCTTGACAATTCCATCACTGTAATTGTATGTAATGTTGCTCGCCTCAATTTTTGGAAATTTGACCCTTGGCCTGTTTTTTTAAGGCGAGAATGCAATTACAACTAGGAGTGAGCAGCGGATATACTGATCCGCCAAAACCAACCAAACCAATCGATCCGTCGCATTTTGGACGGATGCGTGATGACGCGTGGATGGTTGCAGATTGATTTTCTCCAATCCGCCATTCTGGCGGACGGATGGTGGATTTAAGATTCCTTTGGCCGCAACCGAACTGCCAAACTGCGAGCACCTCTAGTAATTTATAAGACTTTGTGTTTTCAGTTTATTTAAATATTCTATTGAAAAAAAGTTTTCAACTTCAATATCTTTTTTGAATTGAAAAAAAAAACGTATTATTTATCTATATTTTTTGGTTTTTAAATCTATCTCTAAAAATAATAAGTAGAAAATATGATATATGCTGGTTGGTTTTTGTTTTCAAAAACAAATATAGATGTAACAATACAGAGACATACAATCTCTACTACTGCTCTGTTCATGGTTTTGGTGGTTTGAATTGTTTTTATATTTTAAAAATCACAGATTGTAATATTTTATGTGGATGAAGCATGCTGTGATTGTAGTATGTACATGAGGCATGCAGTGATTGTAATATTTTTTTAAGTCATTAACTATAATACTTTTTTCTTTTCTTTTTTTCTTTTTTGAGAAAGTGCACAAGTTGAATTATGTTGAAAATTTATAAAATTTTAAACCTCTAAACCGATTCGTATCTATCCACCAAACCGCCAAACCGCTCAATCCACATCCGCCGAATTGGCGGACGAATGCGGATTGATTTTCTCCAATCCACCAATCTAGCAGACGGATGGTGAATTAGAGGTTCCGTGGCTGCAACCGACCCACGCCCACCCATAATCGCATCTGTAGGTTGATTAGGGGCAATAATAAGAGGCAGTTCATATACAAGCAACATACCATTAAAAAAGTAGGTTTTAAATGCAAGACTAGGTTGATTAGGGGCAATATGCTATAAGTTCAGATTTCTTTCTATAGTGTGTTTCTCTATATCAAGTTTTGTTTGTTTAATGGATACCATTAAAAAAGTAGGTTTTAAATGCAAGACTAGGTTGATTAGGGGCAATATGCTATAAGTTCAAATTTCTTTCTGTAGTGTGTTTCTCTATATTAGGTTTTGTTTATTTAATGGATCCGAAGTGTTTTTTTTTTTTTTTGATCGGCAAAGAAGGAAACTTTATTGATGAAATAACCAAGTACAAGGTGCAAGATAAAATACATCAATAAAGGAAAGGGAAGTGCAAAAGTATCACAGTGAGCTAAATGATCCCAACTAGGTTGGCACCACAGAGCTCACCCTATCATTTGCTAGCACCCCAAAGTTGGTGAGAAACCAACGGAAAAAAGAAAAAAGAAGAACCAACCAACCAAAACTATCACCTAAGCACATCTGCCAAGCACTGTAGCCGATGGAGAACTACTGCTAGACCAACACTCCAAAGTTGGTCATACAGCAGCAAAGCATAGAGCTAAAAATGTACAGCAGCAAAGCATATAGCAGCAGGGACAAACCATATCTAAAATGTACACCAGCACCAAACATCCAGAACTAAAATATACAGTAGCCCCAAAAACAGAACTCCCACAGCAGCTGGGACAGAACAGGGCCAGAACACATATAACAGCAGATGTGAGAGGTTAGAGAAGCCACCTTTCAGACCACAACAACTCAGATCACAGCCAGAAGAAGATAGAACACAGAGATGAAGTTGTGGTGAGGGACCAATCAAAACAAGACCAACAGGAGAATTCAACCAAAACAAGCACTGCCACTTCAGACCATGACCATATACCAGCTCAACATAACAGCCTAACATAACACAATGGCAGACCAACATAACAGTTTAGCATCCACAGATCAAGTCATTGGCTCTTCCTAATGACACCTACCCAGACTATGCAACCTTCTCCTCCCAAACAACACCAATCTGCTTTCATTCTCCCCCAATTCCATTGGTACCATGAGCACTATCGCACCAGATATGAACTGATGAACCAAAAGACCCATAAGACTGATGAAACCAAAAAAAACCCAATACCAGCAGCAAGCTACAGATACAGTCCTACCCCTCCCAATCAAACCAAACCCAATCAAACAAATGCAGATCATCAGATTTGATCCAGATTAGACAACCACCATAACTGATATAGTCCCTTTATCTACACACAGTTGCAGACCTGCTTCTGGTTATATAACACATCGTGCACCGAGTAATTAAACTCTTTCAAGGAAGAAACAACCCACATAACAACTCTGGTTTTTACCAGATCAGCCAACTCATTCAAAGGTGGTTGTGCTTCATTAAATATGCACTCATTCCTGAGTTTCCATACATACCACATTACTGCCAATGGTATCATCTTCCAGATCTCTTTTACCTTTTTCTTCATTTTTGGACCTAACCAGCAATAGAGTACTGCCTCCACTGAACCAGGAATAGCCCAACTCAGGTTCCACCAACTCACAATACTGGCCCATATTCTCTAGATCTTAGGACAGTGAAGGAGGACATGATTTAAAGACTCCACCTCAGCTTTACAAAACACACACAGTGCACTAACATTAGAATTCAATACTCCAATCCTTTGTAAAAACTCAGAGGACTTAATCCTACCTCTCCAAGCCAACCAGCTCAGAAACTGTACTTTGGGAGGAGCTAAGTTATTCCAAATGCTTTTAGTGACTGAGATAGTTGGCCCTTTACATGCTACCACCCACTTCCAGACTGATGACACAGTAAAGACTCCAGAAGGGTGCGCTAACCAATAGCAATAGTTTTCAGCCCCATCATTTAGTCTAGGAGCTCTCTGTAACAAATCATTAAGTTTCAACACTTCCTCCTCTTCCCAAGCAAAAAGAGGCCTTCTAAAATCAATATTCCAGGCTGTACCCACACCTCTGCTATGAACATGCTCAAACAAGGTGCCATCCTTTTCAACTGACAAGGAAAATAATCTGGGAAATACCTCATTCAGGCTTTAATTATTAATCCACCTATCAATCCAGAACCGCACTCTTCTACCATTTCCAACAATTACCTTAAAATTTTGCAAAAAGAAATCTCGCAAGTCAGGATTTTCTGCAGCCACTGAAAGTACACCCTTCCACAAATTTGACATGGGCAGAGACTCTCCTAAAAATGGGCTCCATCTGCCACCCAAACCTCCATACTTACTGCAAACCACTTGTTTCCATAAAGCTGAATCCTCTTTGCCATATCTCTACCACCATTTAATTAAGAGGCACTCATTAACTTGACTTAGGTTGTTCACACCTAACCTACCTTGATCTTTGCTTAGACAAATCTCCTTCCAGCTAACTAGGTGCACTTTTTTTTCCGAATTTCAGAGCCTCTCCAAAGAAAATTGGCTTGAATTTTGTCTAGTGATTTTGCAATCCCCACTGGTAATTTGAAGATGGATAGGAAATAGACTGGAAAACTTGTCAAAACAGACTTTATCAGCATTAATCTTCCTGCAAAAGACAAATACCTTCTCTTCCATGAAGCTAGCTTACTCTTAAACTTATCCACTACTGGTTTCCATGAGCTCTTTCTTCTTGGATTTGCTCCTAATAAAAGACCCAGATAGTTTAATGGCAGCTTTTGGCTGAGGCAGTTAAGTTTCTTTGCAAAGACCTTCACTAAGTCATCCTGAATACCCACTCCACACACTTTTCTTTTATGGAAATTTATTTTGAGTCCTGACATCACCTCAAAGCATCTTAAGATCCTTTTCAAAGCAACGATTTCTTCCCAATCAGCTTCACAAAAGATAATAGTATCATCAGCAAATTGCAAATGTGATAGTTTTAACTCATTTGGTCCTACTGTGACTCCTCTGATCAAACCCTCTTCTTTGGCTCTTTCCATAAGTATATTAAGGCCCACAGCTACAATGTTAAAGAGGAAAGGTGAAAGTGGGTCGCCTTGCCTAAGGCCTTTCATGGGAAAAAACTCTGAAGTAGGTGATCCATTAACTAGTACTGAAATTCTAGCTGTAGATATGCACGTCTTTATCCAACCCACCCATTTCTCACCAAAACTAAAATTGGCCATCATTGAATACAAAAACTCCCAATTTACTGAGTCATGCCTTTTCAAAGTCCAATTTTAGTATGATTCCTTTCTTTTTTGACCTTTTCCACCAATCCACCACCTCATTAGCAATTAGGACTCCATCTAGAATGTATCTTTCACTTAGAAATGCCGTTTGTACTTCACTAATGATCTTGGGTAAGACCTGCCTCAACCTTTTTTATAAGACTTTGGCAATTATTTTATACATGGCGCTAACCAAACTAATTGGCCTATAGTCACATAGACCTACTGGATTTTCCTTCTTACGAATTAAGGTAATAAATGAACTATTCACTCCTCTGGCCAACTTACCATTGGAGTGGAACTCATTCATCATCTGCACAATCTCCCCTTTCATGATGACCCAGCATTTTTGGATACACTTTAGATTAAAACCATCCAGCCCCAGGGCTTTATTACCATCACGATGATTGTCACTTGATTTGACCTCTAAAAATCTACCTCCAATAATTGATTGAATCTGTTTGACTAATTGAGGCAAAAACACTGACTTTGGTCTACACCACCATCCTTCGATGAGCTAACTGAAATGACTAACCATAACCTGTTTAATCATCCCAGGCTGATCATGCAGTACTCCATGCTCATTAACTGAGTTCAATAAGTTTTTCCTTTGCCTTTTACTTGCCATTATATGAAACAATCTGGTATTTTTATTCCCATTTTGAGCCCAAACCATTCTAGATTTTTGATGCCACAACCATTCCTTTTTCTTGCTCAAATCCCAGGCTAAACTTCTAACTTCTGCCCTTCTTTTAATCTCAGAATCATGGAGAATCCTTTCTTCAGCTTTTAAATCCCATTCATGAATTTCATCATCTGCTTGTTTCAGCTGCTCATCAAGGTTACCAAACACCTCGCAGTTCCATTTTCTCAGATGTACTCACAGATTTCCTAGCTTTTTCAATAGCTTATAACTGGCCCACCCACTGACCGGTGTTCCTTCCCAACAATTCTTTACTGCTTCTTTGAATTTAGCATGCAAGCACCATGCATTTATGAATCTAAAAGGTTTTGGACCCCAATCCCGCTCATCTTCCATGAGGAGTATTGGGCAATGGTCAGAAATGCTTCGAGGTAGCCCCCAGTATTTCAACTTTAATCTTACCAACCACTTAGGATCTAGAAGAAATCTATCAATCCTGCTCCATCTATCTTCATCCATCGCATTACACCAAGTGAAATTTCTGCTTAGCATTGGTATATCAATTAGTTCCAACTTATCAATCAATTCATTGAAGTCCTTCATCCCTCTTTCCCTTCTAGAGCATCCTTTTCTTTCACTCATGAATCTTATTTCGTTAAAATCTCTACCTATACACCAGGGACTTGAGAAAGCTGGTTTAAGCTGGGCTAAAGAATCCCATAACTGTCTTCTTTTCAACACATCATTGGGTGCATAAATATTAATAATCACACAACTAAAATTATGAAGACCCATACCTGATAAAAGTAAGAAATTTCTGTTACTGCAACACTCATTTAGTTCAAAAATTTGCGGATTCCACAAGCACAGCAAACCACCAGCACTTCCTTCAACCCCCACCTCCATGCTCTCTAGCTCCTCCCATGGCCATAATGACTTAAGGAACATTTTGTCTACTTTACTCCTCTTTGTCTCCTGCAGCAGCAAGACATCAATCTTCTTCTCCCTAACTAAGTTTTTAATTTTTCTTCTCTTTTCAGGTCGTCGCAGACCTCCAACATTCCAGGATAGAATAATCATACAGAAAGTGTTCACAGGTCCCAAAACCCCTCTCCTTTTCCTGACCTGGCCTAGGGAGTAATGCCCTCCCCTTCAATTCTCTCCAGGTCCTTCTCTTCAAGTTCAATTAATTTGCTAATCACCTCCTGCTTTTTACCTTCACAATTCAAGCCTAGTATTTTGCCGACTTCCAAGGTAGCTTGGGCTTCACTTAGGAACTTATTCCTTCTCCTTGAGTTAAGACTCTGCTCAACTGACAGTGATATTGCAGCTGCTGCTGCTCTAAAAATAGCTCCTTTTCGAAAACAGTTGCTGGTTATTGCTCCTTTATTCTTGGTCTACTTCGTCAGGTCAGCTCCTTTCTTCTTTCTACTGCTCATCTCTAGTTTTGTAATCTGCCCCTTCCTTGATGTTGTTCCTATTTCTATCACTTTTTTTGCAGCTAGAAGCAGATCATAAGGCCTAAATTGAGTTTGGGCTATACAGTCACTTAGATTTGAGGGTTCTGTTATAGGTTGTCACGACCCAAACCCGGCCCTATGGGTTTAGCATCAGAATCGCGATGTCAAGAGATTAGAAGGCTAACATGATATTCTGATAAAAGCGAGTTCGACTGTGGCGGAAATATCTGATAAATAAATAATGTCCATCGTGTGACGGTCGTATGCCAAAAAGATTTTTCATGCATTCACACATTCAAAACAGTACGGTTTATACAAATGTTTTCTCCCGGTACTAGGGCGAAGACTCAGCCCTGCCTCACAGGCTCTTTCCCGGTAGCTTTAGGGTTCGGTTTTTGTGTCACGGTTGATGCTGCGGCGCTGCCTGCAGCTTTACTATTACTCGGAGCAGTGGAGGGGCAATCTTTCACCATGTGGCCCACTTTGTCACACCTGTAACAAGCACCAGAAATTTTATAACAAACTCCCTTATGGTTCTTACCACATTCGGGACACGGCGGTATAGAGACACTCCCTTGGCTGGGGCTATTTGTTGACCCCGTATTCTGTTTCTTGTTCAATTGATTATGCTTGCCTTTCTTGAATTTGAAATTCTGTCTTTTGACCCCAAATTCTGGAGAACACATCTAAATTCAATATACAACAAGTTTTAAGGCTCAATTTGTGAATTCAAAGCCCAAGAGTGAGTCAATTAAAACCATTTTTCAAACCCATCTTCAAGCATGAACTTCAAACATGCCATGCATGGATTTTGAACCAAATTCCAACTTCAAAGCTTGCTCTAATGAACTCAATATTTTGAAAACAAGATGAAAACATGAACTATAACAACAATATGGGCATGCATGTACCAATTCCATGAAATCAACCTCAAGAATCAACAATACAAGCATGCATGCATGAATTATGCTCTAATTCAACATGTATGAACTAATTCATGACTTAATTCTACAATAGAGTATAAAACATGCAAGACTTAGCTTAATCTCCTAATTAGAGGGATGAATTCTCTTACCTAAGTCTTGTAATCAAGGTGTGGGAGCTAAATGAGCAATCCACACTTCAATTCTCAAGCAATTCTTCAAGAGTAAGCCAATACACAAGATGAAATCACTCTCTCACTCTAACTCTCTCCTTTGGTCGGCTATACACTCAAAATATGGCTGAGGGAAATGTTGTCTCTAAGTGTAAGGCTCAAACAATGATAAGAATAAACAAAAGCCACTCAATGGCGATTCCGTAAATAAGGTGACTTATATGCTTAGCTTACTTTAATCTAATTTAATCCTACATAATCACGTTTTAGATAAATATACCATTAAATCACATAAATTCCAATGATTCCAAAACATAAAATCTATTTTTGATTCGGCCGCCGATAAGGCCTTCAATTTGCAGTTTAAACATAAAACACGAACAGATAATCAAATAATCAAACAGATAAGAATGCAATACAATAAACATGTTCAGTCGGTTCAGTTTAAATTTTTAATCGATCGTTCGATTACTTGATTAGCTCAATTATCGGTCATAGCGGTCAATTCGATGAATCGGTATGTAATTCGATGGTTGTCGGTAATCAAAACGAGGGTTGTTACATGGGCCCATCTGCCAATTCCCCAGCCTGAGGAACTTTCACAATCACCTCTAAGTTTACCTTGGGCCTTGGACTCTCAGGCCCACTAGTGCTTCGGATGATCTCAGGGTTGCATATAGGCCCATCAACAATTTGAATTTCATTTCTTGGAATTTCCACATGCACCTGGTTAGCCTCCCTACCTACCTCACTGACATTCGGAGTCCCCATGACATCTCCAGTTTCTTTTACGGCTGATGCAGAAAACCACTCATTACTCTTCTCTTTTGCCCTGAAACTCTCTCCACCATGTCCTTCCCACCATTTTTTGATAGCTGATCTACTTCCTTTTGACCCATAGATTCAGTGCCCACATTGTCGAAGCAAAAGCTTTTGCAATGGCATGGTTGTACTGCTGCTGGGAGTTCTTCACACACTCTAACTGAGAAAATATTTCCATTACATTCAACATTGATCACCTCATTTATGAACTCCAATCGATTGGTGATTATTCTTACCTTCCCACTCTGAAACGAACTCTGACTGAGAATATCTTCACCTAACTGAACAACCTCACCCCACACCTTGCCAATGTCACTGAATGTAGTAACATTCCACAAGTTGAATGGAACACCTACACATGTTATCCACACACATCTTTTTTGTGCAATGAAATTTCCTTTCTCCCAATCTGTAACAAAATGGCATTTCCTCATTTTTATGTTGTTGTGATCTGAAGGTTAGCACAGCTAGCCATCCTCCCCCAGCTCTGACTTTTACATCCTTTGCACCTCTTCTAGCAACCTCCTCCTTAAACTCATTGAATGATAGAAGAGATTTGAGTTTGACTATTATACTGTCATAAAGCCACCCATTTCCAGTTTCATATGCTTTGACAGTAAGCTTTGCCTTTCCAGCACTACCTCCATTCTGTACTACTTCTGCAAAACATCGTCTGCCTACACTTTCCATCCTTTGTTGCACGAAACCCCTCTGTTGGTGCTGCATCATCCTATCTTTTCCTCTGGTTACCATTGCAGGTTGCTTGATCTCACCTTTTTCGAAGTCTGCCTTCTTCACTTTCAGTGCCTTGTTGTCACACCACAGGCCATCCGTCTTCAGCACCGCCATTTCAGCAGCAACCTTGCAATCGTATCTCACAAAACCAAACCTAGAGCTCGTTGCTTTTCTTCTTTTTGCTGGGATGAAAGCATCCTTAACTACTCCAAAATTATTAAACAGAGTAAACAGGCTCCTAGGAGTCATTGAGTTTGGGAGCTCATCCACAAAGATGGTGAACAACCCATTTTCCACTGATCTATTACCTTGGTTACCCATCTGTCTTCTTCTGAAAATTGGGTTCCAGCCTCCAGCCTCCATTGACGTTCTCTATTAATCTTCAAGATGAAATTTGGTTGAGTTCTCTACTTCCTGTATCTGAGTAATGATTTTGCAAGAACTTCTTTCAGTACTTGGAAGATAATCTCTTGAAGGATTGAATTCTTTGTTTCCTTCTGCCTCTTCTTCATCAATGGATCTGAAGTGTTGATCTCAACAATTGGCAATTACAGTAATATGTACTTTCAACTACATCATCTTATTAGTTTAAATACTTGAAGAAAAAAGAAGTAGTTGACTTACACAAGGTTTGCCCAAGATAATGTTCAAGAAAGTAAAGAATGATTTCTTCATGAGACTATGATGACATATATTAATCTGTAAGTAATCTTCTCTATATACGCCATTGCCTAATTATATACGTATATATTTGTGTATGTGTGTGTATTTAAACACACACATTGACTTTAACCATTCTCCAATACATATCAGGCTTCTATTTAAAATTATTCTAAACATATGTTGACTTGACTCTTATTTATGCAATCACTCAAGAACAGATAATGCAAGCCTTTTCTCATAAAAGAACAGCCAATAGTCAAGAATAAAAAAAAAGAACAAATAGCATAATAATTGATAAATGCACACAAGGTAGATGGTATTGTAATTTCTAAGGTTTTTCACAAGTTTAACTAACTCATTCATTTTGGGTATAATTGAATCATAAAAATTCAAGACATCAGATCAAATGCATAGAAAAAAAAAATCACTACAAACGAACACAGAGGAGTGGTTTAGCAACAAACCCATGAGATCTAACAAATTTTTAAGGCTAAACAATTTAAATTAACTTAGAGTGGCACAAACCAAAAGACAATTTAAAGCAACACTTTTCATATAGCATTCTCTTATGATTCCTCATCTCCACATTCATTCCTTCCCCGAGCAAAAGTTTATTCTTGAAATTTTATACATTAATTCTTGTATGTTTCCATATCTAGCACTTCAATTGAAAAACTGCAGATCACTAAGGCCTTATTGGGGAAGTTGGCTATTTTAGTTGACTATTTGACTTTGTAGCTATTTTAGCCTAGTTAAAATAGTGGTGTTTGAGAAGTTTATTATTATTATTATTATTATTATTATTATTTTTTTTTGTAGTTGATTTGATAATTGAAAGAGAAAAAGTGAAATGATTATGAATTAAATGTGACATTTTGTCTTACAATAATGTTTTGTAGCGAGAAATGGATGGCTCAAATTGCCCGAATGTTTGGACTCATTCGCCCATAATACTTCTCTATCTCTCTGTCTCTTAAACCCAAAGTTTGACATCATTCGCTCACCTCTATGGCAAACCCTATGGTTCTCATCCCTTCCTCATCTGACTTCCTCTTCGACGCAAACATCCGACTATATTCGTCTCCTCTCTCTTCACAAACGACGTCTAAAAGTTCTCATACTCTGGAAAGGGCTCTCATCTGACTCGGTGGTCAGTGGGATACTCCTCTCATTCGACTACTCTCATCCGACTCCTCTCATTGCTAGAAACTTCTCATATGCTGGATTACCGACCAATTGAAAACGAATCTCAAGTAAACCCGACATCGCAGGCTTTTTATTATTTCCTTTCTACCGATTGAGTATTTCATCCACTTTGTTAACCTTCCATTTGGTACATAGACGGCTTCTTCGACGAGTAACAAGAGGACTAAGCAACTTGTGAGACATGATTACCTTTGTAGTACTACGATTAGACGGACTTTTGAGAGAAGTATTAGAAGGTCGTACATTACTAATGGAAGGTGGTACATTACTAGTAGAATGTGGCACATTACTCGTACAACCTAATTGATCTTTTCTCACTCTATCCTTAATTTCTATCAACCCAAGATCAATCACTTTGTGTTTATGCACTTTTGCATTGAGAACAATCCCGGATTTAGTGTACGTGGTTGGAATGCATATGTACCCTCTTTCCAAATCTTTTCTTTACTCGGCACAATGTATTTATCTGAAACCTGATATATGCACCTCTCAATGAGTACACTAAGTGAATGGGCACACATAATGCCCATAACCTCAAACCACCGATACATTTATTGGATTTCTCATTTAGTTGAATTAAAGTAGACAACAAATTCCATTTTCTTCATTTTCTAACTGACTACAATAGACTCCCTGACATGATAAATACAAATTGATCCCTCCTCTTTCACAAGAGTCGCATAACAGTACAATAGTCACTTCAATTCTACTTGAACTTCTTTAAATTTTGCATTAGTGTAGGCTGTACAAAATTGCTTCTCAAACTCATATACTGTTAAGAAATCATACAATTTGTTTCGAGATTTACAGTTTGCTTTGGTCTCCTTCTCCACCTTACTTCACAACACATTGTCATGTTGTTCAACAAATTGCTTTAAAGTTGTCTTTGAGATCACATATCCATCAAAAAATGTATTCATACTCTCACTTCGTTGTATAGTAGATATGCTAGCCCAAAAAATATCTTTAACGTATGCAGGAATCCACCTATGTCGCTCATTGTATAATACCCCAACCACTCATTATCATCCAGATTGAACTTTGCAATCATTGCTTGCCATTTTTCATCAAATTCATCTTTTGTGAAAGAATCATAAACTACATTTCGCAAAGCAAATTTTATGGATTCATATTGGGAATATCCTCTCAGTTTCTCTGGAATTTCTTCATTATATGCCATAAGCACCAACGATGTCGAGCTTGTGAGAAGAAAATTTCTATGGCATTTTGCATAGCTCTACACTAGTTAATTATTCGAGCAGTGGTTGGTCAGGATTGAACCAACCAGCAACACAAAAGAGTAGCGTACAAGCAGAACAAGGCCAGACTAATAAGTCAATTGAAAATGAATTCGGAAACGAATGGTCAGCTCGGATAAAAGAATGAAATTCGTCGGAAGTCTTAGCTAGCTTTAAGGTAGGGTCTCAGGATTTCTGCTGGCAAGCCTTTATCCTTTCTATGGTCGGGCTCAGACTTGTCTGTTAATCCCGCAGAAATAAGATCCCGCGGAAAGTTGAAACTTTTTTGTCCAGCTGAAAAACAGAATTGAATACTTTAAGATGTTTCATAGCTCCAACAAGCGAGAAAACAGATGCGCTAACACGCAACGACTTTCACGCAGCTCAAGCCGTTGCTGGTTACTTTCGAGCCCAAGCCCATGTTTGCTTAGAAAGTAAGCTTTTTTTTATATCTCCTCAATAAAGGCGAAAGGTTTCTTGCTTGACGTTAAGAAAAAAGTAGAAAGAAGCGCCTTATATTGGGGGAGTGTCTAACATGCAACTTAACCATTCTCTGAATAGTAACACAAATGTCTTAGTGTTCTCATTACATAACAGCCCCCAACCAAACAAAATTGACTGGCCTTGGTGATTAACTCCTACAAACGGAGCAAATGACATATCATATTTGTTTGTGAGATAGGTTATGTCAAATGGAACAACATCCCCAAATGCTTTATAAGATGCCATACTCCTTGCATCCACCCACAACAAGTTTCGCATGCGACCATCTCAATCAAAGTCAATTGTAGGATAAAAGTTCGAATTTTGTTGTTACATCCTATGGAAATAAAGTGCAATTGATTCGGCATCTTCTATCCCAAGCCTCAATCTTCTAGCGTTCTCAATGTGATTCATTGCATTTCATTCATCAAATGTTAATACCTCATATCCCCCGCTTCAACAACTATAGAATAAAAATTCCTAACCACCCCTATCCTGTGACAACCCTCACCTCTGATTAGTGCTAATCTCTAATTGAGCATGATAAGTAATCAAACATACTGAAATTCTGAACTGAATGCATGAGTATATTGCTTTATTTGCATTTCTATCTGTTTGTCATTTGATTGATCTGTTCATGTTTTAATTTCGAACTGCAAATTGAAGGCCTTATCGACGGCCGAATCAAAAATTGATTAGTATTTCATGTTAATTAGAATTTATGTGATTTTATGGTGGATTTAATTGAAATGTGGTTTGGTATGATTAAATTAGATTAAATAATGTTAAATTGCATTAGTTCAAGCTATTTACCAAATTACCATTGAGTGGGCCACTTTGTTATTACATGTTTGGAGCCTTGTTCATATTTGTTACACCATTTCTCCATCTCCTAGAGCAAAACATGAGAGAGAGAGAGAGAGAGAGAATTGGAAGAACATTGGTTTCATTGAGAATTTAGCTTGGAGACTTAGAAGAATTGAAGGGAATTTCCATATTTGAGCTTCCACATCTAAAATTCAAGACCTAAGGTAGAGATTTCATTCTCTCATTTGTGAATTTGAGTTGTATCTTGCATGGTCCATGGTAATTTAGAGTTTAAAGTCAAGAATTGGGTTAAAGAGTTGAATTTGAGAGTGAATTCATGCATGCATGTACACATTCTTGAGTTTTGAGGTCTTTTCCATGAAATTTGCTACATGAATGTTCATATTTTGATTATAGTTCAAGAATTCATCATGTTTTTGGAAGGATTGAGTTATTTGACAATGTATTTGAAGCTTTGAATTTAATTGAATACATGCATGTTGTATTTGAGCTTTGTTCTTGAAGTTTATTTGAAATGGTGTTCAATTGACTTATCCTTGGGCTTTGATTTCTCAAATTGATCTTCAAAACATGTTATATTATGGGTTTAAAGTGTTTTCCCAAAAAATTGGCCCAAAATGATCGAATTTGAGGCTTTTAAAGTTGAGTTTTGTGCTTGGGGATGAATTTGGAAATTCCAAATTTTGGACCCACGCTCGAGCATAGAACTTCACACTCAAGCGTACCCTCTGAGTCGTGCACTTCCGCTCGAGCGTGTAAAGTTACGCTCAAGCATGAAATGCATGTGCCCAGAAGTTTATGTGTTTTACAGTCCGCTCGAGCAAGAAAGTTAACGCTAAAGCGAGGACCTGAGTCTCACGCTCAAGCGGAGGTCGAGTGTCCGTCGGGCGTGAATTGTATGCATCCAGTACTTTTCATATAGTTTGTAGTCCGCTGAAGCGAAGGAAGTTACGCTCGAGCGGAGATCCTTTGTCTGCATGTTCGCTCGAGCGTAGAAAGCCACGTTCGAGCGAGACCCCTGTTTTCTGAAAATTTTGAAAAGTGTCTTAAAGTACATCTTTGCATCTTCTTTCCATCCTAGGCATTCCTAGGCCATGTTTAAGGCATCTTAATGAGGATTTTGATGTAGAACCACACCGAGTCAAGATAGGGTCTAAGTCATTAATTCCCGAGTGTATAACTTAGTGTGTGTTCATTCTGTAACTGTGTAGGGTTGGCATCCGAGGACGCTCATTAGCTGCTATTAGCCCAGTGTTCTACGAGTAATAATGTTGTAAAGATATGTTCAATTATGAATATTTTCTGAATGATCAACTGTTCTGCTTATCGAAATGTTATTGTTTAATAAATGAATGTTTGTCCTATTTGTAAACTGTATTCGTGGCATCCATAGCAATTTACTGTTACTGTTACTATCACAGAGATCTCTGTCGGTTCCCATGTTGGAACCACTGCTGCTTACTGTTATGATGGCCATCAACTGACTGTTCGTTCTGTTAAGACCTACTGTACTGTTTGTTATTGGATGTACTACATATAACTGATATGACTAATTTGTTACTGAAAGGACATTCATTTTTAAACTCTTTACGCATTTGTTATTTACTGGGCTTTAGCTCACTGTTTATATTTATATGCAGGTGTCCAGGCACCGGATCGGAGCTAAGAACGTTGGGTTAGCTCCTTTTTTGTCAAGCCAATCATCGTGCCTCACTTCGAGGTTCCATGTCAGTCCAAGCCAGGGCTTTTTGGGGTGTCTCAGTTCACCCTTTTGCTTCTATTCTGTAATACTATTTTAGACTTGTACTGTACAGTTTGAAGAAGGGACTTGGTCCTTGACCTGGATGTTATGTACACCTGTTATGTATATACTATTTTGGTTTTGAATGTGATTATGTCACAGAAAAGTCTTTTTGCATACAGACTGTCATAACTCGTTGGACATCTTTTATTTACTGTTTTGGCTTCCGCCAGCCCCTTACTACAGTATTCTTGTCATTCTTTAGCGGGCCTTTGGTAATCACGGATTCTTGGCGATTCTGATGCTAAACCCATAAGGCGAGTTTTGAGTTGACAACTGTGGTTAACTTAAATCTCATCCTTTTACAGAGCCACTCTTACCTTTGCTTTATATTCAATTTTTGATGGCAAATATGGTTTTAGATGGTGTAATTTTGATCTTTTTATTCTTTACCGTACCCGAGTATATTCAATTCCAAAGTATTTTACTTTCCCATCTTCTCTAATATTTTGTGTTCTATAAGCTATAGTAAATCCAAGGTATTTCGCATATTTTGCATAAAATGCGTATAGTTCTTGCTTTGAGCTAAATCACATCCTCTTCTTAGGTTCTTCAATTTCACCACTCTCATTTAATGAAGGATTGTTTTTTGGTTCTTCAACTTCCTCACTCACATTCAATGAAGTATTGTTTGAATCAATGTACATTGAAGCATGTAGCTTGAAACAGAAATTCGGTCTACATAACCAATAAACAGACCCAAAAAAAAAGTGTAAGCGAATGTAGTGACAAAAAGGTATAGTGTATTCACCATCATCCATGTTTTCTTTCACTTCCCAAACCAGACTGCATGATAATCTAATGCAAATCCTAACCTTGTATGACAAGTACGTCCAAAACCCCTCACATTTTCCGGACTAAAAAGCCTTAATAATCGAAAAAAAAATACAATATTTCCATAAATTTAATCTAATTCCCCTCACATTCAACCAATCCACAAAATTCTGAATTCATAGATGACACTTAAAGATAGTTATTGATTCATTCAAGTATATATTCACTGAAGCACAAACTTGAGATCCAATTGCCCACAACATAGATTCCCACAATTAAAATAAAAAATCTAAACAACTTTGTCAATGGTATTTAACATCTCCAGTTCTGGAACCATCTCTATAAGAACCATCTACAATTCTAAAGAAAATCATAACATACTATTATCACTTGCAACTAGGGTGATTTTTCATGAACAAAATTACTAATTTTTCTATGTGGACTTTCATCAAACACCTGGAATGCATCATTACAAAAACATTGGCCACATAACCAAAAAAACAAAAAAAAATGAACTTACCTAATCTCTTATGAATAAATTCAATGGTAAAGATTTCGAACAGAGGTAGACGATGGTCTCGGTGGTCAGCGACGGTCGCCGTGGTTGTCGATGAAGATGTTTAACAGATGGGTGGCTGCTCTGCTCTGCTATCTAGTTCCCCTCTCTTTCACTCCGTACTCTCCTCTTTCTTCTGTTTTGTTTTTGAATTATTATTGTTTTCTTTTATTTAACAAGCATGTGAAAGCCACGTGCATGGGAGGGAAAACAAAGGTAGTGTTTGGGAAGCAACATCCCAAATTTTTTATCTCATAAAAACCA
Source organism: Camellia lanceoleosa (assembly GCA_025200525.1). Classification (NCBI taxonomy): domain Eukaryota; kingdom Viridiplantae; phylum Streptophyta; class Magnoliopsida; order Ericales; family Theaceae; genus Camellia; species Camellia lanceoleosa. Next base: position 32,036,156 of record CM045758.1, read on the forward strand.
CTAAAAGACAAAAGTTTTACAAAACAAAAAAAAACACATTCAAACAAAATATCACATCCAACCCCATAATCATTGCACTTTTTCTCTCACAAACATCACATCCAACCACATAAAAACCCAACTATCTTCCCAAACACTAAAAAAATTTTATCTCATAAAAACCTACATCTACTAAAATCTACATAAAAACTCACTTCCCAAACACCCACAAAGATTTCGTGGCACCCACAGGATTGTTTGTCTTATTGATTATTTCAACCTATTTTGTCTTTTAGTAGATTATTTTAGCTCAACCCTCTTCTCAAACATCCCCTAAATAATATTAGGGAATTTATGATCCAGTGGGGTTTTCAAAAAAATATTTCACATATATGAAAAAAATTATAATATTAATTATTAATGTTTATAAAATTTATTATTAATTTGTAATTAATTTTAAAAAATTACACTTAGTTGTATGTTTCTCAATAATATTTAAATCCAAAACTTACCATCATAACTCAAAGAAGTAATATGACACGTACAAAACACTTCGTGTTGAAACAATCTTCTATGTAGAGAAATAAAACTAAAATAACAAAAATAAATTACTTACAAAAATATTCTTGTATCGAAAATTAGAACAATAATCTTTTGATTAAGTCGAGTGTGTGACACTCTGTCTTTAGAACAGATTTGCCCCGCTCAAGTGCTTACATAATAATGGCATTTATCTTCCAAGATACAATGATCTTACACAAATTATAGTAGCACTACAAACAATCTATTCGACAAACCAAATCTATGCTCTGCAACTCTGAAAATTTTGTAATCTAATATGAAGAATATATATGTAGGAGAAGAAAAACAGAAGCACAAAAGAATGAATTGGATGATTGAAACTACTGGAAAGGATCTGTATTTATAAGCATTAACAGGTGTGAAACAAGAACTGTCGGATAGGAAAGGAAGGTGACCAGAGAGAGGCACTGTTTCAAATAGAAAATTTGAATTAATTTCATTAGAAATTCAAATTTTTCTACAAGATTTTTGAAAAAATTCAAACGATTTTTTTCCAAAAAATTAAAGTTATAACTCGACCCAACCCACACACCTGTGCCTAGCCCGGTCGGACAAACGACGGTGTGCGTGTAATGGTTTAGGCCAAAACTTACTTTGTCTATAACTTCCCTCCTTACAAAACTTGAGATACCCCTCGGGCCCAACTCAAATAAGTCAGCCTAAAGCTTATATATCCACACAAACTCTCTTAAAATTTCAATATAGGACAACCAATTTAAGAAAATCCATATTTGACTCTTCAACTTTCCATTTCACAAATCTAAAAAAGACATCAACTTTCTATTCACTCATAAATAGTTTTGACAAACCGTTTTCACCATATGACTTATCATGTAACAAGAAACACGTCTTCTCTTTGAACTCACCCTAAAAAACGTGTAGACCGCACTTAAATTTGGGCTAAAAGTGACCCAAAGCTTATGAAACCATAAATTTCCAACACTTCATATATAGAACTAGGCATAAACCATCAAAACAACATTCTGCAGGAGTAGCAGTCATGGAAACAGTTCCGATTCGTAGCTCGAAATTCGAAGGCTCGAATTTGGCTCGACACCAAAACGACGTCGTTTTGGTGTCATTTTTTTTTATTTTTTTTCGCCATTTTTGAAGCTGAAGATGAAGAAAAAGAAGAGAAGAAGAAGAAAAATGCAGAATACACAGAGAGAGAAGACATAATGTAATGCAATGCCGCAGAAGAAGATCTGGTCCACCTTCCTTCATTTATTCTTAAATTAACAATATTTATTACATTACATTTCCTTCATATTTTAAGCAATTAATTTGATTGGGTTCATCAACAGAATTTTTTTTCCTTCATCTTCAATCCAGATCAACATCAACAAAAAAAAATAAAAAATCTAGCTGCTGGGTTCATCAACATCAACCAAAAAAAAAAATTTGGTTCTGCAGATCAACAAGATCTAGTTTAACGTTTTTTTTTTCTTTTTTCTACGTTTTTCTACAGATTTTTCATCAACAAATTTTTTCTTTTTTCTCTTCATCATCTTCTACAGATCCACAGATTTTTCATGATGAAAACAAATCCACAAATTTTGATCCACAGATCCAAATCACCATCATCAACATCTTCATCCACAAATTTTTTTTTTCCCCTTCATCTTCAATCCAGATCAACATCAACAAAAAAAAAAAAAAATCTGGCTGCTAGGTTCATCAACATCAACAAAAAAAAATTTGGTTTTGCAAATCAACAACAAGATTTGGATTGAAGATGAAGGAAATGGAGAAGAAAAAAAAAAAAAAAATTCAAAAGATCAATGAAAATTGGAGAATGCCTGAAATGGTCCAAATCTATATAAATTTTGATATTTTTTGGAATGAATTAGAGATTTGCAGAGATTGGTGAGATCTAGGAGAGAGAAAGATCAACGAGGAAAGAGAAGACCTAGCTATGGCAACACAAAAACAACGAGATGGGTAGTTGGTTGTAGAAGGGTCCCCTCCTCTCTTCCTCTTCTCCTCTTCCTCTTCTCTCTTCTCTCTCTCTCCCTTCGTCTCTTCTCTCCCTCTGTATTTGAACACACAGAAAAAAAGAAAGAAAAGAAAAGAAAAAAAAAAAAGACAGCCCAAAACAACGTCGTTTTGGACTGTCAAGCCATTCAGGTCACAATAATTTCGAGTTACCACTCATTTTTCTCATGGAAATTACCATGTCAGTGATATTACTTGCTCAAATCCAGCTGATAATCAACCAGTCCAAACAATGCCAAAGCTCAGCCAATAAACCTACGTAGGCAATGTAAACAGATGAACAAAAGTTAAATGCTTCTATTAACATGCCTATTCTAATGAAGAGGTTAAAATAATTTTTTTAAGTCATCATTTCTTTATTGTTTTACAATCAGATCCTCTTAAATAATTTGTAACAAAGTTATTTAATCAGATCCTCTTAAATAATTTGTAACTTTTAATTAAGAGGATCCTCTTAATCAGATCCTCTTAAATAATAGAACAAGACCAAAACCTAATTCCAGTGCAAAAGAGCATCAAAAGACCAAAACCAATTGCCAAACCAGGCCTTCAATTCAACCTATGTTTTCCAGTCTTTACACCTTACTGGCCACAGAAAACACAAAAATTGCAGCAAAACCCAACGAGAGATACTTTTATTCACAACACTCAACCTGAGATACAGGCATACCTTACCAAATTCACATATTTTAAAAACCAATTTTTCAAATTCACGCAATTTTTGAATTTTTTTTTTCCAAAACTCACATTGAAGTTGTGTTTTCAAAACATAGCATCAACTTAAAAATCGTGTATTCAAAACACAATTTTATAAAATTCTGCAATAAACTAATTGAATGTTTCAGAATAAAACTTTACAACATGTATTTGAGTTTGGCAGATAAATTCAAAAACTGCTTCAGCTTGGAAAATAAGTTGTAAGATATATGGGGTATACAGGCAATCAAAACCAAAATCATAGTTTAGAGACAAACACACAACAACAAACATAGAGAGAAAAGTTGTACCGAAACCAGAAATGCATTATATTGAAATGTGGAGTCATTCTATTACATAACCACAGACCAAACAATATCCATTGCATAAATCGACATTTTAAGGCCAAAACCCCCAACAAAAACAGAATCCCAAACCCAAGCATCAACCTCCAAAACCGTACAGAGTCCTCCCCTGCCTCTTGAGAGCATAGACAACATCCATGGCGGTCACAGTCTTCCTCCTGGCGTGCTCTGTGTAGGTCACAGCATCGCGAATCACATTCTCCAAGAAGATCTTCAACACTCCTCGAGTCTCCTCATAGATCAGCCCACTGATTCTCTTAACACCTCCTCTCCTGGCCAGCCTCCGAATCGCCGGCTTCGTTATCCCCTGGATGTTGTCTCGGAGGACCTTGCGGTGCCGCTTTGCTCCGCCCTTTCCCAAACCCTTGCCTCCCTTTCCACGACCAGACATTATTGTCGAATAGAGTGACAAAGATTGATGAGTGAAGTGAAATATGAAGAGAGAGAGAGAGATTGATTTGAATTTGTTGAGATTGAGAGGGAGTGGGTGGGTGGGTTTATATAGGGAAGGTGTGCGGGGTTTGAAATTTGAGCGGGGTAATTGGTGGTTGCTTGAGTTTTGGGCTTTTGATCGATGGTGAAGAGAGTCGATCCGTGTGTTGTTGTCTGCTTGATTTTGGTACGTTGATATGGTATAAATCGACGGTTGGTTGGTCTTGTTTTCATTACGCAGATCGTTGACGTGGATTGCGTTGCTTGCCTTTTCTTTATGTTTTTCGGCTTTGTTGCGGTTTTTTTTTTTTTTTTTGAAATGAAAATTATTGGGTAGTTTAGGAACATCTCCTAATCATATCTCTCAACAATCATAATTTATTATATCTTATTATATTTTTAATTATTCAATATAAATTTGTAAATTTACTTATTTCATCGATCATAATATCGCTAAAATATCACATAGTGATACCCCAAATCCAATAAATAACTTCTCTGTTTAAAAGGTGTTTCGGAGTAAAAAATATTTTTCTGCATAAATTTTTAATATTAAATCATATTTTAAAAGAAAATTATAAATACACTTATTCAGATTTGCTTAAAATATAAATCGTTTTCTATAATTTTAAAAATTACATTCCATCCTTTGATATTTTTAATTTCATAATAACTTTTATTAAATAAATAATTAAGTTAATTAGATTTTTTTAATAATGTCAAAATTTAAGTAATTTTATTATTGTATAAGAGATTGTTATAATTTTTTTTTCCCGTTAAATAAAAATTTCTAACAAAAATATATTTATAATTTTTCAAATCACATGTATTTTGAGTAAGGCCAAGTTTGGGAAGACTAAATAAATGTATTTTTTGTCTTTTTTTACTAAAAAATTAATGTTGAAAATATGGATGTTTTGGTTAACTTTTTAACTTTTTATGAAAAAATGTGTAATAAAAAATTGTGAAAATTGGTTTTTAGAGGAAAATTTGAATTGGGAGTTGTGCAACCGTAATTGTTGACTTTTGGTGAATAGTGTTAACTTTTTAACTTTTTGAGTAACTTTTTGACTTTTTGGATTATTTGGGAGTACCCAAACAAAACCTAAATTTCAAGATGTGTATTTATAATTTATTCTATTTTAAAAGCATTGTCATTCATCCTAAAAGAATATGAATTACCTTAAGTTTAATAATTAAAAGGAAAATGTTTGAGGTTGTTAGATTATTCTCAGCTAATGCCTTAAAATAGCTTTTTGCTATTATAAGGGATTGATTATTCAAAAATCCAACCCCATCAAATCCCTTAAATTTAGGATTGCTGTAATGACTTCCTATTCGTAGAGAATCACTGTAACTCTTTCATTACTGTAGTGACTTCCTTAAAATAGCTCTCTCATATCCAACCCCATTAGATCCCTTATGTCCTTATTTTATTTCGTTGAAAACATAGTAGTCCAGACAAAAGGTCGAATGTCTAGGGGGTTGACTTAGAATCGGATCGAAGGTCAGGCGGATGACCTCACCTCTGCTTAAGAGAGAGCTTTTGTTCTAGTGAAGCCCATAGTAAGGATTGGACATGAACAACAAGGACATAAGACTCAAGAATTGAATTGAAGGAATAAGGGATCAAATTGGAGGAAGGCTAGAGAGGGTTAAGAAGGTTCTGAATTGAACACAGTGGTGTTGTGACAGTGGTGGTGGAGACAGAAGAGAGCTCGAGAGTGTAACACTATGGGTCTTTTATGGGGGTGTTGTGGAGAAAAGGGCTTTGCTTGTTGATGGGTTATTGTTGGAATTGGGTTCATTCTTGAATTGGGTTTGCTTGGAATTTTGGTGGGTTGGTTTGGATTGGATTGTTGAATGGTTTTGGGTTTGAATTTGGATGTGTTTTTGGTGGATTGAGTTGGAATCAGAAGAGACGAGACTAGTTTGTTTTATGATCTCAAGTTCAGACAACTTCTGATGCATTTACATACAAAGAAAATGGATTTCTAACACTTTCTCATTTATTATTTTATTATTAAAAAAATATTCAAATTTAAAAGCAATTGGAAAGATTATTTTAATAGAATAGAGAAAGAATAGGGAGTTTGATAGAAAAAGTAAATAAAAAAGTGGTTCCTAAAATAGGGAATAAATTTTTTAATAATATTTTAGAGTAAAATTTAAGTGAACTATTGGGGATGTTCTTAGAAAAGTTTCTCCAATTTGAAATTTGACCCACAATAATGTTAATAGTTGTCATTTGGCTAGGACATTGTTAGTTATCTTTTTTTTTTTTTTGAACAGTTGTTAGTTATCTTTTTTGAATTGGGATTTTTTTAGCTGGGACTAAAAAGTTTGTTTGGCTTCGCTTTTTTTATTTTTGTAAGAGAAAAATGAAATTATTATAATTTGGATATAACAATTCTTTTATTTTTTTTAGTCCTAAAAGTCCTAGCCAAACGTAGCCATATATTACTTTGGGCTAAAATAGCTATATAGGACAAAATTGGCCATTTTAGTTAAATAGGACAAAATGTCACATCTAATTCATAATCATTTCATTTTTTTTTTCTCACAAAAGTCAAATAAAGCCAAAAAATTTATCCCAAACGAGACTTTTTAACCTTAAACTAAAAGGGATTTTTTTTTAGAATCCCTGATATTAAGATTTTATAGCATGAAAGACGTTCAATATTTTCATAAAGTCTAAGGTCCATCAAATTGATCCAGAGATATTTCAAACCTCAAACCAGAGAAATTTGAAATTTTTCTGGTTTGTTCAATTTTTTTGATTTTTTATGTTTTGAAATTTCTATAGGATTGAATTTTCTCTAATTTGCTCACAAATAGCTCTGTGATTTGTTCACAATTTTCTCTGTGTATTTGACTAATATTCTTTGATTTACTCATAATTTTCTCTATGTTTTAAGCAAACCAGAAAAATTGTATCTGTTACTTTTATGTGCTAATTTTCTCTGTGTGATAGCCAGAGAAATTTGTTGATTTTCTCTGGCCAAATCACATTCTCCCACAGTGATCAAATCACACATTCAATTTCAATACACAATTTCAAGTAACCAAATCCATAATCTAAAAACTCAAAATGAATTCAAACTTTATCAAAATTTCTAACACCAATTGTCTTCAAACAAGACACCTTAAACTCCATCAACAAATCTCTCTCCATCAATGCCAACTTCACCAACGTCTTTGCTGCAGTCGACCCAGAGAAATTTCTTTGACTTCACAAATTTCTCTTGCTTTATTTACAAAGAATTTCTCTGGATTTGTGTAATATGTAAGCCAACAATACAATCTTTACTAACAAAACCACGAATTTCTCTGGTCCTCTCCAAACTAGACAGATCAGAGAAATTCTCTGGATTGAAACCAGAGAAATTCTCTCTATTTACAGCAAAGTTATATTTTTATGAACAAACCTTGGTGATTATACATTGATCCAGGAAATTTGTACATTGATCCAGCACTGGTGAACAAACAACAATGATGATGAACATCAATGATGATCCAAGAAATTTCAGTTGAAAGTTCTTGGAACAAACAACAATGATGAACATCAAATTCGAAACCCGGATTTCTTCAACAAACCCAGATTTCTTCAATTTAAAAATTCAAAAATAGATTTCCTTTTATAAAAAAAAACAAATTCGAAACAAACCCAAATTCAAAACAAACCTAGATTCGTAACTGATTTCAACAAACACATATTTCTTAATTTTAAAAAAAAAAAAAACCTTGGATTCTAAACCCATAATCGAATCCCAACTCTTCAACAATAAATTCTTTCAAGAAATAATTATTCAAACCAAAAATAAAAGCCATGGAATAATAATAAAGAACCATGAGAATACCTATTCTGTACAAGATACCCAAAGTTGTGTTGTACAAACTTGGTGATTGTACATTGATCCAGCACCGGTGAGCACTAGTATGGTTTGAGGTCGACGTAGATGACCGTGACCGAGCTGAAATCGGCGAAGCAATGCAAACTAAGAGGTGCATGTGAGTTAAACCGCAGCATAACAGCAGCTGGAGTAGGTCAATGGCGCAATGTACTGATGGTCATGAACGAATTGATGAGGCTGCAAAGATGCGCCGCTGAGTTGTCACGATATCGGCGAGTAGGTCGGCGAAGACAGTGCTGATTGGCGAGCTGGTCTGGTGTCGGTGTGAGCCAACAGCGACTTGGGTTGCGATGTTGGTGTGTTCGGAGTTGCTGCGATGAGCGGTGTGCAAACGATGGTGATCCTCGGCAGCGGTAGGAGATAGACGAAGCACTGGTTTGATGTAGAAGAGAGAGAGAGTGTGTGTGAGAAGAGACAAACCAAACTCAATTTTTGAAACCCTTTTGTTTCTTCTTAAATTTCTCTGTGATATATGAGTTTGGGGTTGAAGGACCTTAGACATCATAAAATAACATTGTGGATCACTTCCATTATTAAAAGTGAGAGAGGGATCTTAGACATCATATATATCTGTTTGTTGTAAATTATAGCCGTTGCTGAAGTGAAATATAGTCGTTGGCAGTGGATCACTGGTAATGTGAAACATAGCCGTTGGCAATGCAGAGAGAGGAAAGAAGAGTTGGAGTAGGGTGGGTCCCATACACACACACACACACATATATTCTTAACACACACCTTAACACATCCATTGCACCATCACTCACTCTCTAAAATTAACATGCTCTTGACACACCTTAACACATATTTTTGGGTCTCACTTTTATCATTTTTTGTCATATAACACACTTTTTTAGCTATTCCATTGTGGATACCCTTAGATTTCAAGTTGAATGTTGCAGTGTAATGGAGTTTTGGATGCATTTGACGACTTAGATTTTGTTATTTTCGATTTACCCTTCTTTTTTTTTTAAGTATTTACTGTAATAATCCTCCATGTGTGGAGGTTATGTCCCTCATTTGTGAGGGTCTTTTTTCTCCTTTATAGAGGTTAGGATTCTTTTAGAAAGTTTATTATTTCTTTATAAGATTTATTGCTATTGCTGTACGCGATTAATTTTATTTTTTATCAATTTTACAATGAAAATTTTCTTCTCGATTTAAATATATTAAAAAAAAAACCTCAGCATATTTCACTTCATTTAATTTTCGAGCATGATATGGAGCTCGAAAAAGGGGGCACTAATGCCCCGAAATTCCCTTTAAGGTAAAAAAAATAAATAAATAAATAAAAACTTACCAAAATAGAAAATTAATGCCATTAGTGCCAATCAGTTTAGTGCCACAAAACATTTTCCTTTAATTTTTATCAATTTTTTGGGGGCACAACATCCAAAATCTATAGCATCACTTTATTTTTCATTCAAAATAATAATAATAATAATAAAAACAAGTAAAAGTTTAGATTAGTTGCAAAAGGATGTTGGAAATGGTTAAGCTCTCAATCCTTCAAGTTGTCTCTCAGCCCGCAATCTCAACTGTGAGTCTTGGTGCTTGGTTTGAGAAAAAATAAAAGCAAGTATGGCGGGTGGCGGATTGATAAAAGTATCATTAGAATTTGCCATTTTCCTTATCAAAAACCAGCGGTTCGGTTGGCAAATAATGGTGGATTTGCCTTGGCGGTTCGGGCGGATTGGTGGTTTATAAAAAATATAATTCAAATTACAAAACTTAAATCAAAGAGTAAAAAAAAGACGAGAGATAACGTGATGTTAAGCATCTTGAATTGGAATCCAACTTTATTTTGAATTACTGACATCTTCAAATTCCCTTCGAGCAGTAATGTAATACTATATTCTAAGGTATAGAATAACAAGCAAACTTAAGTAAAAAAGAATTTTTAGAATCTTATAAAACATGATTTAATAGCGGTGCGGGTCGGTGCGGTTTGGAAGAAAAATAAAAACTAGCGGATTGATAAAAGTGACATTAGAATTTGCCATTTTTCTTACCAAAAACCGGCGGTTCGATTGGCAGATAATAAAGAATTTGCCTTGGCGGTGCGGTTCGGTGCGGTTTTGGCGGTTTCGGCGGTTTCGGCGGTATTATGCACACCCCTAACTGTGAGAGTGAGAGAGAGAGGAGAGTTGAAGAATCAATGGCGGGTCGAGTACGGTTGTCTAAACCAAACACCCTCTGGTTCTTATCATCATCATCATCTCCACTATATTCACTCAATTTCAGAGGACTCCACAACCACAATAATCTCAATTTCAAGAATCGACTCCATTTTCGCCCCAACTTGGTCTCATCTTCTCCCTCCAGAGGAGCTCGCAGAAGCACTGATCTCTCTAATGGCGAAGCAATCTCAGACCCTTTCGTCCTCACCACTCCCCTTTATTACGTCAATGCCCCTCCCCACATGGGCAGTGCCTACACCACCATCGCCGCCGACGCAATTGCCCGTTTTCAGGTACCCTTTTCAGACCTCATCTTCAACTCCATCCTTTGCTTGTTATTGAATTCATGCCTTAATTTGTTTTCTGGGTTTGGCTGCTGAGAAAGTGAAAGAAATATATTATGTTGTTGGTTTCTCTACTTTTGTACTGCCAAATAATTACTGTAGAAAATTATGATAAGATTGTGTATACAAGGGTTTAACCCTTTCAGAGCTCATTTTGAAGTCCATCGTTTGATTTTTAATGAATTCATGCCTTAATTTGTTTCCTGGTTCAACGAATTTTTGGGTTGCCCTGTTTGGCTGCTGAGAAAGTGAAGGAAAAATACAGATAAGTGATATACTAAATGGTATACTACCAATTATATGGAAATGCATTACTTTCATTACTAAACATTTAACAACTCTGGGCATATAGGACTGTTCATAAGCTAACCTGGCTAAGCTCGACTCACGAGTCAGCAGACTTCAATAAGTTATGCAGAGTTCCATCTTGAGTTGAGTTTCATGTCAAATTTTCATAATATCAAGGGTTTTAACTAGCCACTGAAGAAGCTCTTGAAAAAGGTAGGTACAATGGATAAATTATAGTATAAGATATTTAAATAAGGGGAGCAACAGTAATAAAAAAAGATAGAAATTAAAATAAAGCTATAAGAAGCTCGGTGCATATATAATGGGATTTAAAATGGTGAATTTAAAGGTACCATACCTAACATGGTTGGACATAAAGGTAAAATGTTGAAAAATTAATACCCAGCTTGTATATAACACTGTCGCACCATGACTACTTAACTCTGGTACCTGATTTATTCTCATATCTAATTTATCATGGCAGAGGCTGTTGGGAACGAAAGTTATATTCATTACTGGCACAGATGAGCATGGAGAGAAGATTGCTACTGCTGCAGCTGCCTGTGGTTCCAGCCCAAGTGAACACTGTGATGTCATTTCACAAGCTTACAAGGCGCTATGGGAAGATGTACGGTCCTCTGCTTAGGGATTCAGTCTGAATAAATATTTTTATTTTCCCCTTCTCTTCATTTACTTGTTGTTTGCAGTTAGACATAGCTTATGACAAGTTCATTCGGACAACTGCTTCCAAGCATGAAGTTATTGTGAAGGAATTTTACTCCAGAGTTCTTGCCAATGGCGACATTTACCGGGCAGATTACGAGGGCCTTTATTGCGTCAACTGTGAGGAGTACAAGGTGGTATTCTGCACCACAATAAGCTATTGGGTGGTGTAACTTAGCATTGTCATTATCATCCTTTTTCTTTTCATAATGTTGATAGATTTCCATTAAGCCTAATTTGCCCATGGTACTTGTTACACTATGCGTTGAATTGGAAGCATGTGAGCACATGCAGGAAAGTACCCAACGTGCAAAATGTTTACCTCTGAAGCCCCTCAGTTAAAAAAAAATTAATGTCTGTTGGAATGCATCTATGATATGAATAGATATATGTTTTTCCTAGCTATCTAGGGTCTATGTATTGCATTCATCTAAGTACAGAGATCAGCATCTACTTGGCTTTTAATTATAGTAGTCCGCATTTACATGGTTATCTTTAACTTTGTAAAATCTGCAGGATGAGAAAGAACTTCTGGAGAACAACTGTTGTCCCATGCATCTAAAGCCATGTGTCCTAAGGAAAGAGGACAATTACTTTTTTGCCCTTTCAAAGTATCAAAAGAAGTTGGAAGATACTTTAACACAAAACCCCGATTTTGTGCAGCCTTCCTTTCGTTTAAATGAGGTGAGATGCGCATAATTTGAGCATTTGAAAATAAATAAAATCTGTAGTGTGAATCTTTTATATGACAATGATGCTGTCATTAATTATATAGTAAATCTAAAGGAAATTGTCTCTTTCTTGCATCATTTACCATGAACCCAAGGAACATTCACTTTAGCTAGAATTATGGTCTGGTTACTTCATGTTCTCCCTGCATGTCATTTATGATGTGCCTTTTTCAGGTGCAAGGTTGGATCAAAAGTGGCCTGAAAGATTTTTCTATTTCACGAACATCGGTGGATTGGGGCATTACAGTTCCTAATGACGTTAAGCAAACCATTTATGTTTGGTTTGATGCTCTACTGGGGTAAAGTTATGCCTTCTTTTAGTACTTCAGATTATTTTAGTGATGTAAACTAATGGGCCTCCAGACTTCCAGTTAACATAATTATACGGCTTTAATCTTTTTTCCTTCATCACATTTAAGATCCAACTGACTTGCATTTGTCAGTGTTTGTTTCTTGCTTGCTTGATTTATTTCTTTTCTTTGTTTCAATTTTTTCTTCTTCTTGCAATTGATACAAAAATGAGTGGTCATCTATTTCTCTTCTGGTCAAATTTCTTTTGGTTCATTAGATTATTGTGGACATAATCAGTATTCTATGTCCACTGGTCGGATTGCCATCTTTCATTGGTTATTGCCATGGGAAAATGGGTTTGTTTGACGCATGCTATGTTCTTCAAGGTTGTTTTTATGTACATGAAATTACGTGGTTTCTGCTCTCTTATTTTATTTAGTTCAGCCAATCCTTTCATAGTTATTAGGCATATTACCAGACTTAGCAATTCATATTTGTGTTTCTAAATCTAGATTCACAATGTGTAGCTATGCAATTGGTGTAATTCCAATTTTTTAATTTAAGCCTATTTTTAATTCGGCTAGTAAAATGGTTGTAATTACTTTTGTTCATAGTTTTTATTTTCATTTGAATTCTCTCTCTCTCTTTCTCTCTCTCTCTCTCTCTCTCTCTCTCTCCATGTTAAGCAGTTATATATCTGCACTTTCGGACGAGAAGGAACAAGCTAATTTACAAACTGCACTTTCTTCAGGTTGGCCTGCTTCACTACACTTGATTGGAAAGGTATGGCAATCCCCATGCTTGCATCTAAGATAGGATGTTGATATCATCTATATTATCTGTCTGTCAAATGAAACAAACATGGAATTAGCATCCAAACACCATTTGCTTTATAAATATTGTCAACTCCATCAATTTTCTATGCCCAACTTCATGGTCCTGAAATTTAAAGAGAGACCAAAAATTGGTTCAACAAACCAGTGATTGCACTCTCTTGCCTTCCTCATCTCTTTGGTTCCGTTGACTTTCTGTATTTTAATTCATTCCTTTACCATTTCTAAGATATCGTATAGTTCATATTTTCTATCTTTTCATTATGGTTCTAAAAACATGGTTGGTTCAAACTTTACTCATTAAAGTGTGATGTATTTTACATTTTTATGCAGGATATATTGCGTTTTCATGCCGTATACTGGCCAGCTATGTTAATGTCAGCCGGACTAACACTTCCGAAGATGGTGTTTGGCCATGGATTCTTAACAAAGGTAACTAATTGTAATTTATGACTTCTCCTTTATTCAAAAACAAGTCTAGGGGCCATACATAGCTTAAAAAATTCTGTAACACTGGTATAACGTGTCCCAGGAAGGATCTTACTCCTTTCACATTCACAAGTGTCGTCGTTTTTTAAATTATCTGGGCTATTACCAAATACCAAGTCTTGCTAAGATGCCATTAAGTTGCGAAATCAGAGACTGGTATTCAAGCTCAATATAGTTCTGTTATATTTGTGTAAACTATAACTGGAGCCTGTGTCATGCCTGAGTAGTTTCATTCTTACATTACATATTGGAGGGCATGAAGATTTCCGTAATATAAATCACTACCATGTCTTCTTAATTTTTATATCCTTTTCCCATATAACTTGATGTCTTTAAGTACACAATTAATATAATTAAACACTTCATGATATTCAATGCTGTCTTAGTTTGGGATTTTTTCAAACTGCAAGTCTTTGATACATTTGACAAATGTAATTGATGTCTGTTTTGACTTATTGAAAAATAGATATGCAAGTTAGTAAGGAACTTTTTATTTTTTAATCTCATATACCCATTTTGATTTCATGCAGCAATGCTTTTTATTTTAAAAATTTTAGGATGGCATGAAGATGGGGAAGTCACTAGGGAATACTCTCGAACCAAATGATTTGGTGCAAAGGTTTGGATCTGATGCAGTCAGGTACTTCTTCCTTAGGGAGGTGGAATTTGGTAATGATGGGGACTACTCAGAGGACCGCTTCATCAATATTGTCAATGCACACCTTGCCAATACGATTGGTATTTCTTCATTTACCTTCTCCACAATAGAATTTGTTCTGGATAATTCTAAAACTGAGATAGGGATAAAGAAGGTTGACCTTTAAAGTTATTAATGCAGGAAATCTTCTTAACCGGACACTTGGGCTTTTGAAAAAGAATTGTCAATCCACTTTGGCAGTTGATTCAACTATTGCAGCTGAAGGAAATGCATTCAAGGACACTGTGGAGAAGCTGGTAAGGTTTTCCTGGATTATTTTCTAATTTTTTTTGCAATAAGTAGATTACTTGAAAACTTCAATCAGGCAGTTGTTTGTCTGGAAATCCATGGAAAATTTAGTTGAGGACATTCACGTGTTCATTTTCTTTTGTTTTCATAAATATTATTCGTTGATTTAATCTAAGAAATATGAAGTTGCGTGGGTTTTCCTTTCCTCAGTTTGGAATGCTAGACAAACGTGTTCTATGTATATGCATATGCATAGTTAAATTCTGTCCCGCAGTTTCATGTTCTAAAACTTCTTCATTATTATCGAAACTAATTCCTTTAAAAGGAAAAATCAAGGGCCTTTCATTTTACAATTGTGAAAACGCACATAAATCTTTTTGCTTTCATGTGATTTGTGCAAAGTTCATGTTGATTATATTTTATGAAGCCAACCCTAAGAATTTGGGATTTGAGGCTTTGATGAATTTTAGTTGTAGGTGGTGGGGATCACTTCTGCATTTGACGGCATAGAATCTTTCCTTTTTCACTTTCCCCAGTTGATTGTAACTTTTAACTTCTTTCTTTTTGTAGGTTGAGAAGGCTCGGGTTCAGTATGCAAATCTCTCACTATCATCAGCCTGTGAAGCCGTGCTAGAGATTGGCAATGCCGGGAACTTGTACATGGACGAACACGCACCGTGGTCTCTTTTTAAGCAAGGGGGTGCTGCTTCTGAAGCTGCTGCAAAGGTTTCCATTTCTTTCTGTTTCTATTAGATGTTACACATGTTCACTATAACTGAGATTAAAAAGACCATCAGACTTCAGATCCGCTTTCAAAACCTTAATTCAGCTACTTTAGTTAATGCAAAAATATGTAGATGCTCAACAAAGGATTAACTAAATCAGTTATCATCTATCCTTGCTTTCCTTTGAACTTGGTGTAGAACTTTAAGAATCCTAATATGCCAGTTCAAGATTTCCTTTTATCATTGATGGCTATAATTTGTTGTTGTTGCTAGGGTTGTAAATATCGAGATTTTGGACTTTGATACCCATATTCACCGATACATGGGTTGATGCTGTCCAATATATGATCGTATCCCCGATACCGACACATATACTGACCATTTTTTAAAACTTGTGCTTCATGTTCTTCTCGTTGATGGTTTTTGAACAGGACCTTGTGATCATTTTGGAAACAATGAGGATCATAGCAATTGCTTTATCCCCTATTGCACCAAGGTTATGCTTCAGAATATATACCCAGCTTGGCTACTCAGAGGACCAGTTCAATGCTGTTACCTGGGTCTCTCTCTCTCTCTCTCTCTCTCTCTCACACACACACACAAACACGCACACGGAGCATTTATTTGCATGCTTGTTAATCGTCAACGTATATTTTTTACCAACTTGTTTAAATGATCCTATATCTCAGAGTGACACCAAATGGGGTGGATTGAAAGGTGGTCAGATCATGGCTCAACCGAAGCCTATCTTCGCGAGGATCGAAATCCAGAAGGAAGGGGAAGATGAGGTGAAAAAGAAATAAAGTAAAGAGAAGGAAAGGATACCTCAAAGTCAGACTCTGGCAGAGGCCTAGAAAATCTGGTCTCAGCCAGATAACATAGTCCATTTTGTTACATTTTTTTTTCTCTGTATTTGGTTCCTTTTTCTGTTGTCATATATATTTTTTTTCTATAGTCAACCAATTTTATGTTACAGACTTGATAACAATAACAATTGATGTTACAGTTTTTTCTTTTTTTTTTGTTCTTTTCTTCTCTTTTCTTCATTAAGTTCGGTTAAGATAAATGGTGTATCTTGGGACTAAATTGATATTTGTAGTTTGGAAGTTGAGGTTTCACATTTACTTCTAGACTAGTTTGATAACATTGATCTTTATTCTTTACAGTTATTTATTTATGTTTAGACTATAAGGTAAAAATTCGTATCTAATTTTATTTTCAAAAAATTGTAAATAATATATAAAATTTACCAAATTCTGTATAATTATTTATTTATTTTGAAGACAAAGTTTTCATTACTTCCACCCTTTACTATTCCCCCTCTGGCTACCATCAAGCCACCACCTTTGCCAACCACCATTTTCGTATGGCCAGCAACCACACCATAACCAACCACCTCCAATAAATTGAGTTCCACCCATTGTGATGTAACCTAATTCCTAAATTCTAATCGGTTGCATTAAAAAAAAGTTGGGGGGAGAGAGAGAGAGAGAGAGAGAAGATATGGTGATCCTTGTTTTTCACCATCAGATAACACAGAAGGTTGCAACCATGAATCTGAGCTAACTGGAATACTGAAAGAACTATTAAAACAATGAATTGTGCAGGAGTCAAATTTACCCTTCTACAGAAAATTTTATGAATTACATAACTGAAAAAAGCATGACAATTCGCACCATACAAACTGTAAACAAGCAGGTTGTTTACTACCAAAACAAGAGACAAGAATAAGAGATTAGCCAGCAATGAAAATTTTCTTTTCCATATATTAATCAAATAAAGGACATAGTCCCAGTCTGCAAAATAATGAAAACAGTTGCACAATTTATTCCAGATTGTGACATCTTACCGGAAAAGGAGGGAAAATAAACAAAAATAAGGCATAAAAAAACCAGATCAAGCTTCACTGGAAAATAGAATCAGCCAAATATCCTAGGGTTTTAGACTGTTGCTGAGTTCAGGCCTTTTTAGGGACACCAAGCCGCTGGCGGAAATCCTCCTCCATGAAGGGAAGGCCATCGCGCAACTTGATCTTTGGTTCCCAACCTAACAACTCCTTTGCCTTGGTGATGTCTGGTTTTCTCTGGCGAGGATCATCAGGTGTGTTTTCAACGGTTATGATCTTCACATCAGGATTGATAAGCTGCAAATCCCAATTCTTTTCGTTTAGTTTCCTTTCTTTATCTAATCATTATGTTTAGATACAATCCGGACAAAGGCATGGAAAGATATATGTATATTTAACATGTCCCAGTAAGAGCATCTCCAATCTTTCATAAAATAAAAGTGTGCTCCAATTATTTTATAAAATCTGTAACTAATCAAGGGAGAGGCAATTTTTCAACAAATCAAAGGATAAACCAAATTCTTCACCAAATTTTCAACAGTTACATTTTCCCTCAAATATAATGAAAATTTTAAAAAGAGTAACGATTGTAGATGGGTTTTTTTTCATCAAAACTTGTTAAAATAGAGTAGGTTTGGAATTTTTCAAGAAGATATGATGAAAAAAGAGAGTAAGGATTGGTGTGTTCTATATCAGATCAAGTTTTTAACCAAAATTTCACTCAAATTTGATGAAAAAGAGAAAAAATTGGAGATGCAATAATTGGGAAAAGCCTAAAATGAGCAAGTTTAGAACTAACCTCCTTCACATTCTCGGCCAGTTCAAGCATTGTAAATTCACCTAAAACAACATAGTAATAATTTAGCATTATCCAGAGATTGCCAAGCACCATAATCCTTGTGTATTAATCAAGTCATATAATTACCTGGATTGCCAATGTTGATTGGCCCAGTATCATTTCCTTCCATAAGTCGAATGAGGCCATCAACCTGCAAGTTTGAAACAAAGGGGAAGGGAAACAAGTAATTTTAGAACACAACTTTAGTCAAGTTGAATGGTTGGAAATCAAAATACTCTTGCATACCATGTCAGATACATAACAAAAGCTCCGTGTTTGTGTTCCGGGCAATTGAACAGTCAAAGGCTCATCACTGCATATCAATGGACGAGAGTAAGAAATGGATATGTTACGAAAGTAAAAGAACAAAAATTTCGACTACAAGCCCTGGTCAACTAATGGATAGAGATGAGGATGGGGGATACAGATGTAAATAGGAACGTGTTCAGATTTTGCACAAAATGTAAGAATGGTGGTACTAGACATTACCGGATTGCTTGAGCTATGAAATTGCTGACAACACGCCCATCATCAATGTTCATGCGGGGTCCATAAGTATTGAAGATTCTTGCAATCCGTATTTCTGTTATAGGTTCACCATTTTGAGATAGTAAGAACTTAATGAGACTGCACTGCTCTACAGAACAAAGTTACCCAATGTCTAGATCTTGGAGAAAGAGAGAAAGAGATGGAGAATTTACCAATTCCATGTTGCCTATGGTAATCAAACATCAAAGTCTCAGCCACTCGCTTTCCCTCATCATAACAACTCCGAACACCTGTAATACACATTGGAAAACATCATTGCGTGTGCTGCAATTCTTAATACACGGCTAGTTACTACAAGCAGGCTTGCGCCAGAAACTGCTAGCTACTTCAAGCAGGCGTAACTTGAAGGATAGAGCTATGTCGCTATAACTAAGTTAAGAACTACTCATGGGGTAAAATAATCAACTTTCAAACTCACATCAAGTTCTCAACAAACCCTCACAATAAATAAATGTAACTATATCCATTTTTGAAGTAATACTCCGCAATTAAAATGTTTGTATGGTAAATATACCTATAGGGTTAACATTGCCCCAGTAGTCCTCGGTCTGAGGATGCACAAGAGGATCTCCATAAACCTCAGAAGTTGATGTAAGTAAAATCCTGTTGGCCATCATAACGCTATCAGTGAAACGAGAATTCTATAAATAATAGGGATGAAGTTGTAGAAATGTAGCTGCCAACCTTGCTCCAACTCGCTTGGCAAGTCCCAACATGTTCAATGTTCCCATCACATTTGTCTTAATTGTCTGTCAAGTATCATTCGATTACAAGTCAGAAAAACACTTAGCTTCACTAATGCACATTCGAGGAAAGCACACTTTTGGCAAGTGAGACGAGAGAACACTTTTAGTAAATGAAGATGCATCAAAAGCAATATTTGTAATGTCAAGCCATCAGGTTTGTTTTGCCCAATAAAAGAAGGGAAAATTACAAATCAAGTGTAGAAGACCAAAAACAATTACAAACACATTGGGTGCAACTTTTTCCATGCAAAGAAATCAGAGCAAAAATTGCACCACCCCAAAAAGGGCAATGACACCACTAATTAGAAAAGAGTTCTAATGCAATGTTATCATTCATGATGTTGGTTTTAATGGGTTTTGGTTTCCACAAGGACCATGAGAGAGAAAGAGAGAGAGAGAGAGATTCCCCAACTAGCAGATCTGCTCATGCATAGAAGAAAGCTATTCACAATAGAAGTATGTTACTATGATTATCCTCTCAATAGCATACCTTTACAGGATTGTATTTGTAGAAAATTGGAGAAGCAGGACAAGCAAGATGATATATTTGATCAACTTCAACTAACAATGGCTCTGTGACATCTGCACCAAAAGAAAAATATAATAACATAAGATGGCACCAGACTGAAATAGATTGAAGATAAAGAGAAAGAGGGTTGAGGTCATAGGAAACAAAACAAATGAAGGTCATTAGATTGTTACAGATTAAATTTATACTGAACTTACACTAGTTAGTGAAAAGGTACATATACCCAAACTTTGATCAAGGCTTGTGGTGTATGGATAACAAGTTGATTACTACATAGCTTAAATTATATTATTTTTTTGTAAAATATTTGAAGGCCTGGTTATCCCTAGCTCTTACAGAAAGTAAAACATGTCCTTATACTTCTGGATAGGTGTCAACTTTAGTAATTCATCTTGTCACACCCTTTCTATTTGCATTCATTTTTCTTACACAACCATCCACTTCAATTAATTAATAAAAAAAGCAAGAAGTTCAAAGGAAACCCCAATATAAAGTTAGTGCTACAAGAAGAATCTATGATCAGTTTTAGACAATTTAGAGCATTTACAGCTTACAAGTTATAAAGAGTAATACAAGTTATAAGACAATGGCATACCATGACGAATAAGCTCAAATCTTGGATGACCAATCCATTGTTTTAGGTTGTCCTTTGAGCCAGTGAAGTAGTTATCCGCAACAATCACCTGAATACGATAAAGATGTGAAAACATGCAAATATCTTGATAAATTTTACAGCATGTATGCATGTTAACTAGCTGCTCCAGTGCTCCCTAATTACAAAACATCAGGGAACATATATCATTAATAAAAAGTAATGCCAAAAGGAGCATACCTCATTCTTCTCATTTTGCATCAATCTGTCTACTAGGTGAGAGCCAATGAACCCAGCTCCTCCAGTAACCAAAATTCTCATGTTAGCCTGTGATCAATAGTGTGAGACTTCAAGATAAAATAAGGGTAGTACATTGAAACAAATTATAAAGAAAGAAATATCCATCAATAAGTCTCTAGAGGGGAAAAAGGAAATCTCCATTCAAAAACATATTTTTAAAGCCTTATAATTCTTCTCTAAACTGAAAAACAAAAGATGGTGGATGTAGGTAAGAAATACACAACAAAACTGCAGTTCATATTATAGCCAAAAGGATCTCTAGATGCAAATCTTGATTGTATTCATTAAATAATACTATGGGTGAAGCCCACCCGATGGGTGTGCTATTAAATTTGTAAAATATAAATTTTGATTTTGAATTAGAAATATATGTAGTGTTTGTTGATCAAGTGGTAAGGGTGTTATTTTTCAAACTCAATATCTTAGGTTCACATCTTGTGCACTTCACTTTATAATTTTTTTTATTTTATTTTTTGATATAAAAAAATTCACTTGGCAAAAAGAGAGAGCAGGCTTCAAGAGACTAAAGAGTATTGTTCACATATATAATAGTATAGATTAATGATTACCATTATTGCATCAACAATTTTGGTAAAGATCCAATTTTCATACATGACCAACAAAGGAACTTATCTCTCTGATCAGTGCAAATAAAATAACTTCTCAAGTTTGCGGAACACAACATACAAAACAGAATGACTGTCAGCACAACTTCCAAAAAACCTTAAAAAGAACATATTTATGAAATCCTTAAAATAATGATTCAGGACTCAAAATGCTCAGGCCACTATAAGAACTACTCAGGGAGTTCACAACATTCTCACGATCACCCATTGAAGATTCTATTTTTTAATTAAAATTTTCTCTTTCCTGATACCATTGCCATCCAAAGAGAACAAATGTTAACAACATGAGATCATAAGCTAAATACAACGAGGCCTCTCATAACAAACTCCATTACATATTACCTGGAAAAATTTGGCACTTCGCAATGGAGATGGGTTTGGTGGGGGTTTTGTGCTTTGCCCATTTGAAGCCATTGCTGATTTCCCTTCTCGAAGTTGAAAACCTAAAATTCACAATTAAAAATAAAATAAAATAAAAAACCACATATCAAACAAATTACAATCTAACTTCACCATAACTTGAACAAAAATTAAACCCCAACTTTCAATTCAAACCTCACAATCAATACCCAAATAATCAAACACAAATTAAAAGTTAGAAACCAACAAAACAAGTCAGGATCACCTGATTGATCAAAACAATTTTTCTCAAAAACCCAGATTTCGCTTTGATGGAAACAATTATAAAGATTGGTGCTTTATATACAAGAATTGCAAGAGAAGACGAAAAATCAAAAACCCAAAAAAATTATAAAGCTACCAAACTGTACCAACCAGAGAGAGAAAGAGATTGAAACTTGAAAAACACGAAAAGTAGAGAATAAACAAAAGCATCAATGTAATGAAAGTGACCCTCCACACACCAAATTGTTTCAGATCTAACTCGCTCACTCATCACAGAGGCTTTAATCAGAGTCTAATAAGCTTAAATTACGGGGGTTTTGAATTTACCTCAGAGAATTGAGAGAGACCCTTTTTGGAGGATTTACTATTCGAAAGATTGTGTAAAGAAATACAAATCTCGGAGAGGTGTGTGTATATATATATAGAGAGAGAGAGAGAGAGAGAGAGAGAGAACGTGGGTGAGTAATGGTGGGAACTGGGAGGGAAGGATCGATGGGTGAAACCGCAACTCTCGGATCAAAAAAACGTTTCGGATTGAGATTACTTTTTTTTTCCTTTTTTTTGTTGAACTAGGATTGAGATTACTGTCTCCTCCTGTTTCTATCCTGGTTTGTCCTCTTCCAATTGAATGGAGCCACCTCATCTAATATTTTTCTCAAAAATTTCACAAATTAATTTGGTGAAAATAAAATTTTATTTTTTGAATAAAAAAAATTTAATAAAAATGTTAAATTTATTTTCTCATATGATATGGTAAAATTACCTAACAATTATACTTGTTTCAACTTGATTTTAATAAAAAAAATTAGGCAAGCATTTAAGTTCAAAGGTGGATAGGTTAAAATTATCAAAGTTAGAATAAAGTATTAAATTATGGAAAATTTACCCATAAGTCTTAATTTCTGAAAAGTTGAACCATTTAGTCCTAAAAATTTTCTTATGCTCCATTTAGTCCCATTTGCACATCAATTTAATGTTCGAAACATTAATCTGATGTTCGAAATCTAATGTTCGAAACATTAATCTGATGTTTGAAACATTGTAATGAGATCTTTTAGTCTATAAGAAAACTTTTAGGACTAAACAGTGTATAAGTTATTAATTTAAAATTTATTAGTGCATCCCCCTTAAATTATATTATTAAAATAATTATGTTTAAAATCAAGAATTTAGATGTGAAACTCTAAAAAATTTGACTAGTTGTCATCCCTTTTATCTTTGTTTTGGACGAAAATATTTTTTTAAAAATTCAAGGATAAATTTTTTAGTATTTATTTTTTGTCAAATCAATTCATAACCTTCTGAAAAAAATTCAAAAATAAAATTTATAAATTCAACCAAAATGCCGCTTACTTTTAGGTGGGTTTGGAATTTTTAATGATTTTTTTTTTTATTACCCTTTTACGTGCTAAAAAAATTAATCAGTTTTTTTAGTTTGAATATTTTGAATTGACGTTTAAAAAATTGATACTTTTTATCTTTTATATTTTTTTGTTTTCATTGAGTTTTTTTTAATATTTTAAGTAATTTTTTTTAATTTTTAGATACACTTAACATAAATACACTTAAACAGTATAATATCTGTGAAAAAAATCACTAAATACCAAAAATATGAAAATTCAATATATTTTTTGTATTCTTGTGTATTTGTTAAATTTTTAAATTTTTTTTATAAATTTTTTACTTTTTAGATACATTTAAGTAAGGCATATCTAAAAAAGTAAAAAAATTATTTAAAATATTCACTAAAAATAAAAAATACTAAAAAAGAAAAAAATTAATTTTCAAAAAATTTAAACCAAACACAATAAATGTGTTTAAAATTTTACTTTCTTATGCGTAAAAAAAATTAATATGATATTTGACTTTTTTTGGTGACCCAAATGCCTCTTGGACCAATGCTTCCTTCTATTTATTAATTGCGCTTTTCTCATCGTTTCTTAAATTTTTACAACTCGAACAACATCATTATCATTAGAATCTTGTTTTGAATATTTTATGGTACAAAATTATAGAAGCATGCTCCATCAAATTTAATTTTTGACTAACTATTTTAATTAAAAAATATGATTTGGAACCCTAAAAATCATCCCTAGTTCCCCTTATTTCCAATTTGGGCAACTTTTTCCTTTTTATTTTTTATTTTTAAACTTGATATGGAAATTAGGGGATTAAGGGGAGGGGAATTCGGGGGATTTCTCAAAGCCCTTTAATTAAATATCAAATTACTAGTTACATATAGTTAGAAAAAGATGACTCAATAAATAATTTTAGATAATAAAATATTTAATATACTATATTATATTTATCTTTTAATCAATTATTACTATATTAATAATAAACATGAGTGTTGAAATCATTATACTAATGCAATTGTAATATATGAGATAAAAAATATAATTTGATAAATTAAGAAAAATTATTTATAAACAAAATTTGTATAAAAAAAACTAAATCATAGTGATATAATTGTATTATTTTTGAAAATATAAGTTAAAATAATATGCAATTTAATTGAGATTAATGAAACATAAAATATCACATCATTTTATATAAAAATTCAATATAATTTTTTTAAAGATAAATTACATTGATTTCTTTGAAGTTTGGATAAAACAAACTGTGATATTTTAGGAAATTGGTAAAAATTTGATTTTGTGACTTTTTTATTTTTTTGTATAAAAAAATAAAGAAATGATGTGATTTAAAAATATCAAAAAGCTAAAAGGTTGGCTTTTTACCAACTTGCCAAAAGGCCCCATATGTCTTGAGATAATAAAATCAACCTTTTTATTTGTAAGCTTTAAGGATTGGAATGAATGTATGTAAATGCTAAGACACAAATATAAATAATACAAAATATATTTTTAATGTAAGAAAGATGTCAATAATTATTTATTTATTTATAATACTAACAAATTATGGAGAAAAATAGGTTAAATGTTACGTGAATTAAAACTTTAAATGAATCTAATATAATATGTAAATTTGTGAAATTTATTATATTTTCTTTAAATTTTAAGAGATGTGAATGTAATTTATCCAATATTTTATTTATATATCATTACCCTAAACAAATGTGATTATTCATTATTTTAAGTCTCTCTTAAATATTAAATTTGGAATTGAATAAAAAATAAAATAAAAATATAATAGAGTAAAAAATAGAGAGTTTGTTGGAGAATATATTTAAAAAGATGGTTAGCTAAAATAGAAAAATAGACATTTAGTTAAAGTTCAACTAAAAAATTGACTATTTTGATGGAGATGCTCTAACATAAAAGTTAGGCTTATAAATTGCACCAATATGGAACACAACGGGTTATTTTGAAAAATTGATTAAAAATTAAATATAAAGAGGTAATATGACTAAAATAGGTTAAAGTTAAAAAGTAATTTTTTACTTTGTTACCTGAATTTGTTTTAATAATTTCTCTATTGTACATCAATTATTACATACGAATATTGCTACATTGGTTGAACTTATATTTGTAGGTTTTAGAGCATCCAATGGTTCAAATTATTTGTTAAAATGTGTATTATATGATAAAAAAATGATAAAAGTATAATCTAAAAATATGTGTTAAGGTGTGTTAAAATTTGTTAATGTTAGAGAGTGAATGGTGATGCAATGGATGTATTAAAGTGTCTGTTATATATATAAGAGCATCTCCAACGGTAGTAGGTATTTTACCTATCTAAATATTATTATAAAGTATATATTTTATTTTGCCTATCAACTGTTTTATGTTTTTACTCCAACCATGTTTTTTATTTTAGCTATTTATCTAAATACTATTAATTTTATAAAATGCCACGTCAACAACAAAGATGGAGGGAAATGATCCTAATGATTGAATGCATTTTGCCTAGCGTTGAAGGGCTAGCTACATGTAACTAGTGAATATGAGTTGAGCCAAAATGCCTAATCATATGCCTAGTACATTGGAATTGAAAAAAGTGAATCACACTAGACATTTTAACTAACAAGTATTATACGGTTATAGACATTTTACCTATCTAAATATTACTATAAAGTATATATTTTATTTTGCCTATCAACTGTTTTATGTTTTTACTCCAATCATACTCTTTATTTTAACTATTTATCTAAATACTATTAATTTTATAGAATGTCACGTCAACAACAAAGATGGAGGGAAATGATTCTAATGATTGAATACATTTTGCCTAGCGTTGAAGGCTAGCTACATGTAGCTAATGAATATGAGTTGAGCCAAAATGCCTAATCATATGCCTAGTGCATTGGAATTGAAAAAAGTAAATCACACTAGGCATTTTAACTAACAAGTATTATATCTTAGTCGTTGGAGATCTTTCTAAATAATAAATAAAATATAAAATAATTGAAAAGTACGATGGGCCCCTACTTTTGCCATCGACTCATCTTTCTCTTCTCTATCTTCTCTTTTCTTTCTTTTTCTCAAGCCTACAACTCTTCTTCAAATCTAATTGGCCGCCTATAAAGAAATTAGAAGCCAAAAAAAGTTGGCTGCCCAAATGCATTTAAAGGGGTCCGAACGTCCAACTGGACGACTAGCCGAACATCCGACCAAACGATCCCACGGCACTGCCTTTCCTAATGTCTCTCTCTTCTCTCTCTCTCTCTCTCTTTCGGCTAGCTGGAAGCATTGCCACAATTAACACACAAGTTAACAACTGACACTAACACACCCCTTAACAGCTCCATTGCAGCACAAAATAGTATTTTTAGCTAGCAAAAAATTAGCAGTTGACACTAACACATCCATTGTAGATGCTCTAAGGTTATATCAAGCTGGTCATTTTAATTTGAGAGATTATTTAGGTTTGATAAGTCTGTTTTGAAATATATTTTGGTGATTTAAATTGTTCATTTTTTAGAAATTATTGAGTAAATTATTCATATAAAAAATCAAGATGATCGAATATCGATAGCTATATGTTTAAATCAAATTTATATTACAAAAAAATGGATGGCTACTTTTTAAATTATATTTATTGTCCATTTTTTAAAACAAATATGTTTTAAATATATAATTATTGATATCTAATCATCTTGATTTTTTACATAAATATTTTACTCAATGACTCTTAAAAAGTGAACGGTTCAGATCACTAAGATTGATCCTAAAATGAGCCTACCAAATCTAAAGGCTCTCTCAAATTGAGATTACAATTTGAGAAAAGTTAAACCGGTATTTATATTGATGATTAGGAGACAATTTAAAATAGAGTCAATTGTAATTGGTGGAAAAATATTTGTACTCAATAATTTTTTTTTACTAGTAATGATATATATATAAATAAGAATTTTATATACAAAAATTATACATCATAGATAATTATTAGGTATTTCTAGAACGTCATGTTATGTTGGTTATATATTATTTTGAATAATTTTTAAAATATTAAAGGTTCATTTGGGAAGTGGGTTGATTTTTTGACTATTTTAGTTTGGGGTTAAAAGTCTCGTTTGGGAAGGGTTTTTTGATTTTTTGTGAGAGAAAAAATTTAATGATTATGGATTGAATTGAACGTGATGTTTTGTCTTATTAAGTTAAAAAATATATATATATTTTTTTTGACTATTTTAATAAATAAATAAAAAACCCAAATCTCAACTTGCCAAACGGAGGCTAAGAGTGAAATATGTTAATTTTGTTTTTCTTTTAAATTCTCTCAATGATATGGTAAATAATACCAATCAATTAACTATTTTCAAGTTATTTGCCACGCTATTAGGAAAATTTGGGGGAAAAAATTAAGGTGATGGAACGTATTTCTTAAGAGAAAACAAAACGCTAAAAATTATTTCTCAAGTAATTGAGCAAAAGCTCTTAGACATGTACATATCATCGTTTGATTTGATTGAATTATAAAATATGAAAAATTGATAGATGTAACATGATTAATTATAAAAGTGCTAGTTTAAGATGGGTATTTTTAGTCTGACTTTTTAGTCATTTAACATGACTAAAAATTGTTGTTTAGGATAATTTTTTTTTTTTTTTTTTTTGTAGTTAAATTAGTTATTGTAAAAGAAAAAATAAAATAATTATAATTTAAATGTGATATTTTATTTTTATTAATTATTTAATTATTTTTATATTTTTATTGACTATTTTAATTACTCAATAATCGTCATCCCAAGCAAGAAGCTAAAATTGGAAGGACACGATGTCAATTGATCTGTGAGTGCAGTTTCATCATCGTCACCCTTTAAGGAGTTTTTTATTGTTTTTTACGGTGTTGGTTTTCCCCATAATAAAAAGAAAGAATAATAATACTTAAAACGCATGTTCAAAGAAACATATGAAAAACCCACTATCTTATAAAAATGAGATATTTCAAAATGTAAGATGGTACTAAGAAAATTATCAATAAATTTATCAAATTATTCACATGAATGCGAAATTTCCACTCATGTGGTGTCTCTAACATTATTATTTCAAAATTGACCTAGCTTATTGGAGTGAGTAGAAAAATATTAAACTCGGATTGAGAGTCACAACATAGACAGTAATAGTAAAAAATTATACAAATCTATGATAGACATCAGATCAGGAAAAGGAACGCCACACCAGCTCGTCGGATAGAAAAGCATGTACCAATCAAATTAACATTTTTTTTTTTGTAATTTTATTTATATTTAATAAATAATTTTTAAACTAAAAAAATGAAACCTAAATATGGTTGAGATTTTTGGGTAAGAGTGAGAAGGACAAATAAATAATTGATGATTATTTGATAATAATTTGAGAGTATGGTCACGTGGTATTTCATGATAGTATGATTGGTGGAGAATGTGAAGTATTAATTTTTGTGTTAAGTAATTAATAAATATGAGGGGATATAATGAATGATAATTAATAAGCAAGCATAATGACATAATATTCTAAAAATACCTAATAATTTTTCATAAATATTTAGGATTGAAATTGAATATAGTGTAGGTGTACATGACGTGGTAGATAAGTTTCGTCAGTAGTAGTGTCCTAAAATTTCAAATATTTAGGATTGAAATTGAATATAGTGTATGTGTATATGACGTGGCAGATAGGTTTCATCAATATTAGGGGTTGTTTTGGGAAGTTGGTAAAAAGCTGGCTTTTAGCTTTTTACCAAGCTTTTTGGCTTTTTTGAAAGTGATTTGGGAAGTTGATAAAAAGCTAGCTTTTTTACTTTTTGGTTTAATATTTTTTTAAAGTGTCACATCACTCCAAAATGACTAAAATATCCTTACTTTTTTATTTTTAAATTAATTAATCAAAATTTTCTAGAGGGTAATTTGGTAAATTTAGGGGTGGCGTTTTTGGTCTTCCCAAATGAGAATTTGGGGCGTTTTTGGCAACTTGAGTTTTTAGCAACACACCAAAAACGTTGGCTTTTTGCCAACTTTCCAAAATGGCACTTAGTGTCGTAAAATTTCAAAACACTCCTTCGCTGGCTATGAATTGGCATCTCTTAAAATGGTACTTTTTTTTTATTTTTTTAATAATTTATTTTTTATATTATTTTATAAAAATCAAAAAATATACTTATGTAAATCTATTTTGGCACCTAGAAAAAAAAGTTAATTTTTTATTTTTTTTGAGTCACATTCCCTCTTTATTTTTTTTTACGTATTTTTTATTAAAAAAAAAGACCTTAAAAATTGACTTTTTTTTTTTTTTTTTTTTTTTTTTCTATTTCTCAAAATAAGTTTTAGATCATTTCAAACAACTTCTAAATTTTAGAGAGAATTACACATCAGTGTAGTGCATAATTTTTTGAAAAAATTACCCATAAATCCTATATGGAGTTAAACTAATCTTAAGTATTTTCTTATAGATTAATTAGCCTTATTTTTTTAGTAAATTTTATTTAGGATGTTTCTCACCGACGTGACGTCCTCACCGTCAATCGTAAGTACAGATGTCTTAGTGCCCACGCTTATTTGACTCTACAAATGTGTTGCAACAAGGTTTTCATTTTTGCTAGGGTTTGAGGGGATGTACAATGTTAATTAGGCAATGTAGAATCTAGGTCTAACACTACCAAAGTAGGCCTTGCACTCAAACATGATGAGGATCAACGTTAGAACATTGGGATGGAAACCTAAAAGGATATTTTTGATTTTCTGTGGATTTGAGGGGATGTATAATGCTAATTAGGGAACGTAGATTCTAGGTTTAATGTTGCCAAATCAGGTCTTGCAATCAAATAAGATGAGGATCAACGTTATAACATTGGGATGGAAACCCAGAAGTTTCCATTATTGATCATCCATTTTGTTTGAGATGGAGAAAAAGCAAAAAAATGTTATAGTATGCTTTTGAATATTTTCGTAACTACAACATTACCAAAAAATTATGTGGGTATTTGGAAAGTGAGTTTTTACGTAGGTTTTTTTAGTTGTAGGATATTAGTAGATAATTTTTTTTTAATATTTGGGAAGATAGTTGGATTTTTTTATGGTTGGATGTGATGTTTGTGAGAGAAAAAGTGAAATAATTATAGAGTTGAATGTGATATTTTGTTTGTATTTTTTTTTTTTGGTTTTGCAAAACCTTAGCCTTTTAGTGGAAAAAATGAGAAAAAAATCTGAGAACTTGGTTCCCAAACACCACCTACATTTATCCCCCTCACACATACATCTCGCGTGCTGATTTCATGGGCTTCCATGTAATTAATATTGGAATGAGAGTTTTCGGTCTACAAAATAAAAGCCATGATTAAATGGTTCAACATATCTAAATTTGAAATTTATTGATACTTTACCCTAAATTTTTCTTACAAAAAAAATAAAATAAATAATAAATAAATATATATATATATAAGTTGTATTTTTCATTTTCTTATGTGGCACATTCTATACTAATTTTTTCCTAAAAAAATCACACCAACATGTTTTTTCTATTTACATATAAAGTCTTACACAAACTCAATTTCAATTATAATAATCAATTTTATAGTGTTTTTCCTTTCTTGTGTGGCATATTCTAAAAGTTTATTTTTTTTTTCCTAAAAAAATCACAACAACATGCATTTTCTATTTACATAAAAAATTCTACACAAACTCAATTTCAATTATAATAATCAAATTTATATAGATTCTATTTTAGAAATACTTATTTTTTATATATTTTTCATTAGACTTCTTTTTATATAGTTGATATTATTATTATAATATTTGAAAAAAAAATTATCATGATATACAAATAAACAAATAAATAAGACATAATGTCCTTATTGATATCTTAATATTAATTTATATTTAATTTTTTATTTAACATGAAATTATTTATTACAAAATATTTATATTTAATTTAAATTTTATATACCTATATACAATATATATGAATAATTCAAAAAAACTATTAAAGAAAAAATCAATGCTCTACATAATTAATTTATGTATTTTATCCAATCACAAATATTTATATTTAATCTTTTAAATAAATTTTATGTAATTTTATTTCTAAATATTTTTATTTTCAAATAAAAATAAAATTAAATAATTAGAATCACCTTCAATTTTATATTACTAATTCTCTTTAGTGTTTTTCACTTTCTTATGTGACACATTCTAAAGGCTTATTTTTTTTTAAAAAAGTCACATCAATATGCATTTTCTATTTATATACAAAGTTCTATACAAATTTTAAAATAACTAATTTTATACGGATTCTATTTGAGAAATTCTTATTTTTCATATATTTCATCAAATATTTTTTATATAGTTGATATTATTATTATGATATTTGAAATAAAAACTATCTCAATATACAAATAAATAAATTTTGTATAGTTCTATTTCTATATATTTTTATTTCTCAAATAAATATAAAAGAAATTAAAATAAATAATTAGAATCACTTTTAGTTTTATATTACTAATTATCTTTCTAATTTAAATATTATTTCTAATATCAAAATGGGTATTTATTTTATTATCTTATAATTTAATGTGGTAGCCGAATAATTGACAAATATAAAGGAGGTATATTTCGAAGGCTTGACGCTAGCCGGCCTCTATCACACGAGGATAAGGGGCCGAATAGGATAGAGGGCCAAATATGGTCCATCCCTATAGCCAAATAGTAGAAAAGGTAATGATTGAAAAAAGTAGGCCTGGTCAGAGGATCGAGGAGGCGATATAAATATAGTGACAGCGGACTAAGCGAGGATGCAAGAATTACTACTAACAACTTAGTGAGCAAGCTCTCTTGGGTGGAGGCCGGACTTGTGCGTCGAGTGCTAATTCGGCCCAAGCCGAGTCTTTATATCTTCTCGGTGACTAGTTGAGGATCATTGGCGTCTTCGAGGATCTGAAGAGTATTTCAATCCACTTCCACAATTGGCGCCGTCGTGGGAATACTCAAATATATCCATGGAAGGCGTGGTGAAGATCCTCCGATAGCCAAGCGAGATCGCGGGAAGACAACCTCACCCGGTGACATGCTCGGAAAAAACCATCGCGGCACACGCGCCTTGAACTGATTCGCCAACAACCGGCAAGAAGCAATGCACGCTATCATGGAACAAGCAAAGCGAGCGAACAAAGGCTCAAAACATGATCGGCGAGCGAGCGACTAAAATCAAGACTTGGCCTGGAGGTAGCAAAATCTAGAGGCCATCGCCAGAACGAGCAACTTCAGAGCGGGCGGACAAAGACCTCGGGCGACCAAAGGATACCGATAACAACTCAATTCATTATCCACGGTCCGACGCAAAGGGGCGATCCGAAGCCTCGGCTCTTCGAAAAGGATCCGAACAAGGAACAAGCGCAGGAGAAGCGACTCAAATGAGGAAGACCGGCCACGATCCTTTTCGTTCGACGGATCGTAAGGCGTCCTTGCCCAAGAATTCAAAGCTCGTCGTTTACTCTTCTGACGGCAATCGAACCCACCGATCATATCCGTCATTACAAAGCGAGGCCATGGCTGTGGAACAATGAAGCCCTCATGTGCCGAATATTCCCTAGCGCCTAGGTCCACTAGCCGTCGGTGGTATTACAAGTTGGAGCCGGCTTGATTAAAAGCTTCCGCCTGCAGAAATCGCCGGGGCCAAGTTCATCACCAACGAGGTACAACGAACAGCCGACTCCTGCGGGCCATGCAAATCGATCGGGAGACGTTCCAGGCGTGCTCGACGATATTGGGAGTCTTCAACCTTGTCGACGGCGCTTGCAATGACTCCATGGCCATCACCGCCTTCAAAATGGGCTTCCATCGCGGTGCTCTGCGCGGTTCACGACGGCGGCCCGCTTGATGCAGGCATTGATGAAGAAAGTTGAAGAATATTGTAAAGTGGAAGGCGATGCCACGAGGATAAAGCGGGACAAATATCGAAAGCGGCCCTTCCCGAAATTGCTCGACCAATCACTCCGTGCGCGCAAAGCCACGAACCCCGACGAACCAAAAGCGAGACAAAAGGCGGGACTCCGCCGATCAAGCGATCGATGCTCGTCGAATGAACGAACGGCTACAAATCGATAGCGACGCTCGCGCGAACCGATAAGAAGTATCGGAGTTAGCGAGCCGATCGCGACAATAATGACCAAAGTCAACACCTTCCGTTTTCAAATGGCCGACAAAGATGGTGGGACCTCCCGACACGGAGGAGGGACAAGCGATGTGAATACCATAAAGATCACGGCCCGGCGAGGCTGTTATGCCCTAAAGGATCATCTGGAGGCTGGTTCAAGATGGTGTTGCATCAATCGTGGGCAAGGAAGGCCAACCAAAGCATTAGCCTTGAGACATGATTCACCTCGCTTGGTGTAATCCACGTAATCCACGGTCCGGCGTCCCCGACAGGTGCATACGATCAATCGCGCCCAATACCCGGCAACATAATATGTCAGCGGCGGAACCTGAGGCTCGGGCAATTAAGTTCGATGACTCGGGCCTCATCGAACGGTGCCCGACGTCAATCCTCCGTCGTCCGATTACGCGTCGCCGGTTTAAGCGTTGAACGCATTCTTATAGACCCGAAGCGCCGGAGATCTTGTATTCTGAGAACTTTTGTTGAACTTCGGCCTTAAAGAGTGGGACCTATCTCCATCGTCTCGACCATTGGCTTCAACCACGAATCCAGTACCCGTTGGGGAGGTCGTGCTACGGTTCGGCGGGATCAAAAAGCGGTAGGCGTGGATTCTTTGTTGTGAAGCTTCCGTCGCCGTAACGCCATCATGGGCGCCCATTAATTTCAGCGCCATGAAGGCATCCCCAAGCACCTACTGCATCGACTTATCGTTTCCAACATGGCATTGAGGAGATCCGAGGCTCGCCGCAATCCAGCGTATGACGTAGATTTTGTGAAGATCCATCCACGGACCCGACTTGTGGGATCGATACTTATCTTCAGTACCATTTTAATGGAAGTCGATTTTCTTTCTCACTCCTTCAAGCCTCTTGGGCCAAATTAAAGTCTCGATTGAGCGCCCGTTGGTCTGCGAGTCACCATAGGCGAACAAACCTCCGAGGGCGCCGCCGTGAATATCACGATTGGCCAAATTAAAGTCTCGGTCGGGCGCCCGTTAGTGCAGTCACCATAGGGCGAACAACCTCAATTGGGCGCCCCGTGGATATCACGATTGGCCAAATTAAAGTCTCCGGATTGGGCGCCGTTAGTGCAGTCACCATAGGGCGAACAAGCCTCCGGTGGGCGCCCCGTGAATATCACGATTGGCCAAATTAAAGTCTCGGTCGGGCGCCCATTGGTGCGAGTCACCGTAGGTCCAACAAGCCTCCGATCGGGCGCCCGCCGTGAATATCACGATTGGCAATTAAAGTCTCGGTTCGGGCGCTTCGTTGGTCGAGTCACCATAGGGCGAACAAGCCTCCGGTCGGGCGCCCTTAAATGAATATCACGATTGGCCAAATTAAAGTCTCCGGATTCGGAGCGCCCGTTGGTGCAGGTCACCATAGGGCCGAACAAGCCTCCGAATTCAGAAGCGCCCTTCGTGGATATCACGATTGGCCAAATTAAAGTCTCCGAATTCGGAGCGCCCTTCGTGGATATCACGGTTGGCCACATTAAAGCCTCCGGATCCGGAGCTCATTTGTCAACTAATAGGTCGCGTGAGGCATACTGGCCACCATCACGACCCATTGTCAAACTCGTACCCGCCTAAAGCAAGGAATGCGAACTAATCAAACCATACTAAATGGCGTCTTTGAAACCATTAAAATTTGGGATCAAACCATTATAATTTGGGATCGGGAACATTCATTACGGCATATCTATTTAGCAAAATAATAACAAGCTATCAAACCATACGAAATGACTGCTCAAACCCGGTAAACAAGAGACTCGAGTAAGACTCAACTATATGAAACAACACTTTTTATTTGATATAAAAAAATGTTACCTGAGCTTAATCCGCGTTCGAACATTACAATATCTATCTCTAACCGAAGACAAATCAACCCATCACTTGAGCAACCATTGCGGTTCAAAGCGCATTGATCTAACGGCCGGAACGGCATGTCGCCGCCCTGACACCATCAACAATGTCAAGGCCAAGATCCAAGACAAGGAGGTTAGGGGTAGCGGTCGTTATGTCTCCTTTCGGGCGATCTGCTTCAGCGACTTGGAAGGTGGCGTTTTCGATTTCTCCTTTTAGCGGTCCACCTCCCATCGGAGAATCGCCGCCAAACCATCTGGCGCCCGGTCATTCGGGAACTTGAGCTCCTGCAACTATCATCACCATCGATGGTGAGAACTCTTGCCTATCCTCGCAAATATGTTCATTGCATAAGGCACTGCGCTTTTATTCTCGATAATGGCCACAATCTCAATAACCAAATCGAAATGATTTTATCAACACTAAACCCCATGAGGCGGTCGGTCAGCATTCTCCATGACCTAGTCATTGCGGTTGGCTAAAACCGAGAGACTCATGAGGCAAACATTACCTAGTCGGCTGACACTTGGCGTCGAGCTAAGTCCGTAGCCCTCCGATCCACTCCTCGGCCTCTTTAAATTTCAACACACGTCAAAAGCGGCTTTATACAAAATAAGCGGCCTACACATGTGGCGATCCTCAAAAAGATACCGATTCGATATCTTTGAGTCGATTGATGTATTCGCGTCTATCCAAACAATCCATGCAATAAAGTTAAACACCCGCCGAATGCGGAGACAATTTGATACTTTCAACAGCGTCTTTTATTCAAAAATGAAGAAAATACATAATTGCGAAGCGACCGGCGTTCGAGCCTTCTGACAATTAAAGTCATACTACAATTAAAGTCATCTGGCGTCGCCTCATCATCGCTCTTCTCGAAGCGAACGGAAAGTCCTTCTTGTGGTAGAGAGGTGGCGCCGAATTTATACGACAAGCGAAGAGATTCGGCGACTTGAGTTGCTTTGATCCAACCATGCTGAACCCACGGTTTCACATCGGCAAACCTCTTGAAGCTTCTCCTTGGTCTTTTGGATCCCAACCAAGCGCCGTGGAAACCTTTTTCATAAGACCTCCTTGGCGGACTCAATGCGAACATGCTCATGGTTTCTCGATCGGCAAGGCGGTAAGCGGCGACTTCGTAACCCTCTCTTCCACGATTGGATTCACCTTTGGTTGTCTGGGCCGTCTTGATCTTCTTAACTCACGTTCGCCTCCACGCGAGCCTCAAACTACTGGATATGCTCATCATTTTTCTCCATTTTCTCGGCGGCGGCGCAATCGCATCACCGACTTCATAAGCCGTATAGAGCCCTTTCACCGCCCGTGAATGCCCTCGCGAAACGCCGTAGTCTGACGACCAACCATAGGCTATGAACTTCCAGATATTTGTCGAACAAACTCGACCGCCACATCTGGATCTCGAGCGATCGAGTCCGCCGTCATGGGCTTATTCTTCACAAATCTTGCAAAACTTAGCGGTCGGATTCGCGTCGATCTCCTTCGACTTGGCGTGTGGCGATCTCCAGGATCGCCTATCCGTCTGGGCGACCTACTACGGCGTTGAGGAGATTGGCGCCTCTCTCGACCCATAGAACTCTTATTCGCGATGCGCAGCGGCGCCACGGTGTTCACCGATGCATATCACCGCCAAGCTTTCGGCCGGCGTCTTGGCTTCCCCTCTTTGTTGAAGAAGAGCTTGTTTGACATTCGCTGTGAGATCTTCTCGAAGTCTCACGAGATACCTACTAGACTCTTAAAAGCTACCTTTGATATCATTTAACACTCGCGAGCGGCACGATCGGCGGGTTCATTAATCGCGAAACCCAAAAGCGCCCGGCAAACTAAGTTAACGGCAGACAAAATTTGGTTCGGGCGGAAGCGAATACATCAATGTTCGCTAAACTACCCAATGGCTCACTAATTGATCCCTTTGTCAATCGAGGCCCAAGATCAATAAGCGGTGAAATTGCAAATGGTGATTTTGATGGGGCGTGAACGAATCTGCGGGAACCCGGATATTGAACAATCTTTTCCTCCCTACCCTCGGCGGTTGGCGACTTGGATAAATTTTAGATAAAATCTAACTAAAGTTTAGACGGACAATATTCTCGTAAGAATTCTAGATAAAATCATTAGGTACGATGAAGTTATCCCATCACGCAATCTGTTCGGACCAAGCAGTACCCGGCTCACAAGTCGGTTTCCTCACTTGTAATCTTTTATGAACACAGGGCAAGGCGGATTCACAAATCGGGGTTTCCCGGTGTATGCAACGCCGTTTTACTAAATGCATCGAACCTGAACTCTTTGATACAAAGTCGTGTGGTAGTAACAAAAATTACGATTAATTACAAGATCAAAATTAAACCACAGAACTCTTTCATACAAAGTCTGCACAACAAATTTCATTAATAAATTTACAAGAAATTTTCATTAATAAATTGCCCACAAATACCAACCAATTTATACATGAAAACTACCTAAACCAAAACAAGAACAAAAAAACAAAAGAGGCGCCTCTGCTTCTTAACTCGAAGCGGCTCCAAATCATTCTTGATGCTCGATTCAAGCGGCTCAACATCCGCTTTTGCTCATAAGGATTGGCAAATCAATGTAGCCTCGGCGGCGAGGGCTTTGAGCCACCCATGTTTGAACCGCGATTCTCAAATTTGGATACTTCTTCAACATATTTCGTCGGCGGCGCCTCTCCCGCCTCAAAGGCCTCGTCACGGCTTTCTCGCGAGGCCTAAAGCTCTCCTCTAAGCGAGCTTCGCTTGAGAAGTGCCTTCTTGGAAAGATTGAAGCGATTCTCGCTCGCGCCCTTCCTCAACATCAACACGGAACATTGACGACGCGAGCCCTCTCTTTCTCCACTTCGGCAAGTCGCTCTCCATTTCGACTCTCATAATTTCGAACTCGGCCTTTTCTAACCCTCCAATTTCGTTTGCAAATGGTGACTCTCCCGAGAGCACCACGTGACGGCGGCCAATCGGCAATCCTTCGACCGTCTACAAACCAAGTCGGTATGATTAGGCGCCTTTAACAAACAAAGACCGATTAGACGCCTCTAACAAACAAGACCAATATGAAGGTAACTTACGGATATGCCGATTGGCGGCTAGAACGCGGCCAAAACATCGAACGGCACCAAAGGTTGTGTTGTCGTGGCGAAGAAATTGAAGCCGCCAGCTCGAGCCAGTGGATCCTTGATGGCGGCGTCGGATAAAAAATCGGCATATCCACGATCTTTGGTGAATGGCGAATGGGCGACCGCGTCCGGTTCTTCAAGCGGCCGTTTTCTAAGGGCGGCTTCGCCTCTCCTCTCCCGGCGCCCGCGGCTTTGGCCTTGCTCGAATCGGCCGTTCCTCGTCGGCTTGTTCTCCACCTTTTTCAGTATCAAAGCGCAATCTCAACCGTCCCTCGAAGCGGCACGAAGGCTTGATCAAGCTAAGATGCGATCTGGCGCATTAAACCTTCTTTGGTGGCTATCCGCTCGGCATTCCTTTTCGCGCCATCTGCGTTAGGCTTTCTTCGCCATACCCTCAAAGAAATCGCCGTAGATCCTCCAAGTTCGCAAAAATATCCCGGAAGAAAGTCTGCTCGTCGACGAGCAACGGCTCGGTGGCCTCGAATAATGCGGCTGATCGCCCTTTACAACCCCTCGATAAATTCCCTGTAGGATCGGCAATCACCTCGACAACCTTGTTCGTCCTCCCGAATCAGAAGCTGCGAGACCGATCTGCCCTAAGGTTTATGAATTTGGGGAAGATAAGGGCCGAAATTGTTGATTCATTGGAATCGGAATGTGATCTGCGGTAGGAAGCGTGGTGTAAGTGGGCTCGTCTTAGAAGGAGAATATGGGTGGCCCTCCTTGCTTTTGCAAGTTTGGCGGCGAAATAAGCGAGTCTGATCTTGACCTCCCTAAGAACCACGTCGTCAGCCAAGCGAACTTTCTTCAACCTATTACTGCGAGAAGATAAGCGATTTAGAGAAAAGAGAATAAGAGATAGACCAACAAATATAAGGTATTGTGTGGCACAGGTCACCCTTATATGCAGGAATAGGGTCCAGCGATCCTCCCTTGCGAACTCGATTACCTCGGGCGTTGACCATCACGTCGTCAACCCGCTTACAGGAAGCGCAAGCATAGTCACTAAGTGATGGTCGATATCTTTGGTTCTAAGAAATATCGCCCTTGACCAGAGGACTTGGCTAAGGCGTGTGATCTTGAATGGCGGAATCCCAAGGTTAATCCTAAAGGCGTTGATTCAGTTCTACAACCCCATGATGATCCGAAAGAAATTTACATTGTGTGAAGAATCAAGCCCCAATATGAGAACGGCCCTAGAAGCGGGTGTAGAAGCGAACCCGCCGGCAATGGATAAAAGAGAATACGATCGTGTTTTGATCTTCCCTCTCCGTAGCGGCGTTGTCCGTTACAAAGGATAAGTGGGCGTTATCACGAATAGAAAATGTCATGGAAGCAGGAGACACGATCCTCGAAAGGAGGTCCTTGAGATGTTTGGCCATCTCGGCGGAGAACTAAATACTCATGAAGCCAAAATAAGCGAAAAAATAGGATTACAAAGAAGGGATGAGAGACTTCACGAAGGCGAGAGGGAGGAAGGCGGAAGAAGTTGCGAGAAAATCACGAGTCACGGAGAGATATGCTTGGCGTTCCAAAAGCCCCGAAAATCACGAAACACGAATTCGAAAAGACCAAAATTTCAAATCGCAATAAATCTTGATATCGCATGAATAGGCGGAAAGCGTAATGATGGACAAAGAAGCGCGCGCCTCGGCATGTATTGGGGCGAAGCGTGATGATAAGCTTCTCGAATTACGAACCAAACCGCCGGATTGACTATTCCGTCAATAGGGAGTTCGGAGAACAGTGTGGTAGCGGAATAATTGACAAATATAAAGGAGGTATATTTGAAGGCTTGGCGCTAGCGGCCTCTATCACCACGAGGATAAGGGGCGAATATGGTCCATCCTATAGCCAAATAGTAGAAAAGGTAATGATTGAAAAAGTAGGCCGATCCAGAGGATCGGAGGCGATATAAATATAGTGACAACGGACTAAGCGAGGATGCAAAATTACTACTAACAACTTAGTGAGCAAGCTCTCTTGGGTGGAGGCCGACTTATGCGTCGGTGCTAATTCGCACCCCGATTTGAGTCTTTATATCTTCTCGGTGACTAGTTGAGGATCATTGGCGTCTTCGGGATCTGAAGAGTATTTTCAATCCACTTACATTTAATATAAATCATATAAAATAATTATATAATAATTACACTTTTATAGCATAATAGAACTAAAATTATCAAAATAAATACATAATTTAACCAAATTTATTATATATAAGTATTCAAGTAATACTTTTACAGAATGATAAGGTTAAGATTATTAAAATAAATAATTAAAATTAAAATTTTATTTTAAATTAAAATTAATATTATTCTTTTGTAACACATATCATCTATATAATAAGGCAAGAGGCTTTTTGAAAATGTCTTAAAATGTATGAAAGATACATTTTGAATCAAGGGTTTAGATCCATTCTAATAAATATCAATGGTTGAGATGTGTTTGATTCCCGCCCAAACACTCATCTCATCTCACGCCCATATACGCCCCAAGCAGGCGCCTCTCTTTACACGTTCTCTCTCTGCACATCTGGCCGTCTCTATACGTTCGCTCATCGCTGCCATTGAAGGGGAATATCGAACTTGGCTCCTTTCAAACCCATCGTTGTTGCAATTCAAACTGATTGAGTTCCGTGACGATCTTGATGATGAGATAAAAAACCAAATCTTATACACATACACACCTCTTTGGGTGTTTGGATCTTATAATAAAGAGCATTGCGACAACACAAGAAAACCCCAAAAAACCCTAGATTTCTCGATACAAATTCCAGGGTCTTCGAACCTTTCAAAGATCATCGCTTAGCACTACCACTGTTAAGGTACAAACTGATCAACAAAATCGATTGGTTTCCTCAAATTGATTGATTTTTTTGATCTTTTTCTCTTTTTATATGCTTCATATGATTTCTTTTCTTTTTTTTTCTTCTCCTTTTAAGTATTTTTTCCGTTTGTTTTTGCTTTTAGGAGTGATTGTTTTTGATCATTGTATTTGTTTATCTACATATCTGCCTATGATTATGGTTGAGCTATTTGATTTAGCTATAAAATTTAAAATTGTAATTTATTGGAAGGCCATTAGATTTTTATTTTGATTTTTTACTTCTATATTCATTGTCCTTGCTTTCTATAGAAGGTTTAAGGAACACTCTTAATCGACGACGAATAAAATCAAAATGAAGAAGTGTTATAAGAATCGTTTCCTTCTCTGTTAATTACTAAATATATTTTTCCTCATGTCATTACTTTTTCTAGAATGTCCATTTACCTTTTAATGACATTGCTTTTGGTTTATTAGGTGGTGGGCACTTCACTTATGGAGTAATGGCACTCTCTGCGGCCACATTTTTGTTCGGAACCTTTTTGGTGCACAAATTTTACTAGTAGCTCTTCATCAAGGAAATCTGTTTCATTAGCTGCTGCTTGCTCTTGCAATGTTACGGTATGATAATCAAAAGTTATATTAGAACTCATGATAATCGGTGTGTCCAACGCAATGTAAATTTAGTTAATATCTGAGCCTGTTTTGAGTTTGGTTGAGATTTGATTTATTGTTCAAGATTGAAGACCATGCTATTTTGTATCTCTCATTTTTTGTGTTCTTATCATTATGCTCCAGTGGTGTCCTTAAAAGCCTATCCTACTTTTTTGAGGCAATAGTTAAACTTTAATTTCTGATTGCAGGTTATTGCTAAAGGCACGGTAGAATTATTTAAAATCCCGGATAATTAACTCATATTCAAAATCAAATCCCAAGCATATTCAAAATGCCAAACAATATATTCAAGATTGAATTAACCTAGATAGAATAATTGGGATTTAGAATTAAAAACTAAACACCATATCAAAACTTCACAATTTCCCATATAGACTAAAATCATAATCATAATTCTTTATTTGTTTATTTATTTTTAAATTGATGAGGGGCCGGTATTGTGATTTATGGGTGGAAAATTGAATTTAGGAAGGTGAGTAATCATTTAGTTTGTTGATCTGACATTACAGTAATTTATAATCTGCAAGATATCTGAGAAATTATTGAGAGGAGTTAGAATTCCATAGAAAGCGATGGATTATAAAAATTACGATTTATGTCGCTTGGGTGAGCAGGAAAGTAGGTACTTACAATTTGTACATGTTTGAAATGATTTGGCAATTCTAGACATAAGAGAATTTTTTATGATGGAGATTAATTTAGGTGATTAAATCTCTTCTGTTGATTGGAAAATTAGCACATTATTGAATTAAAATTGGCGTTGAGGTCGTCTTAGAGGAAAGCGCTTCTTGAAGGTATGTGTATATCAGTTCTGAATAGAGTGATGACAACATTGACACCACGAATTTATATTCTTAGTAGCCTATGAGAAAAATGTGCGATGAAACATGTTTCATTAGGATAATTGAATTGAAATTACTAATGATATAGCTCACGATTGAGCATTTCTATAATTCAATATTATCTTTGAATTGAATTCTTATAAATGTTTCATTTTATGTGTTGTGGAAATAAAATAAAATAAAATAAATTGAAAATGTGTAGTATGTAAGTGGGTGACAAATTAATGCAGTTTTATGTGATCGTTGGATCATGAATGTTATGTATATGTGAAGTTAGGATCGAGGCTTAGTTGGATATAATTGAATTGACATGTTCATTTTTGGTGTTTGGAAAGAATAGTTATAACCATTATTCTCTTTGATCTCTATTGATACAACATTGCCGGTGTGATGTTGAAACTTTGTTTAAAATCGGGGATAATCTTTGTTGAAAAGTAGCGACATGAGTACAATCTGACTAAGTTGTCCTTCTAAACCTTATCGGACAAGGGTGTGATAGGATTGACAAGGAGTTAGGATCTTGAACAATGAAACTTATAAACAAAAATCGGGCTGTGATTTTTGATTTTCTAATATGGGAAATTGGGTATTCATAAAAATGAAAACTTTGACAAATACTTTTATTGGTAATAGAAAGGGCCACAACTTGCTTGCAATGGGAACCCTTTGTTTGATTGGTCTTTTTGTGTAGCAACTCTAGAGTAGTTTGCTTGCAATATGAATATCTGGTATTCAACTTGCTATGTCTCTGTGGATTTTGCATTTTCCTTTTCTTTTCTAGCAGTCAGATTGCTTTTTCACCTTAATAATTGTAATCTTCTGTTTTAGGAAAACTTGCTGGCCATGTGGGTTCAACCAAAAGAACTGGGCAATCTTCTTTCTTTTTTTCTTTTTTTTTTAATTTTCTTGATTAGTGGTTGATTAGTGCCTTTTTTTTTTATATCCACTGACTTCTTTGTTTGCTGCAATGTTGTCATCTAATTGTGATGATATAATAGATTTTACTTGCAAGAGTGATTATGTTTTTCATGTTGAAAAATTGTCACTCACTATGGAGGGTTGAAACAGTGATTGTATTTTATTTTTTCTTTTGGTCAAAGTGATTGTTATTAATTGCTATTTATTGCCTGTTGATGAGAATCATAGATGAAGGGAAAGATATGTATTAGATTAGATAATGGGAAAGACCAAGAAAATTTGAGATAATTGAGATAATTGAAAATTTTTTAGACTAAGCCATTGAAAATTTGTTTTTGCATTGCCTCTTTCTAGCATGCTTATTAGTAGCTGATTGGTGTACTTGGTTTAGTGTGTAGTATTTTGTTTTTATTTATTTATTTATTTATTTTTAGGGAGGGGGGAGGGGGTTTTT
The DNA here is from genome assembly GCA_025200525.1 of Camellia lanceoleosa. Lineage (NCBI taxonomy): Eukaryota > Viridiplantae > Streptophyta > Magnoliopsida > Ericales > Theaceae > Camellia > Camellia lanceoleosa. The sequence continues at coordinate 32,080,574 of CM045758.1, forward strand.
AATGCAGTTACCCTAGCAAGAGTGCTTGGTTTGTTTTTCTATACACTCATAGAAATTATTTTTGTGATTTTTTGGCACTCATAATTGTGGGTTGTGATGTCACATTTGTTTGGTTACTTATTAGTAATTGTAAAGAAGTAACCTCACTGTAAATAGATGGAGGCTTCCCTTCCCTTGCATTGTAAAAGGAAAAGGTGAGATAAATGGATAAAAAATTTAGCTTATATTTCATTGACATTTCCCTTACCATTTTTTATTTATTTATTTAAAATTCCTATCCAAATCTATGATCTATACTAATTTGGAACCTATGATTTTGTTTTTGTTGTTTTATAGGTGTAACCTATATTTATTTAGTTTGGTTTGATTTGATTTGGGTCTAAAATAATATTTGATCTTCATAAAATGGGTTTTGATTTTAGAAATGTATTTTTATTTTTACTTTGATTTATGAAATGGATTTAATTCTTAATGGAAAATGAGTGTTGATTTTTATTATTTTAATTTTTTTGGAAATGGGTGTTGAAATAAGGTTCACATCGCCACTTCGCTTTGTGTCCACCACCATTGAAAAAAGAAAGATTGAACAAAGAAAATTTTTCGTTATGTTTTAATAATTTTATTTTGATTTATATTTTAATCTCATTATTAATTGTACCGTGCCTTGAGCATGGACATATACTAATTTATATAATAAGGCAAGAGGCTTTTTGAAAATGTCTTAAAATGTATGAAAGATACATTTTGAATCAAGGGTTTAGATCCATTCTAATAAATATCAATGGTTGAGATGTGTTTGATTCTGCCCAAAGCTCATCTCTTTTCACGCCCATGTATGCCCAAGCAGCGCCTCTTTTTACGTTCTCTCTCTACATCGGCCCTCTCTGCGTTCGCTCATCGCCGCCATTGAAGGGAAGATCGAACTTAGCTCCTTTCAAACTCATCGTTCTTTGCAATTCAAACTAATTGAGTTCGTGGCGATCTTGATGATGAGATAAACGAGATCCTATACACACACACACCTCTTTGGGTGTTTGGGTCTTATAATAAAAACGTGCGACAACACAAGCAAACCCCAAAAACCCTAGATTTTTCGATACAAATTCGGGGTCTTGAACCTTTCGAAGATCATCGCTACTTACCGCCAGCATTAAGGTACAAACTGATCAACAAAATCGATTGGTTTCCTCGAATTGATTGATTTTTTTGATCTTTTTCTCTGCACATATGCTTCATATGATTTCTTTCCTTCTTTTTTTTTTTTCTCCATTTTAAGTATTTTTTCCGTTTGTTTTTTGCTTTTAGGAGTGATTGTTTTGATCATTGTCGCTGTTTATCTACATATCTGCCTATGATTATGGTTGTGCTATTTGATTTTAGCTATGAAATTAAAAATTGTAATTTATTGGAAGGCCATTAGATTTTTGTTTTGATTTTTTACTTCTATATTCATTATGCCTTGCTTTCTATAGAAGGTTTAAGGAACACTCTTAATCGAGGCCAAGAATAAAATCAAAATGAAGAAGTGGTATAAGAATCAATTTCCTTCTCTATTAATTACTAAATATATTTTTCCACATGTCATTACTTTTTCTAAAATGTCCATTTACCTTTTAATGACATTGCTTTTGGTTTATTAGGTGTTTGGGCACTTCACTTATGGAGTAATGGCACTCTCTGACCACATTTTGTTCTGGAACCTTTTGGTGCACAAATTTTACTAGTAGCTCTTCATCAAGGAAATCTGTTTCATTAGCACTGTTGTCTTGCAATGTTACGGTATGATAATCAAAAGTTATATTAGAACTCATGATAATCGATGTGTCCAACGCAATGTAAATTTAGTTAATATCTGAGCCTTGTTTTGAGTTTGGTTGAGATTTGATTTATTGTTCAAGATTGAAGACCATGCTATTTTGTATCTCTCATTTTTGTGTTCTTATCATTATGCTCAGTGGTGTCCTTAAAAGCCTATCCTACTTTTTGAGGCAATAGTTAAACTTTAATTTAGATTGCGAGGTTGTTGCTAAAGGCACGGTAGAATTATTTAAAATCCGGATAGAATTAACTCATATTCAAAATCAAATCCCAAGCATATTCAAAATGCCAAACAATATATTCAAGATTGAATTAACCTAGATAAATTATTGGGATTTAGAATTAAAAACTAAACACCATATCAAAACTTCACAATTTCCCATATAGACTAAAATCATAATCATAATTCTTTATTTGTTTATTTATTTTTAAATTGATGAGGGGTCGGTATTGTGATTTATGGGTGGAAAATTGAATTTAGGAAGGTGAGTAATCATTTAATTTGTTGATTTGACATCACAGTAATTTATAATCTGCAAGATATCTGAGAAATTATTGAGAGGAGTTAGAATTCCATAAATGATGGATTCATAAAAATTGATTTATATCGCTTGGGTGAGCAGGAAAGTAGGTACTTGCAATTTGTACATGTTTGAAATGATTTGGCAATTCTAGACATAAGAGAATTTTTTATGATGGAGATTAATTTAGGTGATTAAATCTCTTCTAGATTGATTGGAAAATTAGCACATTATTGAATTAAAATTGGTGTTGAGTCGGGTTCTTAGAAATTTGGATGCTTCTTGAAGGTATGTGTATATCGAGATATCTGAATGGGTGATGATCTTGTTAAATTTATATTCTTAGTAGCCTATGAGGAAAATGTGCGATGAAACATGTTTCATTAGATAATTGAATTGAAATTACTAATGATATAGCTCGATTGAGCATCTCTATAATTCAATATTATCTTTGAATTGAATTCTTATAAATGTTCCATTTTATGTATTGTGGAAATAAAATAAAATAAAATAAATTGAAAATGTGTAGTATGTAAGTGGGGTGACAAATTAATACGGTTTATGTGATCGTTGGATCATGAATGTTATATATGTGAAGTTAGGATCGAGGCTTAGTTGGATATAATTGAATTGATTACATGTTCATTTTTGGTGTTTGGAAAGAATAGTTATAACCATTATTCTCTTTGATCTCTATTGATACAACATTGCGGTGTGATATTGAAACTTTGTTTAAAATCGGGGATAATCTTTGTTGAAAAGTAGCGGAACATAGTACAATCTGACTAAGTTGTCTCTTCTAAACCTTATCGGACAAGGGTGCTTGATAGGATTGACAAGGAGTTAGGATCTTGAAGCAATGAAACTTATAAACAAAAATCATTTGTGATTTTTGATTTTCTAATATAAATTGGGTATTCATAAAAATGAAAACTTTGACAAATACTTTTATTGGTAATAGAAAGGGCCACAACTTGCTTGCAATTGGAACCCTTTGTTTGATTAGTCTTTTATGTAGCAACTCTAGAGTAGTTTGCTTGTAATATGAATATCATTATTCAACTTGCTATGTCTCTGTGGATTTTGCATTTTCCTTTTCTTTTGGCGGTCAGTTGCTTTTCACCTTAATAATGGCAATCTTCGTTTTAGGAAAACTTCCTTGCCATGTGGGTTCAACCAAAAAATTGGGCAATCTTCTTCTTTTTTTAATTTTCTTGATTAGTGGTTGATTAGTGCCTTTTTTTATATATCCATGACTTCTTTATTTCTTTAGCGTTGTCATCTAATTGTGATGATATAATAGATTTTACTTGCAAAATTTGTGTTTTCATGTTGAAAATTTGTCACTCACTATGGAGGTTGAAAGCTTGATTGTATTTTATTTTTCTTTTGGTCAAAGTGATTGTTATTAATTGCTATTTATTGCCTGTTGATGAGAATCATAGATGAAGGGAAAGATATGTATTAGATTAGATAATGGGAAAGACCAAGAAAATTTGAGATAATTGAAAATTTTTTAGACTAAGACATTGAAAATTTGTTTTTGCATTGCCTCTTTCTAGCATGCTTATTAGTACCTGATTGGTGTGCTTGGTTTAGTGTGTAGTATTTTGTTTTTATTTATTTATTTATTTATTTTTAGGGAGGGAGGGTTTTTAATGCAGTTACCTAGCAAGAGTGCTTGGTTTGTTTTCTATACACTCTATAAATTATTTTTGTGATTTTTCGGCACTCATAGTTGTGGGTTGTGATGTCACATTTGTTTGGTTACTTATTGGTAATTGTAAAAAGTAACCTCACTGTAAATAGATGGAGCTTCCTTCCTTGCATTGTAAAAGGGAAGGGTGAGATAAATAGATAAAAATTTAACTTATATTTCATTAACATTTCTCTAACCATTATTTATTTATTTATTTAAAATTCCTATCGAAATCTATGATCTATACTAATTTGGAACCTATGATTTTGTTTTTGTTGTTTTATAGGTGTAACCTATGTTATTTGGTTTGGTTTGACTTGATTTGGGTCTGAAATAATATTTGATCTTCATAAAATGGGTTTTGATTTTAGAAATGTATTTTTATTTTTACTTTGATTTATGAAATGGATTTAATTCCTTAATGAAAAATGAGTGTTGATTTTTTATGATTTTAAAAAGTTTTGAAATGGGTGTTGAAATAAGGTTCCTACATCGCCACTTCCCTCTATGTGTCACACCACCATTGAAAAAGAAGATTGAACAAAAGAAAATTTTACGTTATGTTTTAATAATTTTATTTTGTTTTATATTTTAATCTCATTATTAATTGTACCATGCCTTGAGGCATGGGCATACCTAATAATATAATACACCATGAGTTATAACTAAGTCATAATTTATATATTATAAAATTTTTCTTACTTTTTAATTTTATTTTTATTTTTAAATATTTTGATCTGAGTGAAATTCATGAGTTTTTGGTAAATTGAATTCATGAGTTTTTAGTAAATTTGATTTCAGGTTGAGTACATTCTTTTTAATAATTTTGAAATAAATTATTTTTATGAATCTTTACATAGAGTCACATACAAACAAATTCATTAGTCCAATAAATCTGTTTGTATTTGACTTTCAATTGTAAATTTTCTAAACATAAAATATTAAGAATCAAAATTAATTTAAAAATAAATTCCCATGTCTCGCATGGGTTACCTACTAATTAATAATTAAAATCATGAGCTTTTTATTCTTTTGTGAAAAAAAAATAAAATTCTACACCCCCCACTATTTTGGCAATTAAGAAAAAAATCATTTTATTGATTTATTTAAATCACATCATTTCTCTATTATATATATATATTTAAAAAAAAAATTAAAACAATTAATTTTTTATTTTCTAATTGCTAAAATAGGCCAATATATAGGGACAATTTGAAAACTTACTTAAAAAAAAGTTAACTTTTTAATTTTTATACACAAAAAAAAAAAAATTTAAAAAATTAATTTTTTACCAACTTTTGAAAACACCACATAACTTTCCCATTAATTCCACTGTTCCCTAACTACCCGTGAGTTGTATCTGACGTGGCTGAAGAAAACCTCACACACCGTACCTTCTTTGGTTTGAATGGGTTTTATTACATCCCCGAAATTGGGTTCCTAATCCCCTGAATTTCTATATCAAGACAAAAAAAAAAGAAAAAAAAAGTTATCCAAATTAGAAATTAGGGGTATTAAGGGCAGCAGAATTAGGGGCACAAACCATTTTTGGATTTGAATAATGCTAAATTTTTTTAAAATTTTACCGAATGTTTCATATGAGAATAAGATCCGCACAATATGAGCCACAGATATTTGGTATACCTTTAGTAGATTTTTTTGGGTCTCTATTATTTTTGGTTTGGTTTTGCCTTCCGGTTTAGTGAGCGGATCAATACATTATTGTTTTGAGAAGTTAGCTTTTAATCACTTTTTTGGTTTGTAGCAAAAGTTAAAATTAGTTTTTAAATTTTTTCATTTTAGAAGTTGGTTTTTAGCCAATTGTGAAATTATAATTCTACCCCTCATAAGTCAAAATGTATTACAGTGAAATTGTAAATATTTTAAACTAAATGAAGATAGTTTTGTCATTTTATTATGATTTAACATTATAAATAATTATTAATCAAAAAACTAAAAATCATTTTTATCAACTTCCTAAATCATTTATCTAAAATAATTAAAAATTTAACTAAAATTAAAAATTACTTTTTACTACCTTTTCGAAATAGGCCATTGACTGACCACGTGAGCCACACCCCGGCCATCATCTTCCGGCTTGAAAACGACAGATCAGACAGGAAAATTATTTGGTGCTCTGTGGACACCCCCGAAATCATATCACTAGCCAATCACATATTGCCAAACTTCCTGTTTTGGCTAATTTCCAACATATATTCGAGTTGACACACAACATAGTTGTGTCCTTGCAACATTAATAACTTCTCAAGAACCCTATAAATTGGTGTGCCCTCCTCTCCCACTGAGCCCTCTCTTCTTCCATTATTCTCTTTCTTATTCCTCTTTCAATGGATTTAAAGCTTGGTTTGACATTTCTTAAAAAAAATTAAGATGTCAAAAAGTTCTTATCTTATTTAAATCGCGTCATTTTATTTAAATCACATCACTACATCATATTATTTCAAATTCAACTTATATTTTATAAAAAGTTAAAAATGCGTTTATTTAGAACATCCTAAACAATCCGGAGCATCTCCAAGGGATAGTTAAGCAAACATTAAGCATTTTAGCCGATGTAAGTCTAATTTTGAGCTCCGATGGGCTAGCTACTTTACCATTCTATTTTTTGGTGGCTACAATTGAAAGAGCCCTAGAGGCTGTCCAAACAATTATGTATGTATATATTTTAAATTTTTGTATATTTATGTCTTGGATTTGGGATTTTATATTATATATATATATGTGTGTGTGTGCGTGTATGTAGCAATTTTATATGTTCCTTTAATTCTGTTTGATGAATTACGAAATAACTTATTTTGTATTTTGTATTTTGTATTTTTTTTCTCCTCATTCTACAAGTTTTGTATGTTTGTATGGGAAAATTTATTATTATTACAAATTTATATTAATAAAATATCAACAATTAATATTTTTTATTTTAAAAATTAATTAAGTTAGTTTAAATGAGTAACTAAAACAAAGAGTATGATTGGAGAACACAATAATTAAACTAATTAAGTAAAATAAAGAATATATTTTTTTTTTTACTTTAGCTATTGAAAAATAGAGAATGTGATTGCTCTTAGTTGAGAAATATGGTATCAAAGATTTGATGACATTTTAAGAATTCAATCATAGGTTTCAGTACCTTCAATTTTCAGAAAAAGAGCTTTTTCTATTGAACTATCAACATTTATTTTTTTGGGTAAAGTATGCAGGTACCTCTTGATGTTTATATTTATTCTGATTCTTTCTTTATCTTTTAGAAATTATATCTCCTCTCTGAAGTTCAAAGTATTATTATAGATACTCCACTTTCGACAATTTAATTTTTTAAATATCAATTTTACTCTCATTGGGTAAATTACATTGACACCCCTCATATTTTTAGAATTACATTCCTCTCTAAGGTTTAAAGTAGCATTACTAATTGCCCCTCGGTTAGTATTAGTTGGAAAAAAATTCATTGAAAAAAAAATTAATTGGAAAAAAAATTAATTGAAAATTTTTTTGTTAGTAAAATTTTAAATTTTTTGTTTAAAAACAGCGTAAACTCATTTTTTTGCATTTCGTTTTTTTCAAATTTACAAATTGAAACAAACCATTTATAAACAAAAAAATTATCAAACAAGTTTTTATGAGTTTTAAAATTTTTGTAAATATAAATTGGCGAAAGAAAATGGCTACTAAACAGGTCTCAGATAGGAAAAATGTCATAAAATTAACAAATAATTAAATAAATTACCAACATAAGAAATGACTTGTCAAATTATTCTTAGGCTATGTATGATTTGATTTTTAGAATTTTTTTTAAAAAAATTAAAAATTAATTTGGTTAAGAAATAAAAAATAAAAAATAATTATCATTTAAGGGTAAAAAATAATTATCATTTTAACTTTTTTGCAGGTTATATACATACGTGGAGTTGTTTCAATTTAATTTGTAAAAAATTATTTCTAACCACTCGAAAGATAAAAATTATATAAAAATGATAATTATCTTTTTATTTTTTATTTCTTAATCAAATTAATTTTTAATTTAAAAAAAAATTCTAAAAATCAAATCATAGATAGCCTAAGAATCTTTTGATAAATCATTTCTTATGTTGGTAACTTATTTAATTATTTGTTAATTTTACGACATTTTTACCATCTGAAACCTGTTTGGTAACCATTTCGTTTTTAGTTTTCAATTTATATTTACCAAAATTTAAAAACTTCCATAAAACTTGTTTGATAATTTTTGGTTTATAAATTGTTGTCTCGGTTGTAAATTTGAAAAAAACGTAAATTCAAAAATGAGCTTTAGTTTTTAAGCGAAATTTAAAAATTGTACTAACAATTTTTCAATTAATTTTTTTCCAATAATTTTTTTTCCCAACTAATACTAACGAGGCGGTGGTAACATTACTTTAAACCTTAGGGAAATTGTAATTTTAAAATGTGAGGTTGTTAATGTAATTTACCTAGTGAAACAAAATTAGTATTTAAAAAATTAAATCTGTAATGAAACTTTAAACCTCGAGGAGATGTAATTTATAAAAAGTGAAAAAAATTATAATAAATATAAATCTCAGTGGTCAGTGTAATTTTCCCTTATTTTTTTTTACCAACATGGCATATAGGTATGGATTTACACCTGCACCCATTTATCTTGTTAATAAAAAAGTTGATAGATTTTGGGTAATACGTATATATATATATATATTGTATAAAACATACAAATTTAACAAATTATTTTTACTCATTTGTATATGCAATAATAAAAATTGAAAATAAATTTTATTACAATAATTTGATAGCTAGCATCAACTTATTTATTTTTGATATAAAAAATAAATAAATATACTCCATATATATCTGTTAGAAGTATTGTTTCTCAATATCACATAACAATTTACAAGAGACCTCACCATACATTTGTTAGGGACAGAAACTAAGGTGTCATTGTGTGCTCTGGACGGTGAAGAGTAGCTAAATAATTAGGAGATCGGTTGTGATTTGTGACACTAAATTGAGGCATTAATGCCAGAATTTCTATATCGAGTAAAAAAAAATAAATAAATAAAGTTATCAAAGCAGGAAATTAGTGCCATTAGTGCTCAACAAATTAGTGCCACAAATCATTTTTCTTAGGAGATTTGAACCCAAGAATTGAGCAAGGAGGATCTGAGTATTTATCCTCTAAACCAACCACATTATTAAGTCAAATAAATTTTAAATTTAAGACTGAGTAACAAGAAGTGGCTGTAGTTTAGTGGTAGAATTCACGTTGTGGCCGTGGAGACCTGGGCTCGAATCCCAGCAGCCACAGCGGAATATGCTTTTCCAATATTTTTTGAGAAAATATTTGAGGGCGCTAATGGTTTAAAATTATCAAAACTTCCAATCTTTTTGGAAAAATGTTTGAAGGTCACAATAGGCTAAAATTATCAAAAGCGATGTCGTTTTGGGTAGAAGTATGATAGCTCAAAATCAAAAAGCGTCGTTTATATTTTTGGAAAAATGTTTGAGGCATGATGGCTCAAAACTATCAACGACGTCGTTTTGAGTAGACCTAATGGCTCAAAATTATCAAAACGACGTCGTTTGATATGTTTTACCCAAAAGCAGCGTCGTTTTAACGATTTTGAGCCATTGTGACCACATACATTGTGACCCTCTAGCTTTGTTGTATTTTTTGGCATATTTTCTTTTGGATAAATTATACTTACACCTCTTAATGTTTAAGTTTAATACATATCACTCATGATGTTTAGAAAATTATACTACGCTTATTATCGTAATTATTTAAGCGGAATAAAGGCGTTGAATTCATCACTCTCTCTTTTATACTTTGCTATATTTTTCTTTTTTTCCCTTTTCTTTATTTTATTTTTTTTAATGTAATTTTTTTATTTTTTATAAAGAGTTGTGAAATGAGACTATTAACGGGGTAGAATGTAATTTCTAAAACATTAGGAGTGGGTAGTAATTGGACCAAACTTCAAGAGGTGTCAATGTAATTTATCCTTTTCCTTTTAAATTTTGTTTGCAGAGTTGCCCTTCTTGTTTTCTTTATTACATTGATATCCTCTGCAAAAAAAGCCCTTCAAACCCTAATCCCTTGGATCTGAAAACAACTCGATACGCTACGGTACAGAAGAGTTTGATCGCAATCCGAATCAACTTCCACTTTCTCTTGGATCGCCATCTTCATTGATCTCTCGTATCTGAGATTTGATCAGCAAAAAGGTAAGTAATTATCTTTCTTTCTCTGTTTCTGACCATGTAATGTGTCCTAAATATGCTCTAGAGAAGAGAAAAAAATGAAATAAAATGGAGAAGTGGAGGAGAAGATTTTGTTGCATAAATCACTCTGATAAGCTTGAATTTTTGACTGAATAAAGGAACAAAAATTTAATACTACTTTGTTGGATTTCAAGTTGTTTTAGTGCCAGTGTTCTAACTATCTCAAGGTTTGATCACTCTACTTGGTAATCTTTTAAGCACTGATATGATATGTTGGTATTGAATCAATTGAGAACATTGTTTCTAGTATGCTTTTGCATTTGGGTAATGCAGTGCTTGTACTCTATTCAACTTGAAGAAAAAAACTGTTTGAAACCAATGAGATTAGGATGAAAGGGCTTTCTTTCATTAACATTTAGTTTAGTGAAGGTGCATAGCTTCTTTGAATTCCCCATTGATTGACTATTACATTTAGGGATGGGACTGATCCCGAAGAAAGATCTTTCTTTTTGGTTATGAAATTGCTTAGATTGAAAAGCAAAAGCAAGTCAATGATGTATTGATGCCTCATTGAATCAAGGATATTAGCATCTTAATTTGTGTGTTAGAAATTGGTCATACATAACTAGCAGAATTGATACACTTTGACACTTCATACTTGGTTGTTAATATGGTGATTATTGACTCATATGCTTTTGTGGCGATCGTCTTTATTTGATCTCATGAAATTGTTCAGAGAACTTGGATGTCTTGGGAAAGAAAATTTATGTTGCAAAATTAGTAAATAAGGGAAGCTTGTATCTAGGTAGAAGGAGGAACAAGTTACATGAGTTTATTTGTGCAGGTTTTTATTTTCCTTATCTGGCAATTTGGTTTTTTGTTTTTAAATAGCACTGTCGAACTATGTCTGTACTGATTGAATATGAATCCTAGAGAATTGAGTAACAGAGATAAAAGTGCTTCTGACATTATCATTTCTAGACATTGAGGATTTTCTTAGGTTGAAACTTGCAAGGTGAAGAGTGCCACCATCAAGTTGAATTTTTAATGCATCTACTATGGAAATCGAAAATGTCAGCTTCAAGTTACTGATTCTGTAGGGGTAGGGCTATGTGTTGTCCTGCTTGAATGAGATTTAAGGTGTTGCTGATATGTGAGGATAAAAAATGGGTGATTTGATCCTATGTTATAGAGGAAAAAATTCAGAATAAGAAGGAAGCTGCTGGTTGTCCCTCATTTTATGAAGGATGAATAAGTAATCTGTAGTAAGATGCTAAACCCACCATCTGTCAAGGACCATCAGTTGAACAAAATCCACCTTCACTGAGCCGGGTATCTATCAATTTGTGCAGGAGTGGAACTTAAATTTCCAAAAGACAATTTTTTACCATATATTCCTATGTTAAATTTCCAAAAGCTAATCTTGTTAGATCCTTTGTTTTTGTTGTGGAAAGTACAATTCCTGCAAGCCTTTGTTTTGTTCCTCTTCTATCTCTTGTTACAGTTACTATAATTTTAGTTAATCTGATAATTTTACTTTTGGTATTTGATAGAGTTATTTTGGACCGTGGTACTTTCCTTTCCTTTTTTTGATAATCGGGTGCTTAATATGACGAATTCTTTGTGCTTTGGCAGATGATTGATGATCAAGACTTGGGATTCTTTGCCAACTTTCTTGGCATATTCATATTTGTCTTGGTGATTGCTTACCACTATGTGATGGCTGATCCCAAATATGAAGGGAACTGAAAGGGCTCGCAGTTTTCCCAATACTTTTTCATTTCATGTGAACGTTCTTATGTTGGAATTTTGATACAGTGATGACCTCTGATGTGGAATTTCACATTTGCAGCTCTCTCTATCCCCTGATCTCTTTTATTATTATTATTATTATTATTATTTTTAATTTACTTATAATGTCAGGGAGCTTAGTGGGTTGTGGTTGAAGCCACATGCGTTCCTTTCTTATTATGAATAAAGTTCTTACAAACCCAAAAAAAAATGAAAAAAACGAAGAAGATACGTTTCCCTAATTATTCTGATGGGGCTCCATTTATGCAGCTTTTGAAAATCATTCCTAGGCTAGTGCTGTGAAGCTAGAGCAAGTATTTGGTGTAACTGGTATTATCACAGTGATGTAATCTTTATCTCACATATTTATCGGCCCCGTTTGTTTTCCGCTATCATAGTCGTCCACTCCGGACTGTGATAGATGAACAGTGAAGATGACTCATGTTTGTTTTGGTTTTGGAGTTCCGGATTCATAGTCCCTTTGGACTACGCGAGGCCTTGGTGAGGGGTAATAGTAGTCTGAGTTGAAGATGGTGTTTGCGAGAATAGTTAGTTCGGATTGGGTGTTACGGAAGTTCAACCGGTCAATTGTAATTTTTTTTTACTTGTTGGGCATTTTTTGTTTAAACATTAATGTTAAATGTTTTTGTATTTTTTGTTAGGTAAAAATCTTGTTTTATTATTTTATATATAAATAATTTAACAAGCTCTACACTAACAACTATCATCAAAACAAATACAATTTTACTAATTCTCTAACTATCAATCCCTTCAGTATCAATCTTTTTCATTTTACCTCTGGCAAATCGGGTCATAACATAAGCTCTACTATTATAATAAGTTCCTCATTTATGAGAGAAAGGTACACCATGGTGGTGAATTTGCCCATTGAATTCACCTCATGAGGCTAAGAAGATGTTTTGAAATCCTCACCGCAAATGCATCCGGGATCACATGGTGCAGTTAAAATAACCAGCAAAACATACAGCTGATGCCATCACCATTAAACCTTTTATTCTTCTCTCCGTGATCATGAAAAAAGACCACACTTTGTTTCAGTCGTCAACAGAAAAAAAGTTAAAACAGGCTTACTGGGCCAAAGGAAAGGCCAAACCGATTCAGCTATACAAAGTCAACCACCAGTCTGCGTCGCGAACAACTAGCTTCCAAATAAACAAAGAGAACTCGCTCATGGACCACTGTGCCATTTCAGCAAAGAGAGATAATCTGGGTATTGCTTTGCCAAAACAAAAGCGATAAATATCCACATCATGAGGATGCTGATAATCACAATCCTCATTATTTGATCGCTGCCCTGATTCACCCTGTTCCCAGTAAGATTACGTGATGCGGTGAAGGCACATTCTCATTATTTGCAAGACGCCCACTTGCTCTCATCAGAACGATCTCTTCATTCATATTGTGCGTGACAACTTGGTCTGAACATTTTAGGCAATAATACTTACCGCCAAGAAAGGAAGGAGTGACTGAAGGTACTCCGAGAGAACCTTCTGGTAGTTTTCTCCAACAATCCGAAATTTTTGCAGTGTGGTGGGTCGCATAACCTGCACGATCCATATTTCAAAAAGTAAGTCCTCATAGTCCCAGTAAGGTTCCTATTGCGTCCCCTATGGAAGAATGGTGTGAAATTTCTAATTCTTGTTGTACAAGGTTTTTTCTTCTATAGAGAGGGATGGAATTCTTGAAAGATTAGGAGCCAGAGTTAGCAAGTCACCACCCAAGAGGCAAAGACCTATGGCTATGTTTGGATGACAAGACTGGAACAGCAGGAATGCAAATTCTATTACCAGGAATTCCATTACTAGTAACAATATATACATATCAATGTAATTCTAGTGCTTCGTTTGGTTAGGAATCTTCTATAATGAATAAGATATAATTTAAATTTTGTGGGCCCATTTATTGTTTTATTCTTAAATGAGTCACATTCCTGTTCCCATGGGTGGAATTGGATTCCCACAAGTGTGGTAATCTCATTCTGCCTTGGGAATTGAACTAAAAATCACATTTTCATTCTTGGATGTATCCAAACAACGAAATGAAAGACACTTGGAATGAAATTCCCACTACGCCTCTCTATTCCTGCCATCCAAACATGTTAGGAGTCCACTGAGGGAGGGTGTGATGGTACCTAATTAGTTCTTTGAAGTTATAATGCTATAAGTCACCACATGCACTCGTGTATTCTTTTTTCTCCCTCTAATTTTTGCCATTGTTTGGTTTCATCTCATGATTGAAGGGAAGGATGATACCTCTAGTGTTAAATGTAAAGAAAGATGGCCAGCTTGTTAAGCTAAGTAACAGTCTAATAGAAATCATAAGATTACGATATAAACACTATAAAGAGGAGTGACATTACGTCTTTTTCTAGAGTAGGTTACTTGTTGGATAAAGCTGCCAAAATCAAATATGGCGATAATTTCTTCATTCAAAAATCATCTTTTCAACGTCAAGGTGCAGCAGAAATTGGAAAGTCACACGACATAACAAGTCCAAAAAAAAAAAAAACTCAGGCTTGAAGAGATGGAGCTTAATTGAAACAAAGTTTGTGTAATCACTCGGGCAACTGTAGGAAGCTGTATGATAATCAAATAGCCAAGACAGTTTGGATAATGATCTTGCAAAAGGAGAGCACAAGATCTCAACATTTGCATGGGGAATCCAAAAGGAGATAATCCTTTACAATCCATCAAAACTGTAATTTGAGGATTTTTGACATTAACCAAGTGCATTACCCCATGCTCTACCTGGGAAACTGAAGAAGAAACATATAGAGATGTCAACAATTGTGTCAGAATAATCAAACAATGAAAGTGAGAAACAAATTAACTAATGACAGAGGAGCAGCATTGGTATAGAAGTATGGAGACAATCAAGGTTTATATAAACATACAAGTATTAGTGTATTCAATCAGCTTAGTGAATACACTAACAATGATGAATGATGATTCCATTTGCAGTGTATTTTTCATCATTTTTTAGTGAACCAAATGTGAGATTGGAAATTCTAATGGAATGATCATTCCATTCCACCTTCATTCCAATGAACCAAACACTACCTAAAATTTAACCTTTTTTTTTTTGTGGCCTCGTATCCAAAATGAAATTTCATATTAAAAACAAACAAAATGTAACTGCCTTCAGTCACCATCTGCAAGTACTACCTCTCCAATTGGGCCTTTGTGCATTGGTACCTATACTGATAGTAACAAAGCTTATATTACCTCTAGATTGGAGAAGTGATTAAGAGGTAACCCAAATCAAATCAAATCAAACCAAAATTAAGCCTTGTGTCTCAATCAAGTGACCAAGAATAAAAAAAAAAAACTACACCCAATTTAGTCATTTGATGGAGCTTCTGTAGGGATAGATTGGGTATAGATCTAACCTTTGGCTTAATTTTCACAAAGTGGTTTGCCTTCAGGTTTGAACCCACAACCTCAAAGTTAGTAGGCCAAGTTTTAACAACTGAACTAGTGCCCCCTTGTTTAAGAGGTACATAGACATAAATTTAACAGAAACAAATGTGTGTACCAATTGCTTTAGCGAAGATAGGTCTGTTGTTGGATCTCAAGCTAGAGGAAGCAAGACCTAGTCGAACAATGAGGCAAGGCCGTAGCTGTACATCATATCCATGCCAAAAGACCAAATGCGACCAAGACTCAAGCTCTTGTGGTGAAAGAAAAGTAAAAGTCTGCCTCCAATGAATTGTCTTCTTGATTGATGATAGCAACCTTGAAAACTCACCATTTGCAGCAGTGTAAAATCTATGAAGCTCATCATCATTAAGCCTGTAGAGATATTTCAATATCATATTTCACTAAATTTACCTCAAAGGCAAGATAAAATTTCCAATTAAATGAGAATTCAGTAATTACAAAAATGAGTATCCTGAGACCTTGATTTTTTTTGTTGTTGTTTACTATTAGAATTATATAGGCATACATAAAGAACTAGTACAACAGAATTCTTAGAATAAAGATGTACAAATGTGAAGAAAATAAAAAAGTTCTGATTCAAATTTTCCAGGAAGACATGGCCAGAACATGGTAATGGTTACCTTTCTGGTAAAGTAATACCAACTTCTCAAGCTCTTTGTGGAGTTATTTGCAACCAATTTTCGGTAGATAAACTTTCAGGGACTGCATCACAAGACCTGAAAATAAAAATAATTGAATTATGACTTAAGCATAAAAGAATAAACACAAGGCTAACCAGGACAAAATGGCAATGCAAGATAAGAAATGGAGCATTAACAAAAATGTTAAACCCATATTTATCGATCATAATGGTAATCAGTAAAGTGGGCTGTTATGCTAGAATATTCAATGACGGAAACAAAGATGCCTAGCAAACCTGAAACATAAGCTATAGGATGTTTGTGTTAACCAAATAAGTGGATTAGTACCGGTTCATTCCACTGTAACAAGTTAGCAAAATATGAAGTACCCCAAAAAAAAAAAAGTAATAAAATGAAAGTTTCATAGATTGACACAATTTGCAATTTCCAACCTGGCTCACACTAACCATTATACTATTTCAGAAGGAAGAAACATTAGCCTGTCCCTGGCACCATCTTCCAGCCCTCTTTATTGGACAACATTTTATATGTGAGGACTGCCATGACTTTAGATAAAAATAAAAATGTGGCTGGTATTTAGGGAAATTCCAGGAAAATATAAATTGCCAGTCTCTAACAACTAGGCAGAAGGAGAAAGGCAGATGATTTTTTACAGAATAAAATTTAAGGGCTAACATGTTGGTTGAAATGGGTTAAGAACCTTCTGGACCAATGTCTAACCATTGGCGTTAAGTCAAGTCTTGGCCAGAGTCACACAGCAATATGAAAGATTTTTACAGCTGAAATTATTAACTCGATGAACATTAAATATCTATGTTGGATATGCATATAATACAGATTAGCTTCATAAAACAATGAACCCAAATGTTAAGTCTGTAATAGTAATGCTTTCCATAATTAAACATAAGAAAACTTGTATAAATCAATGAACAGAAAAAAGCAACTAAGAATCACCTTGAGTCTGAAGTTGGCAATTGTGAAGATGTCTCCTGTTGTGAGTCAGAATATGCTTGAGAATCATGTGAACTATCCACTTTTTTTGTTGTACACGCCGATTGATCAGAGAAAACTGTTGCAATTGTGAGGACTAGTAATGGCTTCGACAAACTCTAGCAGGAATAAACAAATTATCAATACTATGAAAATCCCATGACTAAACATTGTTAAATGGGAAACAGAAGAAAGAGAAAAACCCAAAGAAAAGAAGAAGAAGAAGAAAGAATATGACTAAATGACTAACACAATGGTGGATATCATGAACAAGCCAAGGATCTTTAAATCTTGAAAGCAGTTAAGAATTAGCATTTCTCTCACATAATTCTATGACAAAAAAAAGAGGTTTTGCAGTGTTAATAATGCTTGATGTGTGTTCATGTCACATTTTGTGGGGCCAAGTGTGCGTAGATCCTCACATTTTAGAGTTTTTCATGTCGAATTATGCAATCATTCCCAAATCAGTTTCCTTGCAATATAGTCTAAATTAAAATTACATAAAATCACAAGATATACATTGTACAAAACAAAGAAAATAACACATCCAACATAGATATGTTCATATAAATGTGTCTATAAAACCAACCTGCATGTATTTAAGCAAAGCTTTAAAGGGTGTCCATCTTTCGATCCACTTAAATGGTGGATAGCAGAGAACTTGCAATGCCTGAAGGCCATGCCAAACAACAGGACACTTGGCGCTTGTGTACCTCCGTACAATCTCAAGGGCTGCAGTTTTTACTATAAAGAGTCTATATCACCAACAACCCCATTTCCGATTAACCCATGTTTTAGTTGAAGTCATACATTGTAAAGTCTTCTGAGAGAAACCCTTTGATAAAGAATCCGCAGGCTGATTTTTAGTAGTGAGAATGACCTTTGGCTCCAACTTCTTACTTGAACAAAATAGACGTAAGGAGTCTCCCATTGAGCCGACTGGAAAAGCTCCTTTTCACACCTTCAATCAGTCAATAACGTATGTAGCAATGTATCACATCATTCCAACATTGAATTTTTCATTTTGAATTACACTAAACAAAAACCTGTGATTCTTACTGAAATTGCTCAACTTGTTTGGCCAAAAACCTGCAAAGACCATTAAAAAACACAAGCACAAGGCCAACTTCAGTGTAATGTTCCAGCTAAAAAGGAAAATTTATTCAAAATTTGAAATGCATAAACAGTGTGTAAAAGAAAATTACTTAGATACTCCCGAAATACTAGGTGTCATCCATTAAATTTTTCGCTATGTGATTGGTTGGTTTGACTACTGAATAATTATTCTCTAAAAAATTATGTTAAAAAAAAAAAAAAAACTAATGAAAGACAGCAATTGCTTGGCTTAAGCTTGGTTGTATGAATATACATACAATACATACAAAACCATTAAAAAAAAAAAAATCAAAATACGAGCTCCAAAAGATCGAAAGAATCAATTAACAAATTGGCATTTATTTGGAGCTAAATCAAAAGGTTAAACAAAATTCCATATTCAACACGAAATTATGACATTGATTTGAGCTATTCAAATCAATAAAACAGAACCAGTATATGCGAGTTATTACCTTAATTGCGGCATAAAATCTGCAAAAACATTTGACTAATTTCAATGTTTAAACTTCAACGCCATCGTTTTCTATAGGATGAATCGAGAACGAGGGTGGAGGGTTAGGGTTAAAGATTGAAATTGTCAAAGGCACTCTCCAACAGAGTCTCCGTTTGGAGAGAGAGAAAAAAGAGACAGAAAGAGAAACGGTTGTGAGAGGGACAGGAAGAGGAGGAACTGCCACGTAACAAACCATCCTCCTGTCACTCTGAAACAGGCCGATCCGTTAAATATTTCGGGTCGGATCTCTAACCCGTTTCATCAGTATACATCCATATATTTTTTTTAATAAGTCGAAGATTAATTTCACCGTTCATTTACAAAGTCTTGATTAAAATAAAGACAAAAATACCGTATAACTTGATATTCGGCCCGTTTCATTTATATATACTTACAAAGTGTTGATTAAAATCAAGACAAAAATACCGTATAACGATATCTAGCCCGTTTCATTTATATATATATGTTCTGAAATTGGACAAAAAAATAAAATATTAAACTCTCTAAATTTGTTTTGATGATATATTAGAAATAATGCCATGGAAATATGGACATAATTTATTAGTTTTAAGATACATGTATAAAAAATTGGAGTGAAAATAAAAATGCTTTTAAAAAAATAAAGGTAAGAGATAGGACAAAAAAGAAAAGAAATGAGTGTGGTATATTTTATTTTTGGATTTTTTCATTATTAGATAGCCGGAGATAAGTAATTTTCTGAATTTTATTAAAATTATAAAAATAAATATATATATTTTTATATTAGACAACTTCATCTTATTCTTTCATCCTCATTTTAAAATAATAGCGTTAAATTGTATAGTTTACGTTTTGTAATGACACACTTTTACTCATTAAATTAAATTTTAACAAATAATGAATTGGTCGATCATTTTAATTAAACCACATTAGTTGAAATTGAAAATTTTAGTGACTAAATCAATAAATTTGACAAATATGATAATAATTGAAGGCATAAAATTGAAATTAACTATAAGAAATATGGTTACTAGCTAGTATAATTATCTTTTTCTATTCTTATTTATAATCTTCATCCTATTTTTTCTTTTATTTACTTTTCAATTTTATGAAAATGAATTTTTTAAACAAGTTTATCACAATCAAAATGGTTCGCTGCCCTGATATTCAAACATGTTATTGGCCTTGTTTTGGTATAACTTATTGAGGTTCTTTTGTTTGTTTGTTTTTTTTCATGTTTTTCAAATTGTACAAGTGTGTTTGGTGTAACTTTTATTTATAATTATGAAATATAAATAATTTTAAAAATTAGAAAAAAATGAATTGTCAAAACGATAGAACTTGAGAAAAAAATATTTTTAATTTATATTTTTTATTATTAACTTTTAACTTTAAAAAAATTAAAATATTAAAAATTAAAAATAATTATAAAAATTTTACACAACACTCAAAATTTAAGGATACAACCAGGGCCCATTGTTGTAAAAAAAAAAAAAAATAGGGCCCATAAATCCAATGTCATACTAATTTCTTGAGCTATAACTCTTTTTGAACACCCAAAATGATTATACAAAAAAAAACACATGGTTTTTTTCATCATACTTACGTGCATTATTGACCATTCGAATTGAACAGTGGGTACTAATATTGCGGATCAACAATGATAGAAAGTTCTAATTTTTGTGGCTGAAATGGCCAAAATTTATCAACGGCGTCGTTTAAGTCAAAACAACATTAAAATTGTCAAAAATAACGTCGTTTTGACAATTTTAAACTATTCGCCTTAAAAATTAAGACCCTCAAATATTTTTCATTGCGGATTGGTGTATTTCAGTTAAAAGACCAGCTTTAAGCTTTTTCAATTGTCGTTATGATTAATATTTTAACATGATATCAGACATGTCGTGAAGCATATGAAGTCTCAAGTCCAATGGCAAAGAAATTTAATGCAAGACTCATGCCATCCCACCAGGGAAGAGAGGAGAAAGAAGAAAGTCGGCACAATAAAGTCAATTAAAACCAAAGAAAATTTATTATCCATTCCACCAATGTGATTCATACAAGTGTGCCTTTTCGAATTAGACTATCCAATAAAAAGTGAATCCAATGCCAAAGTATCAGAACCCACAAGTCAAATTTATAATTAAGCTTTCGTTTGCTTACTATATATTTTAATTAAAAAATTAAAAAGTTAATATAAATTATTACATCATTTTTTTTATTTTTTTATATATTTTTTTTATAAAAAGTAAAAAAATTATTAAAATAACATATTTTCAAATGATACCTAAAGATTGTTTTGATAAATAAGTTAAAAGTCAAATTTTTGACTTCTTTTAATTTTTTTTTAAAAAAAAAGTGTAAGAAAAAAAAAATGATATGATCCAAAAAAAAATTAAAAATCAAAAATAAAAAAAATTACTTTTAATCTTTTTACTAAAAGAGGCCTAAGCTATCTTAATCGTGCGCATGTCAAGTTTAATAATCTTTGACACAATTTGAAAGTTTCACTCTAGTAAGGACATCTCCAATGGTGCATTACTTTTTTCACCAAATTTGAATAAAAACTTTATTTTATATCACCTGCTCTAACGGAGATTTGACTTTTATCAAACCACCGATTGATCGACCGATTCGACGGTCGATTACAAAAATAAAAAAAATAATAGTTGAATTGTAGGTGCCACGAAGACAATATACCCATTAGATAAACAAAGGAGGAATAAGTGTGGAGAGCAACCTCAATAAAAGGATATGAAAAAAAGTAACATAAAAGCATCCCTCAGCCCAGGCCTGCAAATCCTGACCTCATCAACCAAAGTGGTCATCAAGAAAATCAATGAAAAGGAACCTAAACCTCACCACCACAAACACACACACACACACACACACACACACACACAAAAGTTTAAATGACATTTTTTTGATTTTTATGATTTGGTGATGTTGATTTCTTTGAACTAATATTTTTGGTTTTTGGTTAATTTGGGAGTGTCGGCATGCAATAACTTATATTGAAGGAGACAAATACTATGGAGCAAAAGCAACCTTAAATGTGGGAACCCAAAATCTGCTGACCTAATGAGTTCAACTTGTCTCAAATTTGGATATTGGGTGGTTCTTTTGGTGAAGATCTCAACAACATTAAAAATTTGGTTGGCGACATATTTTTCTAACTCAAATTGAATTTACTCATCACCTTAAAATGGAAATGCATTCTTTTGATTTGATTACATTTTTTGTTCCTCAATTGAATTAGAGTCTGATTGTAGAGTGAATATGATTTCAGGTCAGCCCAGATCTTTATGGTGATAACAACACAAGATTGTTCACTTCTTGGTGTAAGCTTTCAAAAAATTCCCACTATGGTTTTGGGTTTTTGTCACAAATTCCCTCATCTGTCACTTTTAATTTTAGTGTAAATTCCCTCATCAGCTCTATGTAATGTGAAATCTTTTATTACTATATATTGTTGTTTCATATAATTGAATTTTCATTAGAATACTTTGGAGTTTGTAGACGAAACTAGAGACGAATTGAATTTGAATTCGTTCAACTATCTGTTAGCACCATAAATCTGTAATTTTTATTATTTATATAATTGTAGGACACGTGGCATTCTCTTATTCATTTGGAAGTTAAAAGAAGTTATAAAGATGATGGAGAATATGAAGGACAAAGTGGATGAGTGGAAGAACACATGGCAAGACAAGAATGAAAATGGAAGAGTGGGTAGTTTTAGGTGGTTATTGGGTAGTTATTGCTGGAAGTTTTTTCCTACAAATATTTGCCTATAAATAGCCATTCATGGCTACATTGTAAACATCAAGAACTCAAATCAAAGGCAGTTGATTTCAATACTTCTTGTCATTTTCCTTATCTTAGGAGTAGTTTAACATAGATTTATATTTGAAACATTTATTTTCATGCACTTCCTTTTGAAGCATAGGAGTAAAGGTAAATAATTGTTACTTTGATTATTCACTCAATCATCTTTCTCCATCTCCTTTCTTCTTTAATTTTTCTTTTCTCTACACTTTGGCAATTTTGAAGTCCTCTTTGTTGAGGCAAGAAGCTGTCAACACAATAAACTTGATAATTGGCTTGAATTTGTCTGTAAGGATTTTTCAATCCTTCTTTGGCTTACTTCGCATTTATAATATTTTCCGTAAGTAGAAAAATAAGCCAACACTATCGTATTGTCAAAGCCTCTTTCAGAGTCAATTTCGCATTCACTTGGAAAATGGTTTGAACAACCAATAGGAGTGTCAAAATGGCCTGTGGCCTATGGGCCGACTTCGGATGGGCGAGTCTGAACTGAGCTGAGCCTTAGCGAGCCCTGGGCTTGGGTCGAACCATCATTTTAAAGTCGACGGCCCGGCCATCAGCCCGCGTGACCGTAATTTTCGACCCGACCAGGCCAAATGTCTTTAGTGAAAATAATAAAATTTTGATAAAAAATTTTAAAAACAAAAAATTAGTTAGACCCACCTAAATCGCTAGCTTGAGGCCGAATACCCTTGGGCTTGGGCCTAATTTTTTCGGTGGTGGGAGCGATAAGCCCGACATGGGCCTAGTTGACTGAGCCCGGATGGGGCCGGCGGTCAGTTACACCTAACAACCAAATATACCAAGTGAATCACCACTCGACAAAGCAGCGTTTCCACGGGATACACCTCAATCGATGTTGGGGCCCATTTGAATTTAGAGCTATTTTAGGAAGATGATTATAATCAGCTTTTTGTGAGAGAGAGAAGTAGGAGATATTCTATTTCCACACACTCTTTCATCTTTGTACACATCATATCTCAATTTACGCACTTATCAATTTAATTATATATTATTCTCATTCCACATACCATGTGTTTCAATATAACCCTAACTTAAATATTGTATACACACAATCTAAATAGGTTTCCACCCACCTTGAAATCTGACCACACATCCATCCACGATGAAGACCCATCTTCTACTAACTCCATTAAAGACCTATCTTTTAAAAAATTGATATTATAGGCATTGGATAATCTAATCCTGTAATTAATGTCGACGAAATACGAAATCAAGTTCTTTACTATGCTTTGATTCTGCAGTTGTTTTATTTGTTTTTTTATTTTTTATTTTTTTGGGTAGGAAAAAAAGGGAAGATGAGAGGGAGAAAAAAGGGGATTTTATAGTTCGAATTCAAAAATGAATTTGTACATAAGATATTATTGAAATGTGAACTTCACAAGTGAAAGTGTATTGATTCATTGTAAATTTTAGGAATAATTAGTTAGCTTACAACAAAGGGGCAAAAGTGCAAATCTTTCATCACGAAGATCAAGAATAATGGTCATATCTAATGGAACAAAGGTATAAATAATAGAATAAAAGTAATATCAGTTAGTGTAGGCAAACAATCGATAGAGTGTAACAACAAGTAAAAAATAAGTGTAACATTGGAGTGTAGCAAGCAATGGAAGATAATAGAGTAAGTAAAAAAAAATATGGGGAAAAGTTTTAGTTTTAGTTTTTTAAAAGATGTGCATTGAGAACTATCGTTTTTAAAGATATGCATAAAAATATTTCTAAATTTAATTTGTAGTGTATGTATTGATATTTATTATTGTCATTTTATTTTATGGTATAATTGTCATTAAAATAATATTTCATTAAGTGTATATCTGAAGTAAATGAAGTGTGTGATAATAGAATTTTTAAAGTAGGTTATAATTTGGGAAGTGAATTATAACTCATTTCCCAAAAGACTCCTTAGGTTCAAAGTTAGTCAAAAGTCATGGATTTGCACAAATTAGTTTTCCAACACTCTCATTATTTATTTTGTGAGAATTGTTCACGGAAGAGGATGATCGAGGGACATTTAATTGAGCGTCTCGTTCGGTGGATCCCATCCTCAACGATTATACACAGTAAAATGGTAAAAAGTAGTCTAGATGTTTAGTTTGGTGAAACATTTGCTATATTCTTAATTTGATATAAATTTGATAAAACTATTGACGTGTAAAAATAAATTTTTTTTATCAAATTTAAATTTAATAATAAATTTAATGTAGCGTTAAAAATGACCTATCAGAGCATCTCCAACGGTTCACATAATTTTTCACCAAATTTGAGTAAAAAAATGACCATTTTCTCAATCTGATACAGAATGCTCCAATGATTAATTTTCATCAAATCTGCTCCAGGGACAATCGGTTGCCCGACCGGTAAGGCAAAAAAAAGTTTTTTTTTTTTGAATTGTTTGAACCTACCTACTTGAACTGTTTGAACCTTTTAGTGATGCATTAGGCGGTAAGGCAAATTATTATTTTTTTTGAATTATTTGAACCTACTCATTTTGAGCAGTTTGAACCTTTTAGTAATTAATGGGTTGGTCCAACCGAACATGCATTTGGTTGACGTTCCTCTTCTCCTTGATCTAAACAATAATTTCTTTGAAATTTGTATCCAGTTCTCGGTTTGATAATTTTTTGTTCAATTCTTAATTTGATACCGGTTTGGTGGCAGATTAGAGTTTTAAAAAATATCTTTTTCACCAAATTTCAAATTTAATGTCAAGTTTGGTGAGCAGTTGGAGATGATCTTAGGCCTATTTTAGAAAGTGAATTATAATTCACTTCTTAAATTATAACCCACTTTTCTCTCTCATAAAAAATAATTATAACCATCTGCTCAAAATAATGCTTAATCACTTTAGAACCAATATGGAGTAAATAACAAATACTCCATCACCCAAATAGTACCAAAATACTCTATCACCGGATAGTTTAGCAACAATCAGTTCAAAAAAAATAAGAAATAAAAAATTGTAACAATCTCTTTTGGAGTTATTCACCAAAAAAGAGATTAAAGGGAAAAAACAAAAGAAAGAAAAATTACACGAAAAAAATCAGATGCATTTGGAAGAGCTCTCCAAATCACGTTTCAACACGAGTTTGAGTATGATTTTTGTTTGAAGCTACGAAATCAATTCTCGAGAATTTCTGCGGAAAACTCTGCAGTAAATCATCTGTGAATCAGTAGTTGTTGAAAGAAGTTTTTGCAAGGGGACAACCATGTGGTTGTTCATGGGGACTTCCATGGGGACTTCCATAGGGACATCCAATAGGATGTCTCGATGTCTGAATTTTTTTTTTTTTTTTTTGAAACTGCCTATAATTGGGAAAAATATTTTTACGTAATTTTTTAAATTTTTTATGTGCTT